>CALNVZ010003433.1:31360108-31442427 GCA_940671915.1 Paracentrotus lividus
GCAAAGGACTTCGTCTTATTAAAGGCCATGGTCAAACGCAGACAACTAATGTTTTGGTGTTTCTTTCTCCTTGTCTCAGAGTGGAAATAACACTCTTCAGATTCAAGTTACAATTTTATCACACTGGACTATTGTAAGAACTGATGTTTTTGCTCATATAATTCAGTAACATTAATCATTCGAATTATTTAATGAGATTGTTGAAACACGTTAAATTATTTATTTAACCCAACATTTCAATAACCACCTGTTTTTAAACATTTTAATCGGTTAACCGTTGGTTCTTAAATACCCACCTTGAGACAATAAGTTGCCACATTCGATGCGTAGTCGTGTATTCTATAGGCGTGTGCCCGATCGCATCAAACAGTGTACAGTTTGCTCCATGATCTAAAAGGTACAAGAGCAGTTTTTCATTCGCGGATAGCTGCTCCTCCACAGGGCACCTGGCGGATACCTATATGTAGAAGAACATAATACAAATCAATGTCATTTGTATGGTAAGTGTACATATAATGTTTCGTTCATATTTATATTAACATAACTAGACGAGCTTGCTGGAGCCTTCAAAATGTTTTGTGATTCGGGTCTTGGCAATGCTTATAATTATGCAGGATTAAACAAAATGTGATTACATTTTATTTTCCCCCATTTATAAAAAAAAAAAATCATCTTTGATAATTTGAATAAACAAACGGCTTAACAAAATATTACCTCATTAAAGGCATCGATCGTTTGAGGATTTTTATTTGGACTACACCACAACGTTACAGCGAAGTGCAAACAGGTCTTGCCGTCGTTAGTCTGGATGTTCGGGTCCGCTTCACATGCGATCAATGCCTCGATGACTGGCGAAAACCCTCCTTCCACTGCCAGATGCAATGGTGTTTTTCCATGTATATCTTGATTGTTAATCAGAGGACCGCCCTGCAATGTATTATAAAACAAAAGTTATTAGTTTTTATTATTGACCAAAAAAAACGTTGTAAAATTCGATGTTTAAACTAAAGGCACAATATGTTTAACCCTCTTCGTGTATGATTATTCACAATAAGTTATTCTCAATAGTACGACCGAAACTAACAAAAGAAACCATGTTTTATTAGACTTAATGGCTCATATTCTGATAGCCTGGTTTAGCTTAACCCAGGGTTAAGTGTAGTTTAACTCTAGTCTAACTCCTCAATTTCACCCTGGGTTAAATTTTCGGATTCTGAAAGTAAGCAAATGATCACCGTTGATCCAAATGATGGGCAGACTATCACTTGCCAGGCAACGCGTAGCACAGACGAATTATTTTGCCGCAAAATAATCGATAAACGTTTATATGTTATCAAGACTTCTTTTTAGACCCAGGACTGTTCCGACGTGTCACCATTTCTTATTCTAAAACACCATTGCAGTTCCTCGATTTTGATGATGATCAATGATTTAATATTATTGACAGACTCCTCGGATTGCATACTCGACCTAGGATTTATTATAGAGAAAATCGATTGTTCAGGTGTTATTTGAAGGAAGAGGCTTGCATTGGGGATTCTGATACCGTGAAGAGGTTTATGGTTCAAAAAGTGGTTAGTCCCGAAAAGGACTGTGAGAGAGTGAAAGAAGAAAATAATGGAGAGTTCCAGAAAGTAGAAAATTGATAAGCAAGATAGAGAGTAGAGAAAAGAATGAAAAGTATTGTTCCTTGATTGAGTCCTGAAAAGGACTGTGAAACAGATGAGATAGCGAGAGGCTAAGAAGGCTTGTAGTAGTGCTCGATGTTTCGAAAAGGGTGTCTGTCCGTCTTCAGGCGTGAGGACTCAGCAAAATGAGAGAATGTTCTATTTGTAGAATGGTGCATGTAATGTCAGATGCTTGCAGGTAAAAGTTATTATTGGACCTTAAATAAACTTTGCCCACTGCGTGTGATATTTCCCCTACCGAATGTGAAGGTCCCGATATTGCATAAGCCTATATCTGTATATCATTCAAGTTTGGTTGAAATTGGACACATGGCTGCAAATCTATTAGATATTATATTTAGTGTTCCAGGTGTCCTATGCGATCGGTTCCGGAGTTCCGCGGAAACGATCTCCTGGATACCCGCCGATCGGATCCGCAGGATGAATTGACTGGATTTATTTCATTGATGGAAACACGCCGTTCGTATTCAGCATTAGTCGAACGTTTCATTGTTAAAATAGACATGATTAAAATTTATTTCAGCAGCATTATGTAATTTCTATATTCATCGTATAAATGAAAACCCATTTTGTTCTCTTTGAAACATGGTTTATAACCTCGTACGGAATTACACCACGCATAGAAAAATAAATAATCCGGAATATACATTGAGCATGTTGAATGCTGCAGAAGACATTTGGACACTGCAGGCATCAGACTCAGAACAAATCTAGGCTATTGGTTCTAGAGAAGCGTCTAGGAACCGATCACAAGTGTCTGGACGATAGCCTATGACACCGGCGGACAAACGCAATGACCGAAAAGAAAATGACTGTTGCATTGCATAAACATACATCGCCTTCTTCTAGACTCTGTCCAATAGTCAGCAGAAGTTCGCAACAATCAGAGTGGCCATTTTTTGCAGCACAATGGAGAGGTAGATGTCCAACGTTGTTTTTAGATGAGATGCGTTCTGGCATTCCTTCAAGGTCAAGCACGTATTCTAAAGTTTCTGTTTTTCCTCTAGATCATGGAAATAAATGAAAACACAACAACAACAAAATAATTAAAAAAGATATCAACAGGTTATTTGACCAATCCCTCTTTCACTTTTTCTCGTCCCTCGACAGATGAACTCGATTATCATGCCTGAACGCAATCGGCACTGTTACGGATTTTTGTTTTTTAGGACGGCGATATTTGTCACCATCATTATGAAGATGACTGTGACAATACATCATACAACTACAAGTCCAATGCACTACAAATTACATTAATAGGGTACATGCAGGTAATATGGGCCAGCAGGTAATATGGGGCACCTGAAGCAAATCATGTCGTGACCGTCGACCGGTGACCGGTGACCGGTGTGAGCACCATAATGTTGTTCATATGAACTGTATACGTAAATATATCGTCGTGAGAGCATCTAATGCCGAAAATTTCTCTGAGAAAATTGCTGAAAACCAAAAAGGTAGGTAAAACTTACGGCATTTTTTTACCCTGATGTAAAATTTGATATTTCACAGAATGTGATGGTGAAAGAGTGTTTGAGGGGGTAACCTCAATTGTTTTTGTATATTTAGTAAGCTTATAGTTTCATTTTGATCATACTAGCGTGTACAGGTCAATTTGTTTTAGTGAAGGGGTGCAATGTTGCATTAATGCTTGCCTGACACAGCAACATTAGTGCAGGTAATATGGGACATCCAAAATGGCGGAAATGATTCTGGTACTTTAGTATTGGGATGAGGAATCAATCTCTTTGCTATGATTTTTTTAGGTATAATTCACAGTATATAATTAATTAAATAACTTTTGTAGGCCTATATTGACTTGTATAATGAAAATAATATTAAAATAATATTTAAAAAAAGAAATAATATACAAATACATAACAATGAAAATATATAGTCAAAGGTTTTACTGATAGTAAGAGCTGTTTAGCTCTAAATTTTAGGCGAATTGTGCAAATTTTGACTAAAGCATGAAACTTCTAACCAATGTAGTACATGCCATAAGTTTCATTTTAAGATCGGGAGGCACGTCAGATTTGACCTCTGGTGACCTCAGAGGTCAATGACCTTAAACTATCAAAAATATTGATGTTTCACATCACTTTTTTCAATGAATGACATGATGAATAATGCACGGAACATGCATTATATTATGTAATCAAGGATTATTAATTATAGACAGGGCTTTAGATTTAAACTCTGAGAACAAATGAAAGGTCAATGACCTCAAAATATCAGAATATGAATATTTAGCGTTATTGGCTAAGTGGAAATATTGCTATGGTATAATACTTTGTATTTTTTGTTAAATGAGATATTCTTAGAGCACTTGATACTCATTCACAGGTTCTTAACCTTTGACCTCCGTGTACTTGCTAAAGGTCATTGACCGTCAAAATATGATATTAGCGCTGTTCGTTTATTTCATATTCTCTACGTATGACAGTATGTTGCAATGAATAGCGTTCATGTTACGTAGACAAGTTTTCTACCTTGACATCTGACATATATGAGAGTCAAAGGTCGACATAGGCGGGTCGCAATACAACACCGTCTTCCATTATAATTGTCGTACTTTCGACCTCCGTGATTCTCTCTGCCGAGTGCCGACTTGATCAGCTTCGTCTCATATTTACTTGAGGAGCTGGAGGCGGATACCTTGCTATATGCTTAGGTATATAGATGCTGTACAGAAAGTCATCAAGAAGTGCAGGCTATACGAACGGTGGATACCAGTAGCGGAACGCAGACCGGAGTCACACAATGAACTTACCGGGCCCATGCGTAAAACATATTAGAGCCGCTTTTGTCCCCAGACAATTTGGGGCCCCGAAATGCATTCAATTCGATTTTTTTTGGGATCCCGCGCCTGGATACTGCTGTTTTGGCACTGGCTACTTTCAACAACATAGATTACTGGCGAACTTTACATAGCTCTTTGTAGCTGATAAGCAGTCGCTAACACGTGATCTGTTTCCAATTGTCATGCCCTCTTAGAGTATGATACTGTTCTTTTTCGCTAGAAAAGAGAAATGAGTCTGCCTGTAAAATGCTCCCGGGAGTAACATAGTCCAAGTTATGTGAGTAATAAAGATATTCAAAAGTTATACGAGTATAGACACATGTCACTGCTACAATGTATAAGTGCTGTGTGTAGAGTGCTAGCATTGTTGTGCTGACTTTGTCTGCAATAGTCATGGAAGTGAACAATGTCAGGTCGTAACTAACAGTTCTTCACGCCATAAATCTTTGGCTCTCACAGGACCGCTAAAAGAACAACACTATGGTTCCGAATCCTGACCTGTACAAGCCATCTGACAGGGAACAAATGAATCCCTGTGCTGTCAGAGGCCTCAAATTCTAATAGCCATGGACCTTGATGCAAGAGCAAGAAACATGCACTGCTAGCAAGGCTACACAAAAGTCCATTCGATCATATTTGGAGACGGTTGCTCTCGGGAACGATTCATTCACTCACTAGATCAGACAGTTAGTCCTTTGATTGTTCGGAAGAGGTGTGTGCACACGAAAACAGGACAGGACAAGCTATACATGAGCTAAAATCTAAAACTTTTGCCTGCAACTGACAAGATAGCTCTAGTAAAACATTTGCATCTTCTGCTGTCAAGCTGTCCCTTTAACGAGAACAGTCAAAGGACTAACTGACTGGTGTATACATGTACTTGTGTATATTGGTGTACTTCCAACAACTAGTGCATACTTCCTTGCATTTGCATCAATAGTTATGGCAAGATATTAAAAGGCCTCTATTCAAAGAGGCTGCAACCACACAGGATTCCTTTGTCCATGTCAGATGGGCTTGGTAGGTCAGGATTCGACACCCAAGTGCGCTATCTCCATTGGCATGATTGGGGAAATGCTTCAAAGAGCCATAGATTTGTGGGTGAAGAACTATTACTACTACCTGACATTGTTCACTTCCATATGACTATTGCAGACGTTCATCAGCGCAGCAAAGCTCTCTGCGTGTAGCAGTGACATGCATGGAGTCTGTACCATATAACTTGTAGTTTCTTTATAATTCTCATATCACTTGGAATGCGTATATAAGAGATTATGTATGAATAGTCGTACCTCTCTGACATTATCTGTGTTTATCAATCATTCCTCTGTGTTTGGAGGGGAATATGGTCCACCTCTCATTTCTGGAGTGACACCGACATACCAAAATGTGAAGTGACCACGACCCAGTGCCTTTAATTCAACTTTTCAATTAAATAACTAATATCCAATTGGTCCTGAATTTATATGCCAATGTTAGAGTAGTCCATGACAAATTACTTTAAGTCCAACAAAAATCTGACCAAAAGGTGCAATTGGTATTTAAGAATAAAACGGCATTTAAAGACATAGCTCCCTTACGTGCAAATTCCTGTTTGCTCAAATTATTCAGCTCGTAAGAAAACTGGATCACATAATTGTAACCCTTAAATAATTGTTTGTATTAAAAGAGCATTTGCTGTTGATTTCAGATCCTATTTGCGATTTCAAAGCACGAGTGCCACATTAAATTTCAGCTAAAGTTCCCACTTAGTTCTGAATATGACCTATGTAACATGAAAGCGTTATTTCATCTGCAAACAGACTTCACACATGAGGAGAGTATGAACATAACAACAGCGCAAATATCAATATATTTCATATTTTGAGGTCCTCCAATGGACCTTTGCCAGTCTACGGAGGTTGTCAAAAGTGGTTAGAAACCTGTGAATGCAGCTATCAAATTGCATCTGATAATATCAAAACGGTCTCATCTTTAACCAAAAATGCAAAATAGTATACCCATAGCATTGTTTATCCTTCGCCAAGTAACCGCTAAACTATTCATATTCTGATATATTTGAGTCATTGACCTGTTCATGTGCTCAGACCATTCAAATCTAAACACCCTGTCTATAATTAATAATCCTTTATCTACAATATTATATTGCATTCTCGTGCCACTATCATACTATGTCATTCATTGAAAAATATGTCGAAACATCCATATTTTATTACTTAAGGATCTTCTACCTCTGGAGGTCACCATGAGGGTCAAATCTAGACGTGCCTCCCGATCTTAAAATTGAAACTTATCGGCATGTACTTACATTGGTTAGAAGTTTATGCTTTAGTCTCAAATTTTGCACAATTATTCAGCTAAATCGCCTTTTCTACTATGAAGGGTCATATAATTTCAATTATATCTTAAATGTTACATGAATTTTCAACATTTTAAGGCAATTCCAGACATGGTAGAGTAATTTTGTAGTTTTTTAAAACGTACATTATAGCATGTGCCATATTACCTGCACATGCAGAGTATAAATGGGCACCTTTTGAATGACGTCTCAACATTTTGATTTTGCAGACAGGGGTTGGTGATAATTTGTTTTTCTTCACAATAAAATGTAAAGCGAGTAGTCATTGATTCATATAAACAAAATATAGACTGTATGCATTTTCTTAATTTTATGCAATATTAGCGCAAATGAGCTTAGGGGGCCCATCATTTACCTTGCATTGTACCCTAATTGCAGGAATAATTTGGAAGATTTATAGGATATCCATTTCAAAATAGCGCGTGAGACGGTTCTAGGACATCTCCCCCGGAGGACAGCTCCCCCGGAGGACAACTCCCCGCGAGGACAACTTCCCGCGAGGACAGCTCCCCGGCAGCTGCAAACTTCCCCGCGAGGCACAGCTCCCCGGCAGGACAACCCCCCGGAGGACAATGCTCCCCCCAGGGACAACCAACACGAGGACAACTCCTCCCCTGGACAACACCCCTGAGGAGGAAACTCCGCAGCGACATCCCCGGAGGACAGCTCCCACGGAGGGACAGCTCCCCCGGAGGACAACTCCCTGGAGGACAAACTCCCCGCCAGACATCGTCCCCGCGAGGATATGTCGCCAAAGGACAACTCCCCGGATGACATTCCCCTTACTTTAACTGCTTTTAAACTATTATTTTATTGCCATACCCCTTGGTTTTTTCTTCTGTTACATTATTCCAGTCACCTTTTTGCATGGAGTAACCTCTCTGTAATTGACAAGCCGGTGGATGGGAATTGGTTGTTCAATTGCTAATCATCATTGGAACCACCCCTTCCAATCTTATGAAGCTTATCCTTCCCTCAAAAGGTTGTTAGGTTTGGCAGATCCAGAGGTACCCCCAACGAAATGTGACCCTCAGAAAAGGAAATGCAAGAAATAAAAGAAATTTTGAAAAAAGGAAGGATACTAAGGCGCCTTCTCCAAAAAGGTGCGTCAGACGATTTATCGGCTTTCGCATAGAATCCCGAAATCTTAATACGGCTTAAACACGTTAAAAGCAGAAAGCCGATTGTTTCCCGCCTTCGATCAGGAAGCTGCGGGAAACTGACGCACTTTTGTTTGGAGAAAGCGCCTAAATGGGGAACTTAAATATGAAGCTACAGGAGTAGAAAAGAGCACGAAGGGCGAGTTGGCCTACATATCTCTAGTCGTCTTCAGGAAGGGGGGGGGTGAGCCACGATAATTAAGTTTTATTTAATAATTAATCACACCATAAACAAATTAGAATGGGCGCAAAAGTTTAAACGAGAACACAATTTTTATTTATCAAAAAAGCCCAAATCAATTCAAACATCATCACTTGTTTTGTCAGTTTTACAAGGAATAATGTTATCCAATCATTGTCATTGAGTTTAAAATTTTACAGACAATTGTTCTACATTATTTTATCCAAAACAAACCGAATATTCATATCTGAATGGTGTGTGTTCATAAGTATGCACTTGCACAGCTTGCGGCATTCATGCCATGTGATCGCTATCATAAGAGGGTGTTATTGCAACTAGTGTTGATATGAAAATATCTCCAGAAGTAGATGAAAATTAAAACATCACGGCATATCAACCAATTTTTCAGTATTTCCGTCAACATATCCGATGAAAACATTTATAATTCTAAAACATTTGCTGAAACAAGCCAAAACAAACATAAAAAACCATTGTATCAAATTATGTACATGTATTTTTGTATAATTGAAGAGGTGTGATATAAAATTTTCCACTTGACGCTTCGCGCTCGAAAATCCTTCTTTTTTTGGGGGGGGGGCTAAAAGAATAACAAAAAAAAAACCCATAAAAGTAAAAATATACCGCTTCGGGTCATTTTTAGTCAAAATTTTCGGCTCGCGCTTCGCGCTCAAAAATCATCCCTTCAAAAGGTTCATTTTTTTTTCAGATTTCGAACCCCCGCAAAAATCCTAGTTACGGGCCTGACCATTGACCTACATACTCTAAAATCTAATCAGATCATCTTCCTATGGTGATTTAAGATTGAAGTTGATATCTCTCTCTCTCTCTGTCTCTCTTGACGATAAAATTCGGTTCCAATAGAAGTAGGCCTCTAAAGGTGCCAAACTTTAACACCCTTCGCCGAAAAAAAAAAATTGCCGAAGATTTTGTATTTCCATGAATGGCTATTTCGGTTTAAAAAAAAAAAAATCGCAAATGGAGCCAAAATTAACGGGTGCATGTGGATCTGTTCTCCGGAATGGTCGAGTTGTCCTCCGGGGGACTTTCCTGCGGGGTAGTTGTGCTGTGGGGGAGTTGTCCTCCGGGGAAGTCGTCCTCCGGGGGAGTTGCCCTCCAGGGGAGTTGACCTCCGGGGGAGTTGTCCTCTAGGGGAGTTGTCCTCCGGGGGAGTTGTACTCGGGGGATATGTCCTCTGTGGGACTTGTCCTCCGGGGGAGTTTTCATCGGGGGAGTTGTCCTCCGGGGGAGTTGTCCTCCGGGGGAGCTGTCCTCCGGGAGTTGTCCCCGGGGGAGTTGTCCTCCCGGGGAGATGTCCTGATACGGCGTGAGACAGTTATAAGAGGAATCTTTAGTGTCAATGTTTATTATGTTACTTAAAACATTTATAAATTTGATTTTTACCAATTTATATTTACAACAACAACAAAAAACATTCCACAGAATATAATACGATAATAAGAAAATTGTTTTTTCTTGCATACCCTAAAGCGGCAACATGGACGAGGGAATCACCATCCTTATCTCTGATTGAGGGGTCAGCTCCATTCGTAACCAACATTTCAACACATTCTTGATGACAGTATTCAGCTGCTAGAAGAATAGCAGTCGAGCCATGATTTGTCTGAAAGTTATAATTATGCAATACAAAGGAATAAATAGCTTCAATAAGTAGACCTATGTTGTCTGTTTGGCTGCGTATGTATTATCCCGACTTCGCTTTGCAATTGTTTGTAAGAAAAGTACAAAAACAAAAATTTAAAAATCCACAACAATCAAAGCACTGTTAGCACAACTGAAAAGTGAACTAGCCCCACACCTCATTTTAACTGATAACCTACAAGATACATGATTGATAAAGTATTTATTGCCCCAGTACGTTGAGAAAATCTTCATCATTCCTAAAATAATGAAAATAGCTTAAATTAATACCGAGACCTACTTGTTGATTAACGTCTGCTCCACAATTCAAGAGATGTTGAAGGCACTCCGCGTCACCTTTACTGCTTGACATAATGACAGCAGTACATCCATTATTAGTTGCTAGGTTGACGTTGGCGTTGTTATCAATAAGAACCTTTATGATTTCTAGTTGGCTCCTGCAAATAAATGATAATCAGTATGTACACATGTAAACAACAATGTCCATTGCGAATTGTTTCACAATTTCTGAAGAAGAAAAAAAAAAGAAGAATAGAAAAAAAAAAAGATACATGCAAAATATTTAATATTGCCGTTGACGTTTACAACTGAACTTTGACAACATGAAAGCGGATATGAAATGGCGTACCTCTCTGCTGCTTCATGTATTGGTGCCATTCCAGTCGCTGTCTGTGCATTAACGTTTGAGCCATACGCGATGAGAATGCTTGTCGTTTCTGAATGACTTCCTCTAATAGACATGTGCAGGGGAGAAGATCCGTCTTTTGACTGAGATGTACACAGAAGAGATAGAGGTGTTATTAATAACGATAACAGGTCTTACCAAAGATGACTGCTTATTAAGCAGCCTAAGCCTTTGAAGACACCCGACCGCTTGAGAAGATGGCGAAGAAGCCTTCACTAGACTTCATATACCTTCACAAACATTTAATAGCATGAATCCTCCAAATTTGTGATTGCCTAAGTAGTCTTCAGAAAACAGGCCTTTGAGGGAATTTCCTCACAAGCATCGATTTCTAAGCATTCATAGTTCTGAAGGCAGTCAAAGGTTAGTGAAGGTCTATTTGAAAGTTACAAAATTGGCGGGAAAATATAAGTTGATGGAAGGATCTGCACGACAATTTTGGTGCATGATACAATTTTATTTTAACTGGATTTAATTGTATATGATACGAAAATAACCGATCAAGAAAAGAAAGCTCTTGCAAAAACTGAAAAGGCCTACTTGTCTGTTATTTAATATATTATTGAGAGTAATTTTGGACATATAATCTTGAAAATAAAAATCAAAGCATATTGAAGAAGTATTACAGAGTTTATATTATGATGGAATAATGTTAGTATTATTTATAGCTAACCAGAATGATGAAGTTTATCTTTGTTGTTTACCATTATAATGTCTCTATGATATAAGGAGGGGTTTTTGTACAAGAAACATGTATTAGTGGAGTAAAGTATATGTCCAAGTCTAACTATGGGGCAAGTCTACGCTATTTGTTCCCAATGTGGTGATTTTTCGACTTTTGGACCATTTTTGTGTCAAGTGTGTCAATGGGTTTGTAAAGGTATACATAATGTGTCATATATCACCGTAAAGGGTATGAACTGAACTTAATGCAAATGAGGTCAAAAAGTCATTTTAAGGTAATATGACGTCATAAGGCTCATTAATATTCATGAAAAAATAATGAAATGCATTAAAAATGATATTTTCAACCATTTAAGAAAGAGATTTGACATAGGAGTACAACCAAAAAGTATGTATTTTCTATTTCTATATTTTCTTGGCTAACTCTGGTGAAAATATCACGAACCTAGCACCGAGTTTTCCATATTTTTAGACTTAAAATATTCAGGTCTCAGAAATAGTCTCACAAAAGTTACTGAGCTGATGTAAAATCATGCATTTTTATTACTCACCCTCCCACTTTTAGAAATGAAACAAAATAAGTGTTTTTTACATTTGTGTTTTGTATTATGTTTCTCTTGATTTATCAGAGGGATTTTTTAACAAAAGATGTTGCTACGCTTTGGCTACACCAATTGTTTAATGAAAAATATTATAGGGAATAATTGTCCCGTGTGTTACCTGTCCCGTTTGTTACCTGACATATTTTTTAAAACTTGACCTTGACAAAAACTCGAAGTTGTATTAACGTTAAAATATGTCCTTACAATGTTTATTACATTTTTAAGAGTATAAGACTATGCAAGTTTAGATCTGCTTTTTAAATTCAGAGTTATATGTGAACGAAGTTAAAATTTGAAAACACCTTTTTTCTGGTCCCGTTTGTTACCGACGAATAAATGATCATAAATTAATTATGAATTCTTATGTTTTTGTTGAAGATTCTTAGTACCTTCAAGAATATACCTAAGGATTGAGATTTCATTTAAGATTTTTCAAACAAGCTCTATTTTTGGCTCTGAATGTCCCATTTGTTACCGCGCAAAATAGCTTGGACTTGCCCTATGCATAAACGCATTTGTTTCGTAGAGGATTTTTATTTTCGGACAGAATAGGCATCTCAAGTTTGGTTAAAAGTCTCAACAAATCTAATTGTCTCCAACTTTCGCAGTACTAAGTATATAAATACCTACAATTTTTTTTTTCACTAATCGATTTAGGGTCATATATCAAAAAGTAATTAATATTCCTGAAAAAAAAAATAGCTCGCTCTTAGTTACGTAGCACTAACAGTGCCCATCAATTTGTTGTATGATATTTCAGATAAAGAGTATACGTTTTTTAGATGCGCGAAAAAGGGTGTTTTTGGACGATGCAATCTTCATGTAAAGTAACCCTTAACCACATAACGACGCTTTTGTGTCCATTAAAATATTAATTAACAGATAAATAATACATCGTTACCATAGCATTGACATCTGCCTCTGCTTCTAATAGAATTGCAAGCTCTTCGTTCAAGCCATTCGATGACGCAATGTGAAGTGCAGTCACACCCACATTATTGCACTTGTTAACATCAGCGTGCTTCTGAAGCAGGTATTTCATAACGCCGCATTGTTTTCTGTTGAAATAAAAATTTAAGATCACAAAGACTTTTACCCCCCGAAATACCATATAAATTGAGTAATTGAGTAATTGAGTAATTTTTTTATTACTGAATGCGGAAACAGTCATTTTTGAGCGCTAGATAACCAGTTAATAGTTAAGTACCACTAAAAAAGGAGCAACAGGCAGATGATTTGTTGCAGCTTTGAAATTGATGAAGGGATTTCTGAAATGTTTGAAATTCAGTGCACTCAGTAGATTAAATTTAATATTTACTTATTCATTTACTACTATGTCTTTAAAAAAATTTAAAGCACCCATCACTCCTTATCGGAAGGCAACGAAATGCCTTTGGCCCCTACTCAAAGTTAGATATTAGGCCAAAGGAGATCGTGGGAGTGTCAGCATCACAAAATCTGCACCCTGCAATAATAGCTTACGTTTCAGTAGCCCGTTGTAACGGCGTTTTGCCACTGGTAGACTGAGCGTCAATGTTAGCTCCAGATTCGCAAAGAATATGTATACATCTAACGTTTCTTCCACGAATTGCGTAGTGGATAGGTGTCCAGTTGTCTATTGCAGTCGAATTAATAAGAGTACGAAGTTGGTCCCTGGTTTGTCTATTTGAACGGTTTTTGTACGGACAAAATAAAAATAAAAAAATAACGATGATGGTGATAACGTTAGGTTGTTGAATAAAGGAAATTCTTTTAAAAAACGGGAAACATACTAATTCGATTATGATGATAAAAAAATAGTAAGATATTATTTTATAAGGTATTTTTGTTTTATATTGGGTAACAACAACTTGTTTTATTCATAATAATTCCCTTTATTGAAATTTTCCTTTTTAATGTTCAAGAAAAGAGAAAATTATTGAGAAGAAACTATTTTTGTTTACTCTGTTTCTTTGTTTTCCTTGGAGGCAGCCTCAATGAGTAAACTTAGGCATTCGTCTTTCCCCTCTGAAGCAGCAATGTGGAATACGTTGCGATTACCTGCCATCTGAATTAACAAACACATTTTAATCTTATCACATTAAAATGATGAAAATAACGATATAATAGTTAAATGCAAAAACACAGTTCATGTGAGATGACATCAAATCCTTGATTAACTACTTCGTATGTTTGGGTAAATTGATTACAGTTTTCCAAAGAGTAAATTAATGAAAAAATATATGTAAATACAGGAATCCATACAACAACAAGAAACGGAAAATATCAAAATTGCGCTTGAAATTATGACGAGTTGTTTGGAAATTTGTAGTTTCATTCAGAGGAAAAAAAAAAATCGACAATGACATTATTTGAAGGATTATAGCATAACATATTTATAATCATACAAACATGTCTTTATTATTCATTTTTCAATAGGCCATCGCCTCTTACACTTAATAGATAAAAGCAATCAAAACAATTTTTTTTTAAACATAGAAAAAGTAGTTTTGTCTTTTCATGAATACTGACGAAAATAAGACATAGGCTAGTACTAAAGAAGAAAATAAAGTAACAAGAAATTACCCGTGCGTCCACATTAGCTCCATGGTCGATTAGCATTGTTACAATATCCGTTGATCCATCTTTGACTGCGACATGCAAGGGAGTCTGGTTTTCATATGCAGGAACAGGGGTGTTCACTGATACTCTTTTATCTAGCAAGAGCTTAACGATTTGTGGAAATTTCCTGTCAATGGAATGAATACGAAAAAGAAGTACGTGAATGAATTAAGTAAATAATTACTGCAAAGTGTTAATCCCAATGATGTATGCGACATACACTCTACAAAAAAAAGGTTGAAACGGCCAATTTTTTAACACACACCATTCCGATCCATTGGGACCATATCACGAGGTGCAATACCGTAAAAAAAAAAAAGTATGCTAGAGCAAAATCTACGTTCCCAAATAACTTAAGGATTGTAAAAAGCTTCGTACGTACAGTTGTAAATATGCTTATTAAAAACGTATTTTTTGTTGTTGTTGTTTATTTGTTTTTAGTTCTACAAGATTAATTTCCCAACAGCAAAAAAAAAAAAAAAAAAAAACAAACAAGTTATCAAATATTATTCAATGTATTGTTAGACTTAGTAGGGGAGACGCGGGTATGGACGTTACAAAATTCACATTTTGGGCCAGATAATTCTAATGAAAGAACTCATGCACTCCATATGGTCTGTAGTTAGCCTATTATGTTGGCTAAAACCTGAGGCATATAAACTTGAAAACATGTAAACACTAATTAACTACAGCTTAATTAGTGAAGACATTTTTTGTAACAAACTACCCATATACGGGGTAGGTTGTTACACCATACGGGGTCAATGTTACAATATGTAAACATACGGGTAAGTTGACAATGTGTAAATCTCTTATACCATACTTTAATTTCAACTTTCCATTTTCTTGAATCGTTAACAGTAGATCAAGTACAGCTCTAGAATAGACAAAAGTAATAATAGAAAAATAAAAATATTAACACCTGAAATGAGACAAAATGTAATTTTACATATGTAATGTAATTGGGTAAGTTGATACATCAACATGGGGAAGGTTGTTGTAACAACCTACCCCATGGGTGATTTTACACACAGAAATCAACTGTAGCACAGTCATTAGGCAGAATTACAGGGCATGGCTCGGGGTATATTAGTGACATACATGTACTATATTTACAATACCAGACTATCATCATGTGCCTTCAGTTGTAAGAGCTATTACAAATTTCAATTTTTGTCAAAAATTTACTTTGAACTGTAAAAAATGGTTTTTGTTGATTTACTTTTTAATAAAACAACGGAGAAACCTCACGACCGGCAGTTCATCACAGCTATGTGTAGGCTGTAAAAGATGCCCATTAGCACATCCTCTCTTGTTCCATCTTAGCATACTGAGAACTGTAACAACTGACCCGTGTAACTTCCATACCCGGTCTCCCCTAATTTACATTACTGTAAACTTGGCGATGCGAATATTCATAAATATTATTCTTCAAGACAAATTGGATCTTGTGTTCCGTCCCATGCTTCCAATTACAGAGATTACGGGAATTTTTATAGACCAACAGCATATTTAAAGGAACATTGTAAATCTTTCAGAACAGACAAAGAAATTCTTTCTTCGAGTTATCGGTACAATTCTTCTTTTATACACCAATCAACCAAAGTTTATAATGCACTAAACTAACATTATACTACCGTGGACCACAACGGTCCGTTGACTAATGTAAAACGAGTACATTTGAATAGTAAAATGTATACATTACAATTCAACTGCTCGAAATATAGGTGGCTTTCCACTTGATGACGGAGTCTCAAGTCCTGCCTCGAAGTCACAAAGAACACGAACAGATTCTATTTGATCATACATTATTGCGTTCTGTAGTGGTGTTAGGGAGTATTTGTCTTTTGCCTCTACCCGAGCCTTTGCTTGTTCGGATCTGCAGAAATAGTTACATAATACTCGTAGTTCGTAAAAACCAATCTTGAGGGAAAACGACATTAATTGATAAAATACATTTTTAATGTTATAGGACAGGAGTTTTCGGCGGAACAATAATATTACACGTGAATCGATGGTGTTTTGACAGTGTCGAGGTTACCAAGTGTGAATAATTTTACTAATATCCAGATTAACAGAAATAACAGTATGTTTGCATATCATAGCTACGAATTATCTATATGTATGGTTCTAATGGATACGCTGACGGTTTCATGAATCATATAGTCCACTCATTCTTGTTTCAATGATGAAAAAGTGATCAATAATACAATACCTAGCATTGTTTTAACTTCAATCTGACGAGCAGGTTTGTTTAATGCGATGCGAAATTTTGTATTTCTTTATTGTTTACATTTATACGTATTTAATATACCTTATGCTACAGTCACACAGACACTTACGTAAAGTTACGTTTTTGTTGTTTTAATCTTATTTCATCTTTTATTCTATCATTTCTTATGCATTTCTTTGAATTATTGGATGAACGAAGTTATCACTATTTCCACTGCTGACTATGACAGAAAGGCATCTGTGGGGATCCGCAGAAGAAAAAAAAAATTTTTTGGACGCAACCGGACGTAACTATACGTAAGTGTCTGTGTGGCTGCAGCATTATGCTACAGTCACACAGACACTTAAGTTGAGTTACGTCCGGTTGCGTCCAAAAATTATTTTCTTTTCTGCGGATCCCCACGGATGCCTACCCGTCATAGTCAGCAGTGGAAATATTGATAATTTCATCCATCCAGTAAAACAAAGAAATACATAAGATATGATAGAATAGACGACGAAATAAGATTAAAACAACACAAACGTATCTATACGTCAGTGACTGTAGCATTAGTTTGGTTATATATTTACCCGCGATTTTGCTCAAGAATCAGTTGCATTATGTCAATGTTCCCTGCCCTCGCTGCTATGTGTAACGCTGTCGATTGACGTAAGGACTTTTTTTTTCGAAAAAAGAGAAGAATCGAAGAAATGAAGAGAAAAATAAAACAAAGAATATTCTTTTTATATTGGATTGGGTGGGAAAAACTTAAATTTTTCAGTAATTTTAGATGTGCATTATTTGCTTCTGGAATTTAATTCATACAACAAAAAGAATGGGAAATATTAACCGCGAGCCCCGTGTTTTGGTTCTTGATTTTTGGGGATGATTAAAAAAAAATTATCGCTAAGTTTATTGTAAAGATCAATGTTAGGCGCATTGAACTTCAAAAGCGCTCGTTTGACTGTCAAAGTGTGCAGATCGCCATAGTAAACTTAATTACTGATACGAGTTGACATACACATTGGGGCGAATGGTTAGATAAGTCCTTCTGTGGCAATAATTTAACATGGATCTAATAATGGAAAATAGTAAATTGCATGTGGTTCACCTTTACATCCAGGTCTGCACCTTTATCAATAAGAATTATTGCACAGTCGAGAATAGACTTTCGAGCGGCGTTCATAAATGGTGTGTAACCCATGTCGTTTATCGGGTTGATATCGGCCTTATTCTCCAGTAGATACTTCACGCATTCCGCATGATTCCTTGCAAAAATAATAACACACACACACACAAGCAAAGGAAAATGAGCACATCTTTTATATGCACCTCAATTTTTTTTCACATTTCAGTCCTTTACATGTAGGGGAGACTGGGGTAATTGTGGCCCCCTTTTCCACATATCCTATTACTACCATTAGAAATGTTAGATGAATAGTCCAATAATATTCTAATAATGTAAATACACATACGCATATTAATTACCATTATGTTAACAACTTTGTGGGGCCATAATTACCCCACGGTTTCGGGTAGTGGCCCCTAGTGTCATGTCTGTATGAATTTAAAAATATTATGATAATTAATTATGGTAATGTATAATAAATGTTGTTGGTATTCCTAAATGATAACCAATAACCTAATTATTCCTAATCAACCACCAACAATGATTTAATCAATAATTGGTTCAGTCAAAATTTTGAAATTTTGCAATGATAGCAAAACATATATCTATATACATAATCAAACAAGTTAATGCCCCCATCATTGGGGCCATGCATTGTGGCCATAATTACCCCGAGTGACATTTTCAATTTGATCCTTCTTTACAGCACGACTATTGAAGATATTCAGGTGGAAGCTTTTTTGTTGTGTTTGTTGGTTTCTATTGTTTCTTTTTAATCAAAATTTCAACGTTAATGATTTTAAATAATTATATCACACACCCCAAATAAAAAAGCAGACTTGTCACTTTCCAACGAACAGAATTTTGATTGTCGTACATTTTAGTCTCCCCTACCCTCAAAATTTGAAGTAAATGGCTGATTCTTTTTCATATGATAGTAAGAAGAGTTTAAAATGTGTAAAAATGTATTTATCGTTGTGTAATGCAGCAAAGAATTATAAGCTCTTAAAAACAAAGGGGTCATAATTATCCCGGGGCCACAATTACCCCAGTCTCCCCTACTTAAACCTAAGAAAATAAATAGTATACTTACACTTCACAATGGCAACTTACATGCATTATGTGAAATGATGTCCATGTAAGCCTACGTGTCTTTTAAACTTTTACTCCTGCACCCTGTTGCATAAAACTTCTAACCGGAGTTTTTTTCCGGTTAAAATCTGAAAACTCCGGTTAAAGTCCAAAAACTCCGGTTACAATATTTTTCTGGATTTTTTACTGTTTTTTCCATTGCATAAAATCATACCAGAGTTTTCAAAAGTATTAATGCAATAAATTTTTAGGGCGTTTTAAAACTCAGGTTGAATAACCTAAGAAATAGGTCTACATAAGCTGAGTTTTTTAACCCGAGAGAACTCGGGTTAGAAAAAAAAGTTTTATGCAACACCACCCTGGGGGTGTTTCATTCACAAAGCTCATCGTGTATTCTATTTTACACGCAATTGCGTTGAGCGCATTTCCTGAGCATGATCTGACCAATGAGATGATAAGAGGTATTCACCTCATCCCAATAGGAATTTTAGTGCGAATTTAAGTCTACTTAACATTTTGTGAAACACCCCGTGGTCTGAAATATTGCAATATTTTTTCGCTCTTCAGGAGCCTGTTTTATATATTTTTCTTTTTCATTCATAACCATTGTGACGTCAATAATTTCTGTATAATATTCTGAGAAGGAAAACCTGTCCCTGTTCATTTTTCAAATTAAGTAGTAAACATACCTAGCCACATTAATAGATAAGGGGGGGGTAAAAGTTCAAAGGCTATACAATTGATTTTTTTTGGAAGTGAGGATGATCAGTAAATTAAATCATCAAACTGTTTCAATTTAAAAAAAAAAGACGTTTACAGGTTCCGTTGATAGTTCTCTTAAAATAAGAATGGTCATAAGAGCCAGATGAGGATAACAATTTCTTTGTGCCATGCTAAAAAAGATCTGCCCACAGGTCGTGATATAATATAAACTATTTGATATAAATACTCCGTGTAAAACTGCCTATAATTAAATATTTACTACGTATGCGGAATAAAGCTGCATTGTTAAACTTCTTTGCACAATAAAGGACTAAATCTGGAACAGAACAGATTACTCCGGCGCCCTCATCTTGGCACCCTCGGTCATTATTTATTTGAGAGTAGTATCAAAGAAGCCTGTAAACAATTTATGGAGAAATATGACAGAGTTTCATGATTTCAGTTACTGTTCATTCCTCAACTCCCAATCGTAAGTTTTGTAGCATTTGTTAGAAATGACCGGGTCTAATTATGTGCTTGTTCTTAGGAATTAAAAGTGCTTCCTTAGAATAATCCAAAAATTATCTAAAAAACTATGCTTACGAATATAAGTCGAGAAATGTACAGATAGATAGCTAATTATGCACGAATTTTAGCTAGGATCCAATATTTATGAATAAGGACAATTTGATTCGTTTTCGTTTTTGTTTTGTTTTGTTTGTTTTGTTTTGTTTTGTTTTGTTTTTTTTTTGTTTTTCTTTTTTTTTTTTGTTTTTTTTTTTTTTTTTTTTTTTTTTTTTTTTTTGTTTTTTTTTTTTTGCTCTTACCTTTTCTCCCGGGGTCCATGTAAAATTTGTATTCCTAAATCATTTAGATCATCTATTTCTGAGTCACCCGTGAAGTCTGCAACAGCTAAGTGGAGAGCTGTTAATTCCCCCTCGTCCTAATACATTTTTCAAAAACAAACACCAAACGCCAAAATTCAGTGAAGAAAAAGAAGAAAGTATTACGTAGTGTCATCAAAGTATGATAGTACCAGGGTATTCCAGACCCTGCTATCATCGGATGAGGGGATGGGCAATCCCCAACCCTTCCCGGTGTTGTTTTTTTTGGGGGGGGGGAGTTGTTCTCATTTTGAGGCCTTTTTTATTTTTATTTTTTAACACAGCGACCTACTACCACGTAACGCGTCTGGGTGAAAGGTTGTTATCATTTTTTAAGGATTAAATCTAGGTTTATATTTATTGTCTATTGTCTCGGGCAAGGGTCAAATTTCATTTTGATCGGGGTTCAAAATCGATTCATTTTTCCACAAAATATCTTGTTGAATCACTTTAAAAACTGAAGTGCTACTTTTACCACTTGAAAGGCTGAACTCAGCACTTTCTCAGTGCTCGCAAAGGAACAGCACTTGGAGTGATACATGTGTGGGACTGCACCCCGAGTTTTATTTTAGCACTTGGAAACGAGCTGAGCTTTCAGTAAAATGAAAAAAAGCAGAACCCGGTACGAATCCCACTGATATTACTTTTGTTTTCTGATAAATTTATGCCCAACTATACATAAAAAGGTGTTATGCCAAATATTAAAACGAATAGACTGAAGTTTGACGAATTTACCTTGCAATTAACATCCGCTCCTCTTTTCACCAGTGCTTTTACTGAATCTATACACCCCAATATGGCTGCCCGATGAAGTGGAGTTTGTCCATCACAATCCTTGGCTTCTATATTTGCCCCAAAGACAAGTAGACATTTCACTACGTTGCTGTGATTGCTGAAACCGACAACACAAAAAGATCACATCATTTGAAGTCAATATATGCTGTGAAGAGTATTAGTAGTATATGTAAATAAGGCATTCTATTCGTTTCCAATGTACGCACTAAAAATTATGGTGCAAAATGCATGCTAAAGGTAAAAAGCAAAATACCCTTTTTTTTTCGAATGGAGTAATACCGCATTATGTGGTCCTGCTCCTGCTAAAATTGCAGCGTGCAGAACAGCACAATTATAAGCTTTTACTGTTTTTAATTATTTATACACTGAAAACCGACTAGCCTTAAAGCTAGTCGGTCAAGACGGACTAGTTTTAATGCTAGTGCGTCATGTTAGTCCGTCGAGACGGACTAGCATACAACTGAATCTAAATCTCTCAACTTGACGGACTAGCTTTAAAGCTAGTCCGTCATGCTTGATGCTCGTCCGTTGACTTGACGGACGAGCTCAATAAAAGTAGGAAGGCGGACTCAGTTTACCCATTAGAATGATGCTTTTGATACACATAGTTGTAATGTCGTTTACAATTATTTGAATGACGGACTAGCTTTTGATATACACACAGTTGCAATATCAATTGTCGTCTCCATTGTAATTTGGAACACATGCACCTACTCTATTTATTCTGTTTCCGAACATAATCAAGTGGATACATTATTCTCAAACAAAGGATGTTTTGGCTTGATAGTCTGAAAGCTTACGATACATAACATCAATCATGACAAGTATGCCATTCACGATTAGGTTCCAAATATTGTCGTCCATTCTTTAATTACAGGCTAATTGAATACCTCTACAGTGCGTCCCAGAAAAAAGTATACCCAACTTTGAGAGCCTCATATTAAAATATCAAAGCTTGTATGACCTTGAAATATATATATATATATATATATATATATATATATATATATATATATATCATGATAACGAGCATCTCGTATTCTTTTCAATGATACCAAACTTATACCTGTGTTGTAACGGATGACTAAGCAGTTGGGCTTTAAAAAACAAGCGTAAAAAAATGCCCTGTCCCAAGTTTGAGCAAAAGCAGCCCTTACATTTCAATAGATCAAGTAATCCTTTGTGCCTAATGAATGGACTCAGGAAGGCTGACCTCAAACAAACAATGAATGATCAGAAAGCCAGAGCTGCTTCTCAGACAACTTGGTACAGATCACTTTTGACCAATGTTTTTAAACATCCATGACAGTATTGGTATGATTGTGGTATCATTAGATAGAATATGAGTTACTCTTTGTCATGAAATTAAAATTAACTACACATAAGTCATACAATTTTGATATGAGGCTCTCAAAGATGGGTATACTTTTATCTGGGACGCACTGTATAGAACTCAAGAATATGGTCTATTCTTATAGATTGCTGGTGAATGCCCGGCTTAGCAACAGCAATGAACACAAGGTGGATGCAATCGAATGAATAACATGCGTATTGCGGAAAGTACATCATGTTAATTAAAAACGCATATAATTAGCTTTATGCATTGCATCTAACTTGGCCTGGCTGACCCGGGCTTCAGTGTAATTATTTCATATTTGATTCTCCAAATTGCTATTAATAATCGTTGTTTTAAATCTCAACATCACATTATTTGATAATTGCCATGATGTTAACTAATTGTGCCTCCTGTATTATTCCTCTCTTCTGATTTATATCATCATAATAAAATGTTTTTGGCTTGGTTTCTTGTGACAAAATACATGTTTTTCAATCGTATCTTTAAAGTGTCTTCTAATATTTCAGATTTGACGTTTCTGACAAGCTGTTGAAGCCATATTAATTAAGCTAGTCCGTCATGCTAGTCGGTCAAGACAGAAGCAAGAACATAGCGGCAGAGAAGCGCGACGGACTAGCTTTTACACCACGACGGACTAGCTGTAAAGTTAGTCCTGCTAAAAAGCTAGTCAGTCTGGGCAAAACTACGACTAGCTTTTATGCTCGGTCCGTCAAACTAGTCGGTCACGACGGACTAGCTTTAAAACTAGTCCGTCGTTACCGACTATCTTTAAATGCTAGTCCGTCGTTACCGACTAACTTGACAGACTAGCTTTATAGCCTGTCCTTAGAGACCAACGAGCTTTAAAGGTAGTCCGTAATAGCCGGATTGTGTTGACGGAAAGCTTGTCCTTCGTGACGGACTAGCTTTAAAGCTCATCAGTCTGGGCATCACTGCGACTAGATTTTATGCTACACTGAAAACCTAACCTCGTCCGTCAATGGACCGACTAGCTTTAAAGCTAGTCGGTCAAGACGGACTAGTTTTAAAGCTAGTCTGTCATGTTAGTCCGTCGAGACGGACTAGCATACAACTGAATCTACATCTCTCAACTTGATGGACGAGCTTTAAAGCTCGTCCGTCAAGCTTGATGCTAGTCTGTTGATGCGACCGACTAGGTCAATAAAAAAGCTGGGTCGACCCAGTTTACCCATTAAAATGACTGACTAGCTTTTGATACAAATAGCTGCAATGTCGTTTCAATGTACCTTCTCTATTTATTCTGTTTCCGAGCATAATCAAGTTGATACATTCTGAAACAAAGGTTGTTTTGGATTGACAATCTGAAAGCTAACGAGACATAACATCTATCATGACAAGTATGCAATTCACGAGTACCGGTAGATTCCAAATATTGTTCTCTACTCTTCAATTACAGGCTAATTGAATACCTTGTTACTATAGAACTCAAGAACCCGGTATTTTCTTACAGATTGCTGGTGAATGCCCGGCTTAGCAACAACAGTGAATAGAAGTTGGATGCAATCAACATTTTCAAACAAAGGTTTCTTTGGCTTGACAATCTGAGAGCAATACAATAGCCGAAATAACATCAATCGTGACAAGTATGCCACTCACGAGTAGGTTATAAATATTGTTCCATTCTTTAATTACAGGCTAATTGAATACTTCGTTACTATAGAACCCATGAACCGTCTATTCTTATAGATTGCTGGTGAATGACCGTCTCAGCAACAGCAGTGAATAGAAGGTGATTTGAATTGATTGAATAACATGTGCATTGCGAAAAGGACATCATTATTAGTTGCATGATCTGTATGTGAATTCCATTTAATGAGCAAACTGTACAGACGCACACTTGATATACCCCCGTAAAAGCTTAAGATTTTGATTATAATGGCGATCTCCTTCCTGTGACATGACTGTGTGAGTACTCTTTTTTAATTCATTATGTTTCAGTTCACAGATAGCGTTATTTTTTCACATATAGATTAATGCTATAATCACCAACGCGAAAAATTATGCCTTGCCAAATCAATTTATAAATTGTGTGTATTTACTACGATAGTAACAATCACATTAGATTATGAAAATTGAAATTTAACTCTAATAATAAATATAGGCGCCTCTTTTCTTTTAGATTACTTGTATCTGAAAGAAAAGAATATTAGATTAGAGGCACGGACTTTGGGATTCTGAAGTGGCTCTCAAGGACAAGTGTATACGCCGAAAATGCAAAAGCAGGTAGGCCTACAACAAAAAGTCATGATGCAAGCCATGGCGGCGACCCCTGGGCCCCGTGCCCCCATTATTTGATAATTGCCATAATGTTAACTAATTGTGGCTCCTGTATTAATTCCTGTCTTCTGATTTATATCATCATAATTAGATTTTTTTGTTTGTTTTGTTTTGTTTTGTATTTTTGCTCAAATTCTTGTGACAAAATGCATGTTTTTAATCGTGTCTTTATAATGTCTTCCAATATTTCAGATTTGACGTCTCTGACAAGCTGGTGAAGCCATATTAACCTCGTCCGTCATGCTAGTCTGTCAAGACAGCAGCAAAAACATCGCGGCAGAAAAGCTCGACGGACTAGCTTTTACACCATTACCAACAAGCTGTAAAGCTAGTCCTGCTCAAAAGCTCGTCAGTCTGGGCATCACTACGACTAGCTTTTATGCTAGTCCGTCACGACGGACGAGCTTTAAAATTAGTCTGTCTTGACCGGCGAGCATTAAAACTAGTCCGTCTTGACGGACTAACTTGACGGACTAGCTTTCAAGCTAGTCCGTAATAACCGGGTTGTGTTGAAGGAAAGCTCGTCCGTCGTGACCGACTAGCTTTAAAGCTAGTCGGTCTACCCGTTTAGGTTTTCAGTGTAGGTCGGTCTACCCGTTTAGGTTTTCAGTGTGATAATATTTTTTTTTAGCATAGAACCTTATTTTGAAAACTCTTCTCATTTTCTATAATTAATACGATGTATTATATTTATAAGTTTTCTTTCACAATTAAGCAAAAGTTTTACTATACTGTTGGCTCAGTCATGCAAAGAGGAAATGTGCTTGTCTAATGCTCAGGATGTATTTAGACAATCATTTTATGAATTTAAGAAGTTTATTACTAGGCGATTAACTTTATTGTCTTGATAGCGCCTTTTAATGCTTTTAACAGAAATTTAGGGATGCTGTGACCCATCACCTTTATCATTATCATCACCATTTGTATCACCATCATTATCAACATCAACAACAAGATATAAGGTGCCGAAATGGTATTTCCTCGGAAATAATATTTCCTCGGAAGTCATGTAAGTAGACACGATAGGCTATTATGTTATAAATCATTACAAATGCAATGATCTGGATTAACATTTTTTAATTGATATACATAGATACCGTATGACTCACTTACAAACTCCTATTCAAAACCAAAACCAAAATGAATGTAAAGAATGGTAGAACAACATTTTATCTTAAAATAAACAGTTGTTAAAAAAAAAAAAAAAAAAAAAAACTTTGTATTTTGTAGTTTTTCATGTAACTGTTTAACACTTATGTCTTTGTATTTATTATACCTGATTCATGTGTAATTATATTCATTGGTATCCAATTGAATTTATATCTTGTACACGTATAAAGATGGTCATAATCAGGTATTTTATGATTTTATTATTGAAACACTTTGTATTTTTAATCGAAAATGAATGCACCAAACAATACCAGTTTTATTACTTTTATATTGTTGATGCAAACTTTAAATAAAAACGTGCAATTGTACCATTCTGCGGCGTTATGCAACGGTGTAGAATTTTCCGTATCCTCTGCTTCAGTCTCTGCATGACTGTCAAGTAAGAGCTTAACAGTCTGTAAATGGCCAAATCCGCTGGAAACGTGAAGCGCAGTTTGGGAAGATGAGTTCTGGATGAAAAAATGGGATTCGAATGTCAAATTGTACTATATCTATCTTGCGTTATAAGCAACCATTCGCTATCATTTAATTCATTGAGACTAAATTTGTATTATTCAATTGGCTAGTTTTGAAATAATCTTGCTAGACTGACTCCATGTTATCGTACCTTATCATCATGTTTCCGTCCTTGCTGATCATACCGCGAATATTTTCACCTTTACTTAATTGCTGCTTTTTTGCATTTTCTCTATTTCTATTCTTGGTTATTGGAGATAATACATTAAAAATCAAAGCAGAAGGGAAAGTTACAGAAAGATTATAACCGTACAATAAAGGTTCTCAATTTCTTATGAGTCAATATGCGATTGAAGAAAAACATAGCTTTCGTCTTTTGCTGGTATACATTGAATAAAACCAATTGACAAGTAACGGAGCTCTTTCGTTCTTGGAACATTATTTTTACACAGTACACTATGATTGAAAAAAAAAAAAATTACCTTTCCATTGATGTCGATTTCCTTGTCACCCAAGCATTTGGTTACGAGATCGACGTTGTTATGCAAGGCAGCCCAGTAAAGCAAACTGTTTCCCTTCGTATCAGTTGCACGTAAATCGGCGTTCTTTGAGAGTAGGAAGGTGATAACTTCCACTTGATTTCTAGGCAATAAATATTTTGCGATTTAAATTATTGACTTTTACCTCGTTCACCTCTAAATTGGCTGCCTATTACATTTCTCGAAAAAATTATTAAGGAGTTGGCATGTTAACCGGCTCGCATCTATTCGCCGGCACCAAATTCTAAAATTTGGATTTGAAATTTACCCTGTATAACTGAATAGAAGGACCAATCCATTTTGGAATTTTTATTTCAAACCTAAAAATCTGAATTTTCCTTCCTTTTTTTCCATTTAAATTTAAATCGTTAACATTTATATCTGATTTCCCCCCCCCAAAAAAAAAAAACAACAACAACAAACAAACAAACACTGAAATCGAAATAAAAATAAAAATCCGTTTACCCCTTTGTAGGCCCTACAGTCGTTCACGATTCAGTGAATCATCGCAAAATAATGGAGGTCAAATATAATGTAACACATTTTATTTGGTCACTCTGAAAGACACGTTATTCGTACACTCCTTGTGCTTTGTTCACCAGGCGGCATTCTCGTCGGCGTGCCACGTTCGTAAGTTGGCACAAACAATCGACACAAATTAACAATGATGTTCGCACTGAAACTTTTCATAGTTTATATAATTATCATTATCATTGTAATATTAAGCATTATGTATTTACCTAGAGGCAGCTGCCAGCAATGCCGAATATTTCTTTGGTCCAGATGTTTCTATTTCAGCACCATTATCTACTAATAATTGGACCACCTCAACGTGTCCTGCATTGGCTGCGAACTGGAGAGGAGTGTGACATACGCTATCTTCTTTTGTTACCTAAAATGTAAGCGGACGACAAGAAATAATTAAATGACATGTTTGAATTAGACAAAGATTTTAGTGTCATGTGCACGTCCGTAGAGGTTCGTTTCCTGTTGAATTTCTTCAAAATTAGGGATTAAAACGGCTTTAAGTACAGCGTGAATCTATTTGTTTTATTACTTTTTAATTATCCAGCTTTGTTATTTTCATTATTAATCATTTATTTTTTTATTTTTTATATTATTTTATTTATTATTTTTGCTCTATGAAGTTTTCTTATCATTCTTTAGAAGTTAGGGGCGAAGAGTGGGGAGAAGAATTCGTCGTCTGTTCAACTTGTTCAAGAGGCTGTTCGATAGGCCTAAAAAGATTATTGGTATTCAAGGGAATACATATTTTGTTTAAAAAAAAAATGATTTGACCTGATGTAATTTCTTTGCATTAAAAAATATACATTTAGGCTTACTTTGACATTGATATCTGCTCCAGCAGACAGCAGAAGGTTGACTGCAGTTAGATCTCCTCTGGAACAAGCTTCATGAAGTGATGTTTTCCCTTCGGTATTGGCTACGTTGGTTTCAGCGTGACTGGCTAGGAGAAGTCTGATGCACTCGTGGTTGTGCCTATATTTCATTTTCCAGATGTTATACTGCAGCTTCATTGAGGTGCATGCTTTGATTTCTTGTACCCCATCTCATTAGACGACGACCCAGCTACGATCCTGAAAAATCGACAAAGCGCGGCCTAATCGGGGCTCCATGATCGCTTTAAATGTTCTCTATCGCATTGAGAGCGTGACCGACGAATAGCGTCAGAAGGTGAACGATCGCTACAAAATTATGTACAGCACATCCAAATTTTACATAGCCATGTGCGTATTCTGGGGGGAGGAGGCCCACGGTTTACTGGGCACCCCGGTAGACACACAAGGGGGCGCCAAATATACCTCAAGGGGCGTAAAATTGCCCTTAGGAGGCGCTAAACCGACCTTAAAGTGAGAGACGCCAATTTAACCTTTAAGTTCGGGGCGCACAATTGTCAAAAAGCCCCCCCCCCTACCCTCCCCCCCCTCAAAAAAAGGAAAAACGAATACCCAATAGACCGACTTAGCGGTAGGCGGTGTGACTGGGAAAAACCAGGGAGTTACACCTTGGGGTGACAAACTCACGTCGGGCCCCCGGGTGCAAAATACTGGATACCAACTTGATAGCGATATCAATAAGGACTTCAGCGGGACTCAAGCGAAATAACTTTGCATAGTTGTAACTGTTCCATGATACCAGCGCCTAAAGCGTTATCGAAGCGCGCAAAGAAGCTGTTTAATCCCCTTTCTGACCAGGTCCGTTCACCCGTCTATTTCAGGCAGTTTGAAGTTCCGCAATCTCGCTAGATTTTGAACATTTCAAAATTTGATCGCAACAAAAATGATGCTGGCAATGTTACACCTTCCGCCATGCTTACGCTGCAGCAGAGAAGGTGTGAAGCAAGGTGAGAGCAACGATCCGCCGTGCTTTAATTTCTCAGATCTGAGCGGAATCGCCGTCTGGTGAGATGGGGGTATAACGACGGTACCCAATTCCCCCAAAACAGAACAAAAATATAATAATAAACATGATACAAAATTGCACTACAGGGTGTATCAATAAAAACGGGACAGTTTTGAAAAGTCTGTCAAAATTTTGTTTCAAATTATGATGTCTATATTTTGATGTTAATAGATGCTTTCAGGTCTTATCTTTCAAATGCCATTTAAAATAATAAGTTTCGTTCATGCTGGAGCGCACACAGAACGTTTTTGTCGGGGTCTCCAAAAAAGGCTTGCGCACAAAATGGAAGAAAATGAGAAATATGATCATCAGACTTTTTGCTAATCAGCAGACTTATACTCTTAACCCTTACATTATCTTTGCCATTATTTTCGAAATAATGCTATCAAAATTCATTTACAAAGCTACTTATTTAATTGAATTTGTTTTGTTTTTCACATGTTAACGTGTTATCTTTTGGCATTGAATATTCCTTCAAACTAAAAAAAATAAAAAATAAAAAATAAAAAATGTTGTCAACCCAAGAAAAGGGATGTGGTTGGTTGGTTGGTTGATTATTTGATTGAATGATTGCTTTGTTTAATCGTTTGTTTGATTGATTGTTTGATTGATGGATTTATTTATTAATTGATCGATTGATTGAATGAAAGATTGATAGATTGACCATTTTGAATGATTGATCGTTTGATTAATTGTTTTCTTTGAATGATTGATCGATTACTTTTTGATTGATTGTTCAAATGATTGATTATTGGAAGAATCATAGGAAATCGACTCAAAAGACTAACTTAATCATTGATCAGTGAAAATTTATTAACAATCAATCCGAATGGGAGTACCTGATTCAGAATAATAATTCAGAATAAATAATACCCTTTGAATTTAGCGAAGTCTTCTTTTTTTCCGCTCAAGCATGAACGAAACAAATAAAACAAAGCAATCAATCAATCAATCAATCAATCAATTAAACAATCACTTAAACAACCAACCAAATCCTCTTTGTTATGGGTTGACCAAAAAAACCACAAAAAAAAAAAATGTTTAACAATTTAAAGGAATATTTATTGTAAAAAGATAACATATTAAAATGAAAACAAAAACAAAACAATTAAAGTAAATAAATAGCTTTGTAAATTAATTGAAAATCATAATTAAAAAAAAGGGGCAAAGATAAAGAACAAAAATTAGAAGAAGACTGCTGATTAGCAAGAAGTCTGATGTTCGTATTTCTCAATTTTTCCATTTTGTGCGCAAGCCGTTTTTTGAGACCCCGACAAAAATGTTCTGTGTGTGCTCAAGCATGAACGAAACTTATTTTTTTTAATTGCATTTGAAAGATAAGACTTCAAAGCATGTATTAACATAAAAATATAGACATCATAATTTGAAACAAAATTTTGACAGACTTTTCAAAACTGTCCCGTTTTTATTGATACGCACTGTACAGTAGCAAGAAGTGCATACTCTGATCCCTTTTTATGAATGATAAGGTTGGATATGCACAACGATGAAACACATAAGCAATATTTACATTCCTACAGCAATATGAAGAGGAGAGTTGTTTTTACTGTCCGACTTGTTTACGTCAGCTTTTCCTTCTTCGATCAGCAGTTTTGCGCACTCTACTCTATCCTGCCAAATAGCTAGGATTAAAGAAGTACAGAAGTTCTCTGGTGTCTGAAAGAAAAGCATGGACATGGATTTGTTCGAATGATATTTAACTTTAGGTTAGGTAGGTCCAAGTTTGCAGGTGTAATTTTGCATCTAAGTTTAAATAGTGGAATTTTTTGCGACCCTTTGGGTGACAGAGAGGACCAAAATTAATTCCGTACCAGCAGACGTTTCATACGGTATTCCTTAGGTGAACGTCCATCCACCAGTAACGGGGAATCAATGTCTGAGTACAAATTTATTAGTGCTGATAGCTTTATTGTTTTTTTTTACATGTAGTCTGCTAGATTTCGCTCACAGAGCCTTCACGAAAGGGCTAATTGAAGACAATCCTGTTAAATCTGATTTCCCATGTTCTTGGGAAGGTGACGTACACCGAGGACTACTAAACATAATAATGATGTCGTACCGACTAAGGAGATATACACTTGTGGTCAAAAGTTTGAGTACACCTGCTGTCAGCTATGTTCAGATCATTTTATTTGATTTTAGGTGCAAGAATTTCAGTCCAAACTTTGTTGGAGTACAAGAAACAAATTATGCAAACTTCATATTCAATAAACATCACATCACGCCTCTTTAGAATTCGGAGATTGGTCAAATTATAAAAAACGTGCAAATACACGATATTGCACTAATTTATTCAATTTTTGAAGAAATGGGATATCTCTGTCAATAACAATCCTATTAATATGAAATGTTGCAAGGATGTTGAGAAACGCGTTAAATATTGCCCTAAAACGTTTGAAAGTATTTTGAAATGATAATTTCTGAATTATTATTATTTATGCAAATTAGGTGTCTATTTTTACATATTTATCAATAATTTATCAAAAAACATTGTTATGAAGCCCAATCTCTTTTTAAAAGTTGCTTAGTATAGTAATCAACAAAATGTCACAAAAATATTAAGATTTCAATTGAACCATTGTGTACTCTTTTGTTTTATTATTTTCCTTTGTTTTCTATTGTTGTTGTTATAATGTATTTCTTACATTTTTTAGTCTTTTTATGGTTCAGAAATGTATCTTGATATTTTTTAAGACAACCAGGATGAGACTAAAGCCCAAGACACAATGAAACTTGTATAGAACAATGAGAAAAGTGAGAAAACTCATTCAGTAAAGAAAGAGGCAAAATTCAAATATTTTTTAAGTGTGCAACTTACATATTACATATCCTAACATTGGTTTCTTAGTAGTAACACTTCATATAAGGACTAAATTAATTATATTCTGACTAGGTGAGGTTTGAGAACTAGTTTAAACAACTGTACACCATACATGACTGCTGCACAACCACTTCCAATCCCACATTTGAATTTTGATGACATTTTCCTTTCAAGTGTGTGAAGGTATTGTTTTAATAATAACTGCACATTGTTTTATTAGGCTAAACAACATCATATTATTTTATGCCAGGCCTAAATAAAACAAAATATTAAATTTTGCTTGCATTTCTGAAACAAAAAAGACCCCAAAAATGTAAGAAATACAAAATAATAAGAACAATAGAACACAAAAGAAGGTTGTAAAACAAAAGAATACACAATGATTCAATTGAAATCTTAATCTTTCTAACACAATGTTGTTGATTATTAGAATAAGCAAATTTTAAAAGAAGATTGGGCTTCATAAAAATGTTTTTTTTTATGAATTATTAATAAATATGTAAAAATAGATACCTAATTTGCATAAATAACAATAATTTAGAAATAAACATTTCAAAATACTTTTAAACGTTCTAGAGCTATATTTTACATGTGCCTCAAGATCCTTGCAAAATTTGACGCTGGTAGGATTCTTATTGATAGAGATATATCCAATTTCTTAAAAATCGCATAAATTAGTGCAATATCGTGTTTTTGCAATTTTTGAATATTTTGACAAATTTCTGAATTTTAAATATTAGTGATTTGATATTTATAAAATAAATTGTTTGCATATTGTATTTTTTGTACCCAAACAACATTTAGACTGAAATTCTTGCACTTAAAATGATCTAAAATGATCTGGACATAGCTGATGGCAGGTGTACTCAAACTTTTGACCACTAGTGTAGGTCAATGCAATAGGGTGTTTTCGCATGACTACGGAGGACCTAATCTAGAACGTTAGCATTATGAAAGGCTTTATGTTCAAAATAGCTGAAACCCCAAACCCCTGCATACTGTTAGCACAGGAAAAAAGAGTGTGTAAAACTTGTATTTGCTAGAAACGGCTGGCAAGCGTTTAAATTACGAGTTTCGTGTGCACAATCGAGGGTTTCCCCTAGCTACAAGAGATAGCTCCCCGTTGTCAAAATCTACAACGCTATTTTGGGGAGATGTACGTTCTCCTGAAACGTAGAACGTATAGGTTCTCAGCGGAGAACGTAAGTCAGTTATAAGCCAATAAGCGAGCGCTTTGATAGGAATGTATACAGGCGTTTCCCCCTTTGCTAAAACATAAAAGTGGTCACACTTTGAGACGGTTTTGAAACTACTTGGAGACGGTTGTGAAAACTATTCCGGAGACATCTCCTCATACTCACTCAAGTTTGTTGTAATTGATTAATTAATTGATTAAATTACTTTTAAAAAATCTTCATCACATTTATTTAAAACCAGATAAATTCCAAAGAGATTAATATATCACTCAACCTATAAGACTGATTGGATACAAATATATAACGCAACAAAGAGTAATAAAGTAACAAAAATGGGAATTCCCTATGCTTTAACAAATGCCTCCACCGTAGGATTCTCCCCTCCATACCTTACACCACTCAAACTATGTTTGTATAGCTATGAGCAGGATAAAGCTGAAACATCACAGATATGTAGCCCGATAAATTATCTACAATTTGAGACATTGTTCAGCTCATGACTGTACTTTATTTTCATGCTATGCGAAAAATGTGAAAATTTTTCCTCCAAAATGTAACGCCTCCACCCTTTTACTATACCCCAATATGTGACACATGACCATACACATTTTTTTTGCTAAAATTTTTGAAACTGCGCATTACCCGATGATCGAAACTATATAAATTCGGTATCAGAAGATGCGTAAGACTTTATGCTAAAAAGTCCTGAAAGATTTCGGCATCAAAATGTTATCCCTATACTTATTTTGGCAAATACACTAGGGCATTCAGAATCTCATAAACTTTGTGTACCCTCGGGTGTTCTAATAATTTTGGCCACCACTGTAGTTTAATTACATATCATAAACACAATAAGCATTTTTTTTTTTTTTTTTTTTTTTTTTTTTTTGGCTTAAGTTCTTGTAGTTAACTACAATTTTTTAGCACTGAAGGCCGTGTTTATTCAAGTCATAGGTATATAGGTCAATAGCGGTAAACTATGTAAGCACAGGCTTATTCATTATCTTAATGGTCAGAATGCAGTAAGCATTTATTATTTAATGATATGTCTGTATGTTAGACGGGGTCAGGGAGATATATACCTACATATATATATCGTCGAATTAATTGCATTTTAATAAAATAAATTGTTTAGAAATTATCGTTTCGCTTATTAGTTCCAGCCGAAATAGCAATGAAAAGGAACATTTCGCTCAAACATGAAACCTGTTGTATAGTATTGGTAAATCTCAGATTATTCTTGAGATTTTTTTTAATATTTATTTGAAATAGAACGAAAGCTAGAATGATAATGAACATATCACTTGAAATTTCGCCAAGGTCCCGGCAAATTTGCTATATATATATATACAGTGGTGGCCAAAATTATTAGAACACCTGAACCTACACAAAGTCTATGGGATTATCAATGCAGTAGTTCATTTGCCGAAATCAAATTACAGATATCTTTTGTGTGCCATGAGCTTTCATGACTTTTTAGCATAGGGTCTTACGTATATTTTGATACCAAATTTATATAGTCTCGACCATCTGGTAATGCGCAGCATTAAAAATAGTTGCGCTATGCGCTTTTGGTTTCCCCATAGACTTGTGTGTTAAACATGTAGTCCAAATGCAAAAAAAGTAAAATTCCAATTACATATGCCGATTGCTCAAAAAGTGTTTGAGGTAAAAGTATGAAACTTAGCAGGCTTATTTATTCCAATATACCTCAAATACATGCTAAGTTTAAGAAAATTTAGTCAAATAGGAGGGTGGATTGGCCCCCACCTTTGGTGGTGAGATGACCCAAATAACCTTGTCCATTGAAAGTTAAGACTTTTTTTTTTTTTTTCATTTAATGAAGACACTCTTTGTAAATGTATATATTTTTTAAAGGAAATTTCATGAGCAATTCAAATATGTTGAAATATTAAGGGTCATTGGAACGGCGGACTTAAATAGGGGCACTGAATTAAAAATTTGGGGTCCTTCAAAAATAAATTAAAAATCCCCACTTAAGATATAAGTACTTCATCCTGTGTTGTTATGAATGCCATTTTGACATCCTCAGGAAATTTTCTTTCAGAATATATATACTTTTGTGGTAGAGGCTTAAAATGTTTTACGTTATGACACTTTGATCCTGAAAGGGGCAAGATTTTTAGATTTTTCAATTGGTGGTGTAACATAAAAAAGGGTGACTTGGGGGCGAGTTCCCAACGCATGGCTGTGTTTTTTAGTTTTTAAGCATAATGATGATATTCGGAGACATTCCAACCATTTTAAAGGTATTTTAATGGTCAACTGAGTGAAAATTACTAAAATCATTTAAAAATGCTTGGTGTTCTAATAATTTTGGCCACCACTGTAAATATATATATATATATATATATATATATATATATATATATATATATTTTTTTTTTTTTTTTTTTTTTTTTTTTTTTTTTTTTTTTTTTTTTTTTTTTTTTTTTAAATATAGAACTACTTAACAGAAACCGATTGGGAGGAAAAAATCAACGCATAATCCTCGTAGGTAGCTCTGTGACATACATTAGCTTAAAGGTGGTGTATAGTTTCTGGAGAAAGAAAAATTTATTTGGATTCACATTTCGATAAATTAAGAAAGATTGAATTCAATAACAATAATAAAGCAAATTATAGTACTTTAAATCTCGTTTTAGTGTCTTTATTTCATAATATAAGTATAAAAAAGATAAGACGGTAACCCGACTCAGGTTAGGGCTCACGTGGAAAACCAATGGGGATTCTCTTGTGTGGGTGTTACACACAAATCGTTCACACTAATTCACGCCGTAACCTCCAGCGTGCGAACCTCTCAGCAGAGGTCCAAACGGCAGTTAAATTACGCTTCATTTTAACATTTTCAATGAAATTCATCGGAAATAATGAAAGAAATGTCACAAGATGTCTCACACATATCTCTTATTGCAAGGTGGACAACATGCAACTACATTTGATCGGTTGTGTGCCAATTCCTTTTTTGTTACCAAAACTATACACCAGGTTTAATAATTATATAGAATTATTACCCAGAAGGCCTATTTTAAGGAAAATAATACTTATGCCATCAGAGAGCGCGTGATTTGCTGTAGCGGCAAAATTAAATTTTCACAAAGATTGGACGTTGCACAGTTGAAACCAAAACCATGACAAGTTCACCAAATTTTGCACAGAGTTACTTTGGTATCTATGTATGCCAAAAATGCAAAAAATAATATAGGTTCATGTGCTTGATTTTTTGCTACGGAACTTTGAAGTTGCCATTTTTGGATGGCATGTAAAGTACGCGTAATTTAAGAAATTGGCCTCTGTTAGACCTCGCAAGTGCAACAAACAAGTAAAAATCGTCATTACTTTGTCAAAACCGTATCAAACTTAATCAAACCTTCCCGATTTGTTACAAAGTTTATACCAAAGATGGGTACATGGTTTAAACTGGCACATTTGAACTTATTTTTGAGCCAGCAGCGCCCTCATGTGGCAAAAAGGATGCGTAAAATGGCAAAAACCATATCTTAGAGGCTTGGAATCTACAAAAAAATAAAAAAGTATAGTTTAAGGTGCACTTTTTTTAAAAACCATGACAGTCTCATCAAATTTTGCAGAGTTGTAGAGAGATTCATCATATATATGTAAAAAGTTTAAAAAAGGGGGGTCCATGTGCTCGTTTTCGAACTATCGGCGCCCGAGTACTCGCAAATCGGCTTGAAAAGTCACAAAAGCGTGCCGAAAACGTCCAAAAAGCGTGAAAATCCACTCTAAATTGCACTTGATTCAAAATTATGCTCCCTAACATTCAAAATCCATGTCATTTTCATAAAAATTTGCAAAGTTGTAGAGGAATACGTACTCAACGGGTAGAAACATTCACAAAAGGGGGTCCATGTGCTCGTTTTTAAGCTATCGGAGCGCGAATAGTTGCAAATTGGCTTGAAAACCACACAAACGCGCCGAAAACGTCAAACAAGTCGTGGAATCAAACTTATATTACATTTAATCCAAAATCATGCTCTCGAACATTCAAAAGCCATGTCAAGTTCATCAAAATTTGCCAAGATGTAGAGGAATATAAATTAAAAGAGTAGGGACATTAAAAAATGGGGGTCCATGTACTCGTTTTCAAAATATCGGCGCTGTAATAGTGGCGAGTCGACTTGAAAACCACCGAAACGTGCCAAAAATACTCAAAATATGAAAACTCTTATCTAATTTTCGACTTATTCAAAATCCTGCTCCCAAACATTTACAAATTCATTTCATATCCATCGCAATCTCTAGAATAACACGAACATGCAACGACAAAAATGCTTTACATATCTCTGCAAGTAGGTAAATAATAAACAAAAAGAAGGAATAAATAAAATTTATAAAGTTCATTTCTTTTAACTCTCTGAACGCTGGATCGCCCACGAGCGCTGTATATTTTTCCATTGTGACGTATTAAATAATGCGCGCCCAGGATGCGCGGTCAAGATGCGCAGAAACATAACTGTGCAACGTCCTTATTTATTGATGTCTTAAGAAATGTCTTTATGATGTAAAAATGACTGTTCCGTGCATACTTTGAGGGGTCATCCCGATAGTCCGCAGGTCCGTTAGTCCGCGGGTCCGATAGTCCGCGGGGGGTGATGATGTTCGTTATTCCGAAGGTTCGTTATTCCGAAAATAGAATAAGGTTCGTTGTTCCAAAGGTTCGCTATTCCGAAAAATAGAATAAGGTTCGTTATTCCGAAGGTTCGCTATTCCGAAAATAGAGTGAGATTCGTTATTCCGAAAATAGAATAAGGTTCGTTATTCCGAAGGTCCGTTATTACGAAAATGAAATAAGGTTATGTTTAAAAAGTATCGGCGCCGCAGTTCTTCCGATAAAGAATAAGTTTCGCTGATAATGTTTTTAAATAATTTCTGTCATAATAATAATTTAGTTATGGCTTAAGAACGGCCCGAATTTTTTAGCAAAACTTATTCTTTTTCGGAAGAAGTCGCCATCGTTGGGAAATAAATTCTTCATTAAATAAAGACGAAACGAAAACAATTGCGGAATGAATTATTTAGTGATGGACTTTTTAACGGCCCGATTTTAGAAGCGAAACTGATTCTTTATCTATAGAAGTCGCCGTTGATAATTTTGTGAAATAAATTCTCCGAAAATGAAAATTAAACAGCTGAAGGTGTTAAATAATGACAACCCATCCCCTAAAAAAAATATCTGGAGATTATTCACGGGTGAAACCCGATTTTAATTTCGGACTAACGAACCTTATTCTATTTTCGGAATAACGAACCTTTTTCTTTTTTCAATATTAAGAACCTTATTCTATTTTCGGAATAACGAACCTTATTCTAATTTCGGAATAACGAACCTTTATCTATTTTCGGAATAAAGAACCTTTTTTATTTTCGGAATAACGAACCTTTTTTTCGGAATTAAGAACCTTATACTATTTTTGGAATAACAAACCTTATTTTAATTTCGGACTAACGAACCTTATTCTATTTTCGGAATAACGAACCTTTTTCTTTTTTCAATATTAAGAACCTTATTCTATTTTCGGAATAACGAACCTTATTCTAATTTCGGAATAACGAACCTTTATCTATTTTCGGTATAAAGAACCTTTTTTATTTTCGGAATAACGAACCTTTTTTCGGAATTAAGAACCTTATACTATTTTCGGAATAACAAACCTTATTTTAATTTCGGAATAACGAACCTTTTTCTATTTTCGAAATAAGGCACCTTTTCTATTTTCGGAATAACGAAACTTATTCTATTTTTGGAATAACGAACCGTCGGAATAACGAACATCCCCCCCCCCCGCGGACTAACGGACCCGCGGACTTACGGACCCGCGGACTATCGGACTGTAGCCTAATTTGAGACCATACATTTCATCAACATTATGGGTATTTATATACCTTTTCTCGTTTTGTTTTTATTTTTCTTGCAGACCTACAAATTAGAACACAAGAAAGCTCTGAGAAGAATTAAATTTGTACTCTGAAATTGATTAGGGTGGCTGCTTGCTACGTATAATAAAGCACACAATTTTCATATTTCATTTTTGTATAATTGACATGCCTCTCTGACGTAAAATTAAACAGCGAAATATTTTTAATATTTTTTGCACTCCTTGTCCTCAGTTTGGTTTATACTTTGGGATATATTAAATTAAAAATGCCTTTCCTTGATATAGGTGATAACGTGCAGTAAACAAATAAGTATAGCATTAACAACAGACATGCTAATAACTTACCTCTTTGTTAACATCATGTTCCTTTATCAAGGATCGAATAAGGTTAATGTCTCCTTTCCAAGCTGCGTTCTGCAGTTCACTCCAATCGTAATCATCCTTGGTTACCATTATGTAACACATGATAAAGTGGTGACCCCTGCAGGAAGACAAATCCCATGTTTAACGAAATCACAATTAATTATGTTTGTTATGCCTATATATTCAGTTATTTATTGATTATTTGTAACAATTATGTTAAAATCATCAAAGACACATTTAAGAGTATTGTCGTTATTATATAAAAGAAAGAGAGAGATAAGTCTCATTAATATTCCTTTGTTCATTACGATAAATCACTTATTACATAGACCCAAGTCAAAAGGAGCCTGAGCTTTCGATCCTAGCAGGATCTTCGTCAGAGATAAAATGGCACAGATATGAAATGAACAAAAATAGATATAGAATCAAATCAAATCAAATCAATTTATTGAAAGAAAAGGCCACATATAGAGGGGGCCTAGAGAAAGAGATCAAAGGGAACAAAAGTGGTGATGTAAGAAGTGGGGTGGAGGACTCTTCACTCATTTATTTCAACAACTTTAGATAACATCTTAATTTATCAAACATTCATGTCTTGGATAGGCTACATTGGAAACTACAAGCTTATGTTTTCCTTTGTTTTTCTCAGAATCAGTATTTTGATAATTTTTCTCGGCGCAAAACAAGAGAACTCCAGAATGGAATGTCTGATGCTATTCAAACTTTGCATTCTTGTTTAATGAATGTGTATCTAGGGAATGAATGGATTGGAATTTTAAATACAGTTTTTGTTTTCTTGTAAAATTACCATGAATAGCCTACATAATTAGCTATAAACGACAATAAAATTCAAAAGAAATTCATAAAGCAATAACAAAAGAAAATTTTGGAATTCAAATCCATTCATTTCCTGGGGACATGTTTATAGAACATCTGTACCAAAAATGACTTACTAAGGTGTAAGATATTCAGTAGATTTTGTTTTGGGTAAAAAAATTGGGCAAATATGCATAATTCATGCTCACTAGCCATTTTGGGTGATTTTTTTGTGTGTGTGTTCGCAAGATTCCTTGACAAAAAAACTTTTCTGTCCATATATTGTTTTGTAGGGTTATCTTTTAATTTCTTTAAATTTTAATTTTGTGCATTTTTCTATGTATTTCTTTGCATAACTGCAGAGTGGGTAGATAGAGAGGGTACACACGAGCAAATGATATGCATGCAAGGTATTTTGGGAAGGCGTAGTAAAGATGAGGTAATCTTTATTTAATCTTTGTTTAATGAATAAATATTTGCTATAAGTCCTACTCTTTCATAATTTACCATTTGGTTGAAGATTAGACACTTTGGCGTATTTTTAGGAATCTTTTTCGTAATTTTGTACATTAACTAAATCACGCCTACAAAAGTTGGCTTTTGTTTGTGTCATAGTCTCGCTCAAGGATTCATGATTTTTGTTTGAGCTGCTGACAGAATTTTCAATAAGTCCCTTAACCAAGAGTCCTTTAAATTTTAACTCTGCTATGATAATTAAAACGATTTCCATCGACAGAATTTTGGAATGTCTGTTGTTGAAGAGCGTAATTTAACACGTGACCCTATGGGCGCCTATTTACTCGTATGCCCCCGAGAGAGTGACGACACGCGTATCCAAAACTAGGTGCGCGCAGTCAAAGGTCAACCATGGGGAGATGAATGGAACTATTTCTGTGATCATCACTGCGTAAAGCCCAGCGCACTACGTGCACGATTGGCAAAAAGTTCTACTTTGGCTTCATAAAAACAATTGACCAATTAAAGACGACTTCCGTTGTCGCCACTCTCTCTTTCTGCCCACTCTACTTAGCTGCGAATAGCGCCCCCATACGATAACCTTGAGAAACTCTAATTGTACCAAGTTGTAAATGTCTGCGCCTAACCTTTGTTACGCATACATACGTACACATGGAGCATGCGTAGCACCTGGGTAACCCCCAACAATGGCCGCCCCACAAGACAAAACATCACCAAACCAAATTCGTCTATAGCTGGCGTACTACTTTTTTGCCTTTTAGTGGCCGTTTTTGTTCACCCGGGTGCCTCGACCTCATCAGTCCTCCCCCATTACATTACATTACATTATTAGATCTTTATTGTCCGGGAAAGGATTAAAACATTATTATTTTGGTTACCAATAAATATTTTTATAGATGTATTGTGAAGTCTGTGCCAAACATAATTCACCAACCGTAGTTAAGATTTACAACCCTGTCAAAAAAACAAAACAAAAAAGATCAGGGTTAAAAAAAAGGTAATGGTTTACATTTGTGTTGTTGTTCTTCTTAAACTTCAATAAAATATATAGTTTTTCACAAGTGCCAATGTTTAATTCAACTCTTCTATTTTTTCTGTGTATTGGGATACGAGTAATGCGGTACGGGACGGTGCTCTGAATTATTCAGGACCCCGTTACGTGAAAATTAGGACAGGTGCTTTGGCGCGATAAATAGGCCAAAAAAAAATGTTGCCGGAACAAAAATTTAGAGTGAAGGAACTTGCAATTCAAATTGAGCGCTTTACCACTCAATTTGGATTGCAAGTCCCTTCAGTCTAAATGGACATTGGATAAAATAGTCCTGAACTTTTAGAGAGTATTTCATTTCACTGAAAGAAATATAAGTTAATTTACTCTTGAAGGTAGGGCCTAGAATTGTTTGCAGAATTATTCAACCCATATGGCATAGTGAGTACATGTATTTTTATAAAGAAAATTTGTCTGTTTTTTAATGGAATGAAACATATCAAACAAATTATATCAATTTAAAGGCAAAACAATAGTCTTTGATTTGATCAACATTAATAATAATAATAACGCATTTGTATAGCGCCATCTGTCTAGTTAAACTATTCCGAGGCGCTTTGTAAAACAAGATGAAAGTGTTGAACAACATACATGATGTAGTTACAAACACATTCTCTTAATAAAAACAGATAGGAGGGACTGCCTGTGAGGCGCACACTCCAAATCTGCCATGTCAAAGTCAAAGAGGAAAGGATTGTCAATGCCAAAAACACAGACAGTAAACAACAATATATATGTTGATAATTATATATAAAGAACTACAATTTACAATATAATACAACATTAATATTCAAGTTAGTATGCCTTCACAAAAAGAAATGTTTTGAGATTAGATTTGAACGTTTCTAAAGTCTCCAAAGAACGAATCTGTTGTAGGTAATGCATTCCATAAAGCTGAGCAGCTGAAGAAAATGACCGATCTCCGTTACATTGATACATATCTTTTTGTAACAAGCAAGTTTTTTCCTGGGGAGCGTAGATTACGACTAGAACATATTCTCTAAGAAGATTGAATATTATGCAGGCGCACAAGCCATGCATTGCCTCAAGTAATAAGCAGAATTTTGTATTCAATACGTTCCTTTACTGGTAGCCAATGTAGCCCTTTCAAGACAGGGGAAATATGATCCCTTTTGCGGGTTCTTGACCAAACTCGAGCAGCCAGAGTTTTGTGCACGTTGTAATTTAGCTAATTGAAATGATGGCATATTATATAACAGAGAATTGCAGTAGTCAAGGCGTGAATTACAAAAGAATGAATAATGATGGCAAGAGTTTATTTGACAAATCTTGCGAATTTTGCAAATGTTTCGTAATTGAAAATACATAGCCTGACATGTCTTTTGTACAAATTCATTCATTGTCATGTGACTATCGAATAGCACTCCAAGATTACGTGCAGATTGTGAGGATAAAACATTTGAGTTACAACACGAATAGTATCAAACGATAAGTCAACCTTTTGGTGTTTAGATGAAAGAATTAAAAATTCACTCTTAGCATCATTGAGCTTAAGCTTGTTCCTGTTCATCAAGCTTTGATATCAGCAACACACTTTTCTAATTTCTTGACGCTTGTTATTTACATCATCCTGATCTGACGGATTGAATGGAATAAAAAGTTGAGTATTCATCAGCATAAGATGGACATGTACATTATGAGCTCGTGCAATATCAGCAATTGGTTTAGAATAAATGCTGAAAAGAGACGGGCCTAATAACTGACCTTGAGGAACACCATATGAAGGGCGAATCCCTGGAGACACACATTCGCCAATCTTCACTGACTGCGAACGATCACTCATATAAGATCTGAACCACCAGTGCACGGTCTCTAATGTTAACATCTGAAAGGGCGTATTTTTAAGATGTCTTGGTCAATGGTTGTCAAACGCTGACGACAGATCGAGAAGAATCATAAATACAGCTTGTTTATTATCTAGCGCTAGCATGATATCGTTATGAAACGTTGACAAAGCCCGTCTCCGTCCATGATATTTTTTGTATGCTGACTGTGGGGCTCATGAAAACCATGATCATCAAGATGTTCATGGAGGCGTGAAGAGACGACCCTTCAAACTTTGGAAAGAAACTTAAGATTAGATATAGGGCGGTAGTTCTTCAAGTTCTCAATATCCAAATTTGGCTTTTTCAACAAGCCAAATTTGGATATTGAGACATTACGAATCAGGTTCATTCATGCATGGAAATATATGGTTGATCGAGCAAATCAATGTAATTTTGATACCTTTCTGTGATCACTGAAGAGTAAATTGTAAAGCATTAATGGGGAAATCACCTTATCTCGGATGAAATAAAAACATTGCATGGACAGCCTGAGGGATGTTACGTAATCTTCACCGATAAAGCGTTTGGTCTGGGAAGAGAGCGACCTTGGAGGTAATCCTTTATGGCTAGACTAACTAACCAGAATTCTGAAGTAAATCTGGACTATATATTTTTTTTAATGGAGCATTATACAAGTCCTCTCTTTGAATTTATACGATGAGACCCGTTGAGAGTATACAAACTAAGGATTGTTGAGGAATCGAGAACCCGAAGCTATTGATTGACTGAATTCGGTCAACTTCGTAATGTTCACTGTCCGAATGTTAATCCCCAGTAGCCCGACCCATGCGTGAGCCTCACTGTCGATTGTGTACGAGTCAATGGGGCTCAAGAAAAGCGCGCATTCCCCACGATCTCCGACTTTCAATCCTCTTTAATGATTCTGGCTCGGTCATTCAATTGGATATGAAATTCCAAATATCGGCATCATTAATTTCAAAAATGTTCTTTGACGAATAGATTGCAAGTAAGATTTTTCTCCATTGAAATTGTACAGGGCTTATACACAAGAAATTAATGTTTTAATTTCAATTCATCTTAAAATTATCCAAATCGACTGAAATATCAAGAATTGTGTATCATACTGGAAAGGATATCACTTTCATTTATCAACAAATACAATGACGAAGTAAGTGAAGCTTTAGCCTAGACTCTAGTGACTAAAGAAAGGTATGGAAATGACATTAACTTTATACATTATCTACAATATCGGTTTATGCATGAATGAAGACGATTTATAAAGTTAGTTAAATCGGAGGCTATTGTCTTGTCTTGAATTTGAAATATATTTATAATTTGGTTGGTGTTACAGGCACATTTTTCGTTCAACAAAGAACCAAACTAAAATTTGGTTTGAATATGAATACATTTATCGATACCATGGGTGTTGAATAAATATGCGTGCAACTGTATATGTATCAATGCGTATACCTTGAAAAAGCAACGGCGATGGCATCCGCAACATCGTATCGATCCGTATAATCCATCAATTCCCTGACGCAAGCCAGGTGTCCCTCTGCGGCTGCTAGCGTAAACGGAACCACCCCACCTTCGATCTGTACATGAACACATTGTTTTATTAATACGTACGATATGTCTAGTATTTTAAAATTGCTTATTTTCTCTTTAAATTTGAAAATCCCCACCATCGTAGGCCTACCGACGAAGGCGTCTGAACCATTGACGCTGAAACAGTCAAGTGTGAAAAAAAACTTAATTGATCTTACTGAACAGATGTCGATTTGATTGAAGATGCCTTGTGCTGCACAGTTAAACCGGAATTATAGAATTCAATTCGTATCTTATAAAATAACTTAGTTTGTCGTTCATTAACTTAAAAATGTATTTTACACGATTCCTTGTATTTTCCGTTGATTCACCAGCAAAACGGTTGGAGGGTAAAAGTGAAACCAGGTGATTTATTTGATGCCATGTATTGGATATATGCCTGTGGCAGTTCATAGCATTTCTTTTTCTTTTTCGGATTATTTTTTAACAGTGTGTAACTGTTAATATACGGCTGCTTTTTCTCATTTTTTTAAATGTAATTGTCAATGAATATCGTGGATGGCACATTTCTATTATTATTATTATTTTTTTTTTTTTTAATTCTGTTTACCTTCTGTTCTGCTGAAGCGCCCTCTCGAAGCAGTATTTGAATAATGTCGACATGTCCTTTCAAGGCAGCGCAATGGAGAGGAGAAAACCCAGCACCGTCTACTTTGTCAAGTTGATCAGCATTTGTGCCTGTGTCGACTCCGACCAATGCCTCCACGCATCCAACATGTCCAGACAAAGATGATAGGAACAGTGGGGTGTAGCCGTGCATCGTCTATTTAGCGAATACATAATAGGAATATAGTTGCGATATATTTATATGTTTGTGTACTTTATATTACAAATTTTGCTTATTATGGCGATTAGGCAGTTTACCAACAAATTGAAATTGTCCGGAGCTTATGATTTACATATAGGAATATGCCTAAGGGAGGCATCGTGTTAGTTGAGTCAGTTGGTTAGTTTGGTCATCCCCTCTAAATAAGCCATGACCATTTAAAAATGTTATCCGCTCCCATCTCTTGTTAAAGGGGAAATGTGTGCTAAATCTGACACAGGGATATAGACCTGTAACGAAATCGGTATAAATGGGATTGTTTATTCACTGAAAACCTAAACGGGTAGACCGACTAGCTTTAAAGCTAGTCGTAGTGATGCCCAGACTGACTAGCTTTAAAGCTAGTCAGTCACGACGGAATAGCTTTCCTTCAACACAACCCGTCTATTACGGACTAGCTTTAAAGCTCGTTCGTCTCTACGGACTAGCTTAAAAGCTAGTCCGTCAAGTTAGTCCGTCACGACGGACTAGTTTTAATGCTAGTCGGTCACAACAGACTAGTTTTAAAGCTAGTCCGTCGTGACCGACTAGTTTGACGGACTAGCATTAAAGCTAGTCGTAGTGATGCCCAGACTGACGAGCTTTTGAGCAGGACTAGCTTTACAGCTAGTCCGTCAAGGTGTAAAAACTAGTCGGTCGCGATCGATGGTTTTGCTTCTGTTTTGACCGACTATCATGACAGATAAGCTTAATATGGCTTCACAGGCTTGTCAGAGACGTCAAATCTGAAATTTTATAAGACAGTTCATCCAGATACAATTAATCTAAAAGAAAAGTTACACATAAATTTATAATTAGATTTAGAATTAAATTTTCATAATTTAATGAGATTGTTATTATCATTTTAAAGCACACACATTTATTCATTAATTTGCCAAGACAAAATTTGTTTCGAGTGTTATACAACATTAATCTTTGTGCAAATAATTGGCTAACGATGTTCATGAAATTAACCATAACTTAATTAGGAATTAAAAACGAGTACTCACATGAAGGAAACCGTCACCATGATCAAAATTTACTATTCTACACGGCGGGACTGTTACACGGTGTATATCGAATCTGCATCTTTTCGGTTTACACGTAAACTGAATTCGCAATCAGATAATGCATATAATAGATCATATCCTTTTCGCAATGCGCATGTTATTCAGTGGATGGACTCTACTCTTATAGATTGCTGATGAATGGCCGGCTTAGCAACAACTGTGTCTGTGAATGAAAGGTGGCTACGAATGCCCGGCTTAGCAACAACAGTGAATGAAAGTGGATCATTCACTGTTGTTGCTAAGCCGGGCATTCATCAGCAATCTATAAGAATAGACGAGATTCTTGGGTTGGAGGTATTCAATTATAGCCTGTAATTAAATAATGAACGACAATCATCAGCAATCTAAAAAAAGAACAGACGAGATTCTGGGTTTCGAGGTATTCAGTTATAGCCTGTAATTAAATAATGAACGGCAATATTAAGAATCTATAGGCCTACTCTTGCCTATAGATTACTTGTTGTTATGTAGAAATAAACTTTCAGATTGTCAAGCCAAAACAACATTTGTTTAAAAATAATACACATTGATCCTGTTCGGAAACAGAATAAATGGAGTAAGTGCGTGTATTTACACGCACCTAATTTACAATACAGACGATAATGGAATTGCTCTAAATAATAGGCGACACAAAAGAGAAAAAACACAACCAATAATTGTTGGCGGTACTCACAGTACTAGTAAATATTAAAGAGGGATTTTAAGAAATTTCATATCAAATTTATTGTCAAACTTTCGTTATACATACTTTGCCAGTTTGGCTTGATAGGTACACCGTTTGCATTATCATAATATCACTACTTCAGTAACCTTGGAATAATTTTCATGAATAATTGAAAACGACATTGCAAATGTGTATGTATATCAAAAGCTAGTCCGTTAACTTTATAGGTAAACCTCGTCCGTCTATCTACTTTTAGTGAGCTCGTCCGTCAACTCGACAGACGAGTTTCAAGCTTGACGGACGAGCTTTAAAGCTAGTCCGTCAGGTTGAGAGATTTAGATTCAGTTATAAGCTAGTCCGTCGAAACGGACTGACATGATGGACTAGCTTTAAAACTAGTCCGTCTTGACCAACTAGCTCTAAAGCTAGTCCGTCAGTTGACGGACGAGGTTTGGTTTTCAGTGTTATTTTCTTTTTCTTTATTTTTTTCATTATTTTTTTTTTTCTTTGATTGATTTTTCTTTTAAATCTATTTTTGGGGTGGGTGGGGGAGGTACTCCCACTAATGTAGATTTGATGCTTGATCCTTGTATAGGAAGAAATAAGTAAAGTCTGACAAAATGTCAAAACAAGGAAGGATTTGAAGTTGCAAAATTTACTGTTTTCAAGAAAGTGATTACACCACCAAGCTATTTTTTTTTTTTTTTTACTTATTCTTAATTTTGACTCAATTATTTCCTTGTAGGGCAATCTTGACCTTGCTGACTCGGTTTCTTTAGTACTCGCATCGATCACTTAGTAATCAAACACGCCGGAAATTATGTAGAAGTAAATCCGAACAATATAAACAGAGAGGTTTTTTTTAAAAGCCCCATAATTTTGAAGTTGTCTTGTTTGAAGCATGAGGATTTAATTATTATGCATAGATTCCATGATATGTCTCATGCGGTGGTCTTTTTTTTTTCTTGCAGCGGAGGTACCTTGCAGGTACAATGCATGTACGACGTACAGGAAGTTTTTACAATACCCTTACTACAGAAACGCAGGAATCGCAGAAGTTGACCAAGGACCTGTGCGTGCATTGTACATGCAACGCAGGCTACGTTAATGGCACGTGCCCCGTAGCCTACGACGAGTTGTGACCGCCGCATAAGTAGAGTTATCCTCCCAGGATTTGTTGGTATCATTTTCATTATATCTTTGCACGCATGATTGAGTGACAGACAATCTTCAGAAGACTGCAGCATGTAAATTGTTTCAAGTAAATGGATGAAGATTTAAAACAAATGTTAAAATTATGTGTACAAAACTGCACACACACGCACCCATCCTCCCTAATACACATTATCACCCCTCCAGCACCAAAAAAACAAAGTAAACAATTCACAATAGCATTATTTGCATTGTTGTTGTTTTGTTTTTTTACCAACATTACTGATTATGAGTGTATGTGCTCGTGTGGGTGAGGGTATGTGTGTGTGTGTGTGTGTGTGTGTGTGTGTTTGTGTTTTTTTTGTGTGTGTGATGGGCATGTTTGATGAGGATGTGGCGTGTACTTGTGTGTGCGCTGGTGTGGATGAGATAGGGTATGTGCGTATGTATGTATGTATGTATGTTAGGAGTGTATGTGGGTGAGAGTGGTGAAGGTGTGAGTGTGTACGTGTAAATGACGGTATGTGTGGGTGTGTGTCTTTGAGCATAAACATAAGTAATACATTCGTTTATTCTTCACCCAGCCACTTGGTGCAAGTGAGATTTTGCTGTCTTCTAAATATTGTTTGTTATTAAGTCATGTGGTAAAGATCCAAATGAAAAGGGTAAAAATAATAATAGTACATTTCTTAATAAACGCATAACACCATAAGTCTCTATGCGTAAATAGAATATTTTACACATTGTCATCCCGGCCATAGCTGAGTATGTAGCCGGGTATGTAACGCTCAAGCATATCGGGTACCCATTTTCACCTGGGTGGAGTGGACATAAGTGCCGGTGCCGGGAATCGAACTCACGACCTTTGCATCCCCAGTCAAGTGATACGACCATTAGACTACGACACTAACCAAAAAATTCTAGGAGGATGATTATACCATGACAATAACATGAAACCCTTGAACAAATGTTCCTACAATTCACTGCACAAGACAATTTAAAAATGATGGGACATTTTTGTTCTGACTAACGCTGTATATATCAACAATATATTGTTCTGATACGATGTTGAAATAACCAGTCAACTTACGCATAAACACAAAAAGGAAATATTACCTGTCTTGTCACGTTGGCTCCAGATGCAATAAGACTCGTTATGATATCTGCATGGCCATGTAGTGCAGCCGAATGCAGAGGCGTCCATCCAGCATGGTCTGCAATGTTTGGTTCCGCTTTTTGTCCCAGTAAGTATTGTGTGGCTTCAGCATGGTTGCTACAATGTTTGAAATTCACAATGGGTAGATTCTAAACATAATTCATTACGAAGGTTTAAAAAAAAAATATATATATATGAGTTATTTTAACATCTACTTTGTTTGGAAATATATTGTACGTTTCAGAGAGGACATGGCGTATTGGATGGCATATGGGTCATATTGTTGTTTCATTGAATTCAAAACAAGAAAAAAAAATCAATTGCGTGACTCGTGAATAAAAATTTCGTGCTGATTGTGTTACCAAATATCATAGATTGCAACTGACCAAGTAACAGCCATTCGTAGAGGTGAGACTCCAGCTTCATCTTGTACGTTTACAGACAAGTTAGCTTCGACCAAGAGCTTAACGATCTCGAGATGGCCCTTTGCAGAAGCCGCATGAAGTGCGCTCCTTCCACTCTGTGCTCTTTCATTGATCTTTAATGAATGATATGAGAAATAATAAACAGAGGTTCCTTAATTGACTTCTTTAAAAGCTGATAATGCATATCACTTCGCGGACACATCTCTACGAATCGAACACTCAAAGACGTCTCTGATATTTTTTCCGTCGCGGAGACGTCTTTGAGTGGTATCCGCGACAGGAAAAAATACTTAGACTTAAAACATGTTCGGTTTGCCGCGACTCATCAGACGTCGCGGAGACTCATGAGACGTCTCTGCGACAAGTTTCTAAACCGTCTCAAACCCATCTCATGGCAAGTGAGATGGTCAAAATGGATAATCCTATATGTTCATTCATCATCATGACACTTTCGAGTAGATATCTGAGGCATTAGTGATACACTCCGGGTGGTGTTAAATAAAACTAGCCACCCCCTAAATTAAAAAAAATACAATTATTTCTTTATTTTGTTATATTTCATTCATTTTCATAGTATTGTCGATTATTTTGGTATCTTCTAAATTGGGAGGCTCATGCATTTTCACTCGTAAAAGCCCCCCCCCCCGGAAAAAAAGAACTAAAAAAATGAATAAAACAAAATAAAATAAAATATGAGGTCAAGATTATTGCGTTATAAAAAAAAATATTTCTCCCCAATTTTATATATACATATAAATATATTTATATAAATATATATATATATATATATATATATATATATATATATATATATATATATATATATATATATTTATATATATATGTATGTGTGTGTGTGTGTGTGTGTGTGTGTGTGTGTATGTGTAAGAAGAAAGCGTCTAGGACAGGTAGACGTAGCTTGAGCTTTAAATCTTTAATGCGATCGAGCTTTCGGCTTTCGCCTTCTTCAAGATTTCTGAAGAAAAAATCATAACAAGAACAAAAACCATAATAAATAAAAGTAAATCATACAAACAAAATCAGGCACCAACATCATAATATCAGATATTATGTTAATAACGTGGGCGGAAAAACACTAAGGGGCCCCGTGGGGATACATATATTTGTGCCGTTGCCAAGGCTCACTTCACCCTACATTGCAAAGACGTTTTCATGAAACTTTCTTGCACCGATAGAAAGAAATTCAAAAGTCATGAAACTTTCTTACACCAATATATATCTTTGATTATCTGTATCAGTATCAAAGAGGGATTATATGTATCAGTATAAAATCAAATCAATTCAAATCAATTTATTTGACCAAAAAAATCCGAATATTAGTGTTAGCTACAATAATTTTTTTTTTTTGGGGGGGGGGGGCTCATTACGTGAGTTCGTTCTTTGCGAAAATCTCCAATTCAATACTCTACTTATTGTAGTGAAAATATCACAAAAAAGTGCAAAATTATCCCCACGCGAATTTTCCTTTACCAGTGCCATTTACGAAAATATTTTTCGGCGGAAATATTGGTTTATAGGCCTTCAGTATCCGATTGATTCCGGATTTTGAAATATTAGCGGGAGGGATCGCAACCAAAAAAAAATATTATTCCATTTTGCAGGTCTAAGTACATTTAGAATGCTGTCGTGCTTCCTGGAACCGCCAGTGCTCTGGAACATTTTCCATTTTGTGAAGCTGAGCGATGAAATTACTTAATGATTCCTGAAATGCAATCCTTAAAGGGCCTGTCCCACAGGATGCGATCGTTGTGGCGACAACCTATGCATGTAGAACCTGCCAGAATCGTGTCAGAATCGTAGGTGACCGAAGATGATATACGTATCTACGACTCTGTCTACGATAGGCTACGACATCGGCTTGCTTCCACACAAACAAAAGACTAACCATAGATTGTATCCGATAATACAATAGCCTCGACCTTCGCGCATCTCGCAGCTCGACTTCTCTCGTCGCAGCTTAAAATCAACCAAAATATGAACTTGCGCACTGTAGCGATCCTTGCGACTAACACAGGAGATCGAGTATTTGCTACCTGATGGCGCCCTGTCGCCTTTATATTCGTGATAGTCCTCTCAGTCGCGCATTATAATTTGGGTTGAGGGTTTTTTCGAAAATTTCAAAAATCAGCGGCGACTGTACAGTATCTGAATGAAAGGCCAATCCTGATTTTGGTGAATGTAGGTGGCGACAAAGGCCGTAGCGGCTTAAATTTCACTGACCTTTCGGTTCAGCGATGCGTGCAACGCACGCTTGAGCGCGGCAACCTACAACTGGCCGCCGTTCCGCTCTGCTAAACATGTTCTATCTGGCGACAATCTACGATAGCACCTTGTCGCGACAAGAAAAGACAGGCTACGGTCATTGACGTCAACCCAACTGACGCCGGCTATTGTTTAACTTGTTGAGAAACTAGCGGCGAATAGAATTTTGCTAAGTATTTGTTGGCGACAGACGCGATAATTCACGATCTTATAGGTGATTGGACCTGCACATGGTGGCGATCGCGATGGGTACTAAAAAGTAGTTCGCAGGTTATCGCCACAACGATCGCCTTCTGTGGGACAGGCCCTTAGGGCCTGTCCCGCAAAAGGCGATCGTTGTGGCGACAACCTATGAACTACCTGTCGCCACCATGCGCAGGTCCAATCGCCTCTAAGATCGTGAATTATCGCGTCTGTCGCCAAAATATACGTAGCAAAACTAAGTTCGCCGCTGGATTTTTCAAAAAGTTAAACAATAGCCGGCGTCAGTTAGGTTGACGTCAATGACCGTAGCCTGCCTTCTCATGTCGCTACAAGTTGCTATCGAAGATTGTCGCCATATATCTCATGTTTAGCGGCATGGAACGGCGGCCAGTTGTAGGTTGCTGCGCGACAGCGTACGTTGCACGTACTGCCAAAGCAAACAGCCTGTGAATTTGAAGCCGCAACGGTCTTTGTCGCCAATTACATTCACCAAAATCGGCCTCCTATTCAGATACTGCAGAGTCGCCGCATTTTTGACATTTTCAAAAATCACTCACGACCGAAATTATAATGCGCGTCTGAGAGGACAATCACGAACATAAAGGCGACAGGCAGTCGTCAGGTAGAAAACACTCGATCGCCTGTTACGGTCGCAAGTATCGCCACAGTGCGCAAGTTCATATTCGGTTGATTTCAAGCTGCGACAAGAAAAGTCGAGCTGCAAGGTGCGCGAATTGTATTCGCGTATACATTCAAGCTATTGTTACTCTGTTGTTTGTGTGGAAGCAAGCCGTTGTCGTAGACAGGTACGTATTTGACCTACGGTCACCTACGATTCTGACATGATTCTGGCATGATTCTGGCAGGTTCTAACAGGCGTAGGTTGTCGCCACAACAATCGCCTTCTGTGTGACAGGCCCTTAATACTTACTGCGTCTGTGTCTCTGAGGACAATGCGTCGAACTTCTTCCAGTTCCCCACTATATGCTGCTTTGATTATTGACGAGTATTGGTTTGCTTGAACTTCTTCATTTTTAATCCATTCGTCTAAGCAAAAGCCAAATATAACAAAGATAACAAGTTATTTATTTTCCAGACCACCCTTTATTTTGACACATTTACTCAAGGTTTGGGTATAAATAAATTTAGTGCAATCATTTCAGTATTTTGAAAAAATGAATGAATGAGAAACTTCAAAATAAAAAGGTAGATTTCTGTAAAGTATACACATACAAAACCGAATCACATAAACGATTTTACCACAAGGTCTTAACCCGTTGGAGACGAGCTGATTTGGCTATAGCACACATTTCCCATAGACCTCAGCCCGAATATATTCGGGCTCAGTCCCCAACGGGTTAATATCTCTAACTCTATTCCATGAACCAAGACGATAAACGTTTATGCTAACACCAAAAAAAAATAAATAGTAATATATTATTTGTTGGAATGTTAAAAATATGATAAAGGAGAAGACGCCTGAGATACCTTACGAGCTGAAGAGTATAAAAGATAACTGGTTAAAGTTAATCTTACTGTGAATTATTAAGTTATTTGAATCAGACTGAAAAATAAACAAAAGTGCAAAAGGTAGGCACACATCATAAAGAGATAGTATTCACTGAAGTTTTCCAATGCATTCCATGTGCAACTTCTTTTCCGATAATCGGTCAAATGAGACAACAGGTTTAATAATGCATGGAAAAATTACCCATAAATAAGCAAAAAACAATAATTTCACTTGACTCGCCATCAACATAATCAAACAGGTAATCCGAAACCAAAAGACAGCATATCAACCGTTTCGAACTCCAACTTTAATTCTTAAAGAGGAGGGAAGCCTTCATTTCCCCTCTTTAACCACCCAACACACACATACACCTCACCGATAATCAATAAAAAAAGGCGTCCAACAACAGACCAGCTGAGCATACCATTGTCTAGTGGGGTAAATATTGTTTGGAATCGATCTCCGGCTTGAGTACAGATTGAAGAGCGCCATCCAAAGACAAAACGACCAACACAACAAACAAGAGTTCGCCCCCCCCCCCCCCCCAATAGAAAAACAAATGCTTACAACCTAGATTTATTTGAACATTACAGTGAATACCATTGGGATGTTTTGCTCATTTTAAGCAAAAACAAATCTTTACAAATAGTGAAAAATAGGACAAAATAGTTTTTAAACATGTCCGCAAGTATTACCAAAAATATATTTTCTCTATTTTCAGTACGGAAGAATGAGGTAAATAGAAATATAATCGAAACCCCGTCTTGGTAAATATTTTCCCCCTATTTTTCATCTTTGTTTTGTTTTTTGTTTTTTGTCGACTTTGTAGTGCTCCTAAAATAATATAACCAGATTTCACTTGCCTTCCTGCTTCTGTAAAGCTGCAAAGATGCTCAGAAGTTTGACGGCTTCTGGATGAGGTGCGCTTTGTCTTCCACTGGCTTTCGATGTGAGGCCATAAAATCCGACTCGGTTTGATCTGGTGATATTGATAGGAAATAGTACGAATATGTGTGCATTGTGCACCTTTGATAGTGAATAGTTTATTTTCAATCATTATCATCATGATGGTCAATCTTGGTGTTCATTATTATCAACAAGCATTTTATGAAAGTAGAAAGAAAATCATAAACATTCCAAACAGTAGGCCTAGGCCTATTCGAAGGAACAAAATGTTTTAAATGCCAAGCAAAGGTATAGTTTACTCCTCAACACATTTTAGTTTCCCTATATAAACACAACGCAAAAAGAAAGTTCCCCCTATTTCAGATATTAATAATTTTTTAACCATGAGGAATTTAAAAAGTCTAATTATATGTCCATGTAAGGAATTTAATTACCCACAATGGGAGCGAATTTTAGGAAAAATCATCAAGTCATGCTTCAGTGAGCAATGGTTGAATGTCATTTTTTTAAGTTCGCAAGCCTAAAATGGCAACTTTCATTCAACGATAACGGACCCATTTTCAAATTTTAAACATTGTACACGTCAGAATGTATGCAAAACGTGCTTCCCAATATACGGAAACGAAATTTGCGTCAAATTTTACGGTTGAGTGAGCATGCAGCAAAAATTGCCCAAACTGCGATTTTTACTTCTTTGCCATGGTATGATCGAACAAATATGAGGGAATTCCTGTTTTGGAAGTGTATGCAACCAATATCAATTCATTAATGGTTGAATGAACCCATCAAACAACCAAAAAATAGGCCATTTTAGAATTACGAAGAGTCATTGCAGTAATTTTATGCCCTAGAAAGCATCTCAATAACATTTTTGGGGTTGTATTTATATTCTTTGGGCACGTGTCAATGATCCTATTGCATTTATTTACAAATTCATGCTTCAGTGAGCACGTGAGACTGGAAAAGCCCTTGTCTCACGCATGGACTAAAATTCAAATTCTTACTTTGATTGAATAGAACAATTCTTTTGGGGGAGTACTTTTGATTTTATTTTCACAAAAATCCCGATGTTTCACGCCTCAGTGGGCACAAGATACAAGAAAATCATGGAAATGAGAATAAAGTTTGGGGTTTCGTCATGGTTCAGTGACTTTTTGAATACATAATTTGAATCAAGATCATGTTAGTTAGAGATCAGTTGAAGCTGTGTGCCGAGTTTCGTGACATAACTAACTGTAGAATTAACAATAATCATTAATGAAATTGGCCGAATTTCACATTTGTCAGGTATTGAATTCCTCCTCCATTGACTTTATGTACAGAGGTATAACAAACGTTTAACAAAAGTGAAATTTGGCATATTTTAATTGTCCGTTTTTGTCCATTTGACTGTAAATCATTTAATGAAACTTTGCACCTAGCTTAAACTGGTCTCTAAGTAACATGATCGTTAGTCAAATTACGTATTCAAAAAGTCACTGAACTATGAAGAAGCCCCAAACTTTCTTCTCATTTTCATGATTTCCTTGTATCTTGTGCACACTGAGGCGTGAAACATCGGGACTTTTGTGAAAATAAAATCAAAGGTACTCCACGAAAAGAATTGTTATATTGCATCAAAGTAAGAATGTGAATTTTAGTCCGTACGTGAGAAAAGGGCTTTTCCAGTCTCACGTGCTCACTGAAGCATGAATTTGTAATTATAAATGCCATATGATCATTAACACGTGCCCAAAGAATATAAATACAAGCCAAAAAAATTATTGAGATGCTTTCTAGTGCATAAAATTACTGCAATGACTCTTCGTAATTCTAAAATGGCCTATTTTTGGGTTGTTTGATGGGTTCATTAAACCGTGAATGAATGGATATTGGTTGCATACACTTCCACAACAGGAATTCCACCATATTTGATCGAATATACCATGGCAAAGATGTAAAAATGGTAGTTTGGGCAATTTTTGCTGAATGCTCACTCAACCATGAAATTTGACGCAAATTTCTTTTCCATATATTAGGAAGCACGTTTTGCATACATTCTGACGTGTAAAATGTTTAAAATCTGAAAGTGGGTCCGTTATCATTGAATCAAAGTTGCCATTTTAGGCTTGCGAACTTCAAAAAATGACATTTTTGCATTGAACCATTGCTCACTGAAGTATGACTTGATGTTTTTTCCTAAAATTCGCTCCCATTGTGGCTAATTAAATTCCCTACACGGACGTTTAATTAGATATTTTAAATTCCTCCTGGTTAAAAAATTATTGATATTTGAAATAGGGAACTTTCTTTTTGTGTTGTGTTTAGATTATAGTCGAATTCAAATTGGGATTATATCTGTCCTGTTAATAGTTATCAACAAAAGTATTTTTCTGAGACTACATTTTATGCAGTCAGGGGGAGCCCATACACAGTGGACAGGCGCGGATCCAAGAAAATCGAATTGAATGCATTTCGGGGGCCCAACTGTCTGGGGACAAAAGCGGCTCTATTATGTTTACGCATGGGCCCGGTAAGTTCATTGTGTGACTCCGGTCTGCGTCCGCTACTGGTGGAGATCAATACGGTCTCGCTTCAAAGTTCCTGCTTGTCATCTATTTCGGCCTCCATCACTAATTAAACAATGCACATGAATTGCTATATGAGACTATTAGTTCATCTCTTGAATTTTAAAGAATATTTAATTTAATTTTAATTACTGTACAAGTTAACTGATTAACCGTTATTAGGCTATAAATAATTTCACTTCGCATAAAAACTGTAAACATTCACTCTTAACCCTTTTGGTACAATGAATTCGTTACTCATGCCCATGGACATAATAAATTGTGCCTGTTTTAGTTTCGTGAATGGAATGCAAAAAGGATGAATTATGAGGTAATACATTCAATCAAATTAAATTCATGTATTACAATTGTGGTGCAAAAAATCCATACTCACAGGTTTTCACGGAGTAGATCTTCAACGATTCCCCCGAGGGGACCTTCAACAAGGGGACGTAATATTTTAAGAGCCATCTTTCAAGAGACCACCTCAACAGAGGACGGTCAAAAAGTGAGCAAGCTCGTGAAATGCACTTCGGTAATATAACTTCGTTATGTATAGAGTTGGTTGTCTTATCACCAATAACATGATAACATCGTTTACAAATTCACTATAATATCATATTTATAGCATATTTCCAGGTAATAGCACGATTTCAATTGAATATCAAGCTAATAAAATGGGCCAACGACCAATACAATGACATGCTGATAAGTTCAGCTCTTACCTTTTCCATATCGTTTATTATTGAACTGTTTGTACAAACTATCATTATTTATTATATCAACAAATTATTCCAAGTATAGACTACTCATGAAGATAAACGTATTTCAACATTATTTTGTAATATCTCATATTTACCTTTCCAGTCTTGATTGGACTTTGGACATTAATTACCAACATGACCTCAAAAGAACTGAACGATGTTTACCATTTCTTAAACATGTTTGTACTGGTTTGTCCATTTGGTGATCCCTAGTTTAACTTACACCGTAACTGTATTTATGGTGTTTCACCATCTTGTATTTTTAAAGTAGATATAAGTGCTATTTAATTTTGCTTGTAAACATTTTTCTAAGTATGGATTAGATGGAAGACAACTATTGGTATACTGAATATATTTGAAGTAATCAACTAAAGCGTCTTGCAACCTCCATAGTTCCAAAGATAACACATTGTTGAAATATCCTTCTGGAAAATCAAAGCCTACCTTGATCTCCCAAACTATGGAACACGACTACTTTCTATCGCCCACAGTTGATATGTTGAAAACTAATCTAAAGACTTATCTTCTTAGTAATATTTTTTGAAATGTATGCAGGCGCGGATCCAAGAAAATCGAATTGAATGCATTTCGGGGGTCCAATTGTCTGGGGACAAAGGCAGCTCTGTTATGTTTACGCATGGGCCCGGTAAGTTCATTGCGTGACTCCGGTCTGCGTCCGCTACAACTGGTATGATTTAGCTTTTGTTCTGCGCAGAAGAATATATTATTATGATGGCTGCGGAATATAAATGCGCTTTATTATTATTATATTAGCTGAATTACACTGAAAACCTACCCAACTAACAAACGGACGTTTTATAAACGTTTATAAAACGTTCCGAATGGGTTTTTTGGACGTTTTGTAAAAACGTTTTATGGACTTAAAAATGTGGTAGGTTTTAGACGTTTTAAAAACGTTTCATTGGACGTTTTAAAAACAGTTTTTAAACGTTAAAAGAACCAAAAAAAACCTTTAAAAACCTTTCGGAAGCTCTAGACGTAAAAAAAAACCTTTTGAAAACGTTTTAAATATATTGTGGATGTTGTTAGAACATGCAGAAAACCTTTAAGAAACGTCTGGAACGTTCTTAAAACGTTTTTAAAACGTTTTAAAACGTTTTTAAAACCTTGAAATGTAATACAAAACGTTTTAAGAACGTCTAGAAAACCTTTAAAACACCTTTAGAAACCTCTTAAAAACTTGTGAAAACAATATAATAAATACAAATATGTTTCATGCACCTCAAACCCTTGGCCACCATTTGTGGAATGGCACTTTAGAGTGAGGTGTCTCCAATCCAAATCATGCTTAAAAGTAGACTTTGCTGGATATCATTAGGATTTAACACTGTATGATGCTCCAGAAAATTTATAGTTTATTGAAAGTATCGTTTGTGATGGTTAGTTTTTAATTTATTTGTTATGTTTGTACATTTTAATATTTTTTTATATTTATGTGTGTTTCAGAACAATATTACAATAAAATGAAACACCAAATAATGAATTTATAACTGTTAAATGGAAATAATTTCAAAAAACACGTTTATTTCGATATGTCTAACGTATTATATGCTAATCACCTTCTCATTTTCATAAGGTCCCATTTGGACGAATAAAAAACGTTCATAAAACGTTTAATAAAATAAGTCTCATTATAAGGTTCAATTTTGTGAACGTTTTGATTAAAAGGTTACATTTTGTAACGTTCTGAAAACATTATGTGTTTGCTGGGATGGCGTCATTGATCAATCCTCGGTGCGCATCCTCGTTCGTTGATGTGTAAAGATCGTCGTATGTGAAATGATTTGAAATTACCGGTAATAAAATTGAGTATGTAAAATCATTAAAAATATTTTATTGTTATGTATTTTTTTTTTTTTAATGAATCCTATATATACCCATATATAATGAAACAAACAAATCTCGTTTTCAATATAGAAATCGCCTATAGTATTTTAGTGATCTGTGTTTTTATTTGTTTTTATTTAGTTGCACGTAGAAAACATAGTGATCACTTCTGGTATTTGTTTTTAAAAGTTCTAAGTTAATCGATTTATTGAACTGGACGTATATAAAACGTTCTGTAAAAGTTATGTACAAAACGTCCACAAACGTTTTGTAAAGGTCCTATATCAAACGTTTTGTAAACGTCCTATAGAAAACGTTCAATTTTGTAACGTCCAAAAAACGTTTTTTAAACGTTCTAAAAAAAAACCTAAACTTTGACATAAATGAGAAGTCCAAACTTTAACGTTTTATAAACGTTTTAAAAACGTTCATTTAGGACGAAGACGTACAGGACCTAGAAAAAACGTTTTGAAAACGTTCTGAAAACGTTCTGTGTTTGCTGGGTAACCTCGTCCGTCAATGGACCGACTAGCTTTAAAGCTAGTCGGTCAAGACGGACTAGTTTTAAAGCTAGTCTGTCATGTTAGTCCGTCGAGACGGACTAGCACACAACTGAATCTACATCTCTCAACTCGACGGACGAGCTTTAAAGCTTTAAAGCTTTAAAGCTCGTCCGTCGAGCTTGATGCTAGTCCGTCGACGTGACCGACTAGGTCAAATAAAAGTAGGTAGGTAGGACAGTTTACCAATTAAAATGACTGACTAGTCATGACTGACTAGCATAATCAAGTTGATACATTTGAAACAAAAATTTTTTTGGCTTGACAATCTGAAAGCTTACGAGACATAACATCTATTATGACAAGTATGCAATTCACGAGTACCGGTAGATTCCAAATATTGTGCTCCATTTTTCAGTTACAGGCTAATTGAATACCTTGTTACTATACAGTGCGTCCCAAAAAGAACTATACACTTTTGAAAGGGCTGCCAAATAAAAAATATATGATTTTAGGTAATGAAATTTACATGTATGGAAAGCTCATTATCCCAAATTTCATATCACATCAAAAACTCCGAAAATAAGTCATGCATGAATGAGCAGCGTTCACTTTTGTAAAGGGTATGTATTGTATAGGGTATGTATTTCCTATTGTTGCATTGTAACTTTCCAAGGTATATTTAATGAGGTCCTTCAGTGGTGTGTTTAATCTCTCTCTCTCTTCCTTTTCTCTCCCTCCCTCTTTCTCTCTATCTCTCTCTCTCTCTCTTTGTCTTCCTCCCTCTCTCCCTCTCTCTTCTTTCTTTCTCTCCGTCTCCCTCCGTCTTTCTCTATCTATCTCTCTCTTTTTGCATGGGTGTGTTTTGACCATTCATATTCATTGGTTTCTACTCAAAATATTCTGACTACCTCCTCGCATCTTTTTTTTTTTTTTTTTTTGGGGGGGGGGGTTAAACATCAGTGACAATTACTGTAAGATTGTCTAAACTTCTACTTGAATTACTTAATATCCAGGTGGGATTATGTAAATTGAATCTCTAAAAAAATGTTTGTTGGGAAAAAAAAAGAACATCACTGATGTTAGACATTCAGACAATCCAAAAGATCATGAAAACGATATCAAAACTGATCAAAAATCTTACCCTGCATCTCACCTGTTCTGCACCCCATCCTGACTACCACTAACACCACTGAAGAAACCTTGGAAAGTTACAATGCAACAATAGGAAATACATATTCCTGTTCACTCATGCATGAAAAGTAATCCCCAATTCCACAAACTTCACTTAGCAAACCCCAACTCATCATAATTGATCAGTAATTCTGCATATCATCCCCAATTCCATAAGCTCCAAATGACTTTCCTCATACAAATTGGTATGGCAATTCCTGCGCACCCTAATTCCATACCCTTTACAAAAGTGAACGCTGCTCATTCATGCATGACTTATTTTCAGAGTTTTTGATGTCATATGAAATTTGGGATAATGAGCTTTCCTTACATGTAAATTTCATTACCTAAAAAAAATATTCTTTTTATTTGGCAGCCATTTCAAAAGTGTATAGTTCTTTTTGGGACGCACTGTAGAACTCAAGAACCCGGTATTTGTTTACAGATTGCTGGTGAATGCCCGGCTTAGCAACAACAGTGAATAGAAGTTGGATACAATCAACATTCTCAAACAAAGGTTGTTTTTGGCTTGACAATCTGAGAGCTTACGATTGCAGACATAACATCAATCATGAAAAGTATGCCATTCACGAGTAGGTTAGAACTATTGTTCCATTCTTTAATTACTTTTTTAATTGAATACTTCGTTACTATAGAACCCATGAGATGTCAATTCTTATAGATTGCTGGTGAATGCCCGGCTTAGCAACATCAGTGAATAGAAGGTGGCACAATTGATTGAATAACATGCGCATTTCAAAAAGGACATCGCTATTAGTTGCGTTATTTGTATGTGAATTCCATTTAATGAGCAAACTGTACAGAATCGCAGACACGATATAGCCCGTAAAGCTTAAGATTTTGATTATAATGGCGATCTCCTTCGAGCGACATGACTGTGTGAGTACTCTTTTTAATTCCTTATGTTTCAGTTCACAGATAGCGTTATTTTTTCACATAGATTAATGCTATAATCACCAACGTGAAAAATTATGTCTTGCCAAATCAATTTATAAATTGTGTGTATTTACAACGATAATAAGAATCACTTTAAATTATGAAAATCGAAATTTAATTCTAATAATAAATATAGGCGCCACTTTTCTTTCAGATTACTTGTATCTGAAAGAAAAGAATATTGGATTAGAGGCACGACTTTGGGATTCTGAAGTGGCTCTCAAGGATAAGTGTATAGGCCGAAAATGCAAAAGCAGGTAAGCCTACAACAAAAAGTACTGATGATGCAAGCCATGGCGGCGACCCCTGGGCCCCTTGCCCCATTTTGATAATTGTTATAAAGTTAACTAATTGTGCCTCCTATATTAATTTCTGTCTTCTGATTTATATCATCATAATAAAATGTTTTTTGCTCGAATTCTTGTGACAAAATGCATGTTTTTTAATCGTATCTTTAAAATGTCTTCTAATATTTCAGATTTGACGTCTCTGACAAGCTGGTGAAGCTGCATTAACCTCGTCCGTCATGCTAGTCTGTCACGACACCAGCAAGAACATCGCGGCAGAAAAGCGTGACGGACTAGCTTTTACACCATGACCGACTAGCTGTAAAGCTAGTCCTGCTCAAAAGCTCATCAGTCTGGGCATCACTACGACTAGCTTTTATGCTAGTCCGTCAAACCAGTCGGTCACGACGGACGAGCTTTAAAATTAGTCTGTCGTGACCGACTAGCTTTAAAGCTAGTCTGTCATGACCGACTAGCTTTTTGGAAAGCTAGTCCGTCGTGACCGACGAGCATTAAAACTAGTCCGTCTTGACGGACTAACTTTCAAGCTCGTCCGTAGAGACGGACGAGTTTTAAATCTAGTCCGTAATAACCGGGTTATGTTAAAGGAAAGCTAGTCCGTCGTGACCGACTAGCTTTAAAGGTAGTCAGTCTGGGCATCACTACGACTAGCTTTAAAGCTAGTCGGTCTACCCGTTTAGGTTTTCAGTGTAGCTATCCAATAATTCATCACTTATAATCGTATGCACAAGTGCATTTTTTGTGTTGTTTTTATTACTGTTATTTAGAAAAGGCACTACATTGCAATAACATATATTCAAAATGTGAAGCTGAGTAAAAGGGCTTTTGTTTTGGTTATAATGTTTAGGATTTTGACTTTATAACCGGGTTAAGGATTTGGTTTCAGAGGTCCCATCAGAGCTGTCCGGTGGTCTCCTAGCACTTAAGCTTCTTTTTGATCATTTTAGCAACTACATCATTTTGATGTCTGTTTATCTTGTTTTATTTCATTATGTAATTTTACCTGATTATACTGTATTAGTATTTAAATGATATGTTCATATTTATATATTCATGTACATTATGCTTATTATGTTGTTAAAAAAAACTTGAAATATTATTATTTTTAGGGGGTAGGGTCTTGTGGGGTTCTTATTCCAATTATTAAAGGTATCATGATAAAAAGATTACATTGCACTTCTATTCAAGGTATATAATAATGATCTTAAAAATTGGCCCACTACTGCTATATAATATGCAACCTCTGTCGCCCAACGGGAAAGCGCAGTATCTACAATTCTAACATTCTGAGATATCTACGATTTAAGAATAGTTATTTTAATGTATAATGAGATCCCATCCATCAGGTCCATGGGACTTTATTACAGCAAAGGTTGAATATATGACATTTCTTTCGTTTTCTTTTAACTTTGATAAAATGTAGATATTTTAGTTCCCCGAGGAAAAACACAATATCTACAAAAGCAGATTTAATTTGCTCAGATCTCAGCAGTGGATTTATTTATTGCAATAAAACTTGACTCAAATAAAGTGTATTCTACAGTCTACAAGTATGCATATTAAGAACTTTTAGATATTCAATATATTTCATTAAATATGCAAATTATTTGTATACATGTATTTCGTTCTTTTTCTGCACCATTTCCTGGCAATTCCTTTGCTTCTGTTTACCTTTTTAAAGGTTTTGAACCTTTCAGCCAAAAAGTGAAAAATAATTGACTTTCCTCATTTCATAATTAATTTATTGTAAATTTGTTGTCGGTTACGCGTGCGACAAAATGTAAAAGTAGCTTTGACTTGCACCTAGCATTAAAAATTTCTTTTAATGCTAGGTGCAAGTCAAAGCTACTTTTACATTTTTGATTTCGGTAACATTCCGCCTTTGATTCCAAGGACATTTAATGTCCTTGGAATCAAAGGCGGAATGTTACCGAAATCATCCGTTGCAGTCAGCGCTTTACGCCCTCTATTTATTTTATATATCTACTTATTTATAGCTTTATTTACGCAGGGTAGCATTGTCAGTTACAAAAGTGCTTACAAAACTGCGGCTCTGCATGACCGAATAACATTCAATTTGTTATAATTGCCAGTGAACTATATACATTTGGGATAACTTAAAAGAGTTATTCAAAAATAAACAATTTCATTATTATCTAACCAATCAAACATTAGATTTTAAAAAGAAAAGAAGTCGAATGCGAGAGAAATATATATTAATTTGAAACGTTTTAACCCTAATTGGACTGGGGGGCCTACAAGGCCCCCCTCCCTAGAAATTTTTCGCGATAAATTTTTAACGCAAGAAGCTGTGACTTTGAAGTCTTGCGCATATTTTAAGCCCATATTTGCGACGCCCGGGTACCTGGTTCGCGAATTACCCGTAATTTTGTAACCGTGCATCAGACCCAAAATTGCTCCAAAACGTGATTTCATGTACCAAGTCAATGCAAATTGTATTTTAGCTAGAATTCGTAAATGAGTGATTAATTTCGCTTTCATATATTAAAAAAATACTTTGATTTGCTGCTATTTATGACAGAAATAATGTAGCCGACAATTTTCATCGAAAAAACAATAAAAATAAAAAGGTAAAAAAAAACTAAGAAATTCAAAAAACAATAGAATACGTAAAAAATCAATACCGGATTTTTTTTCAAGTACAATTGATAGGAATGTTATAAAGAACATTCACACCAAATATTGACATACTAGGAGCTATTTAATGAATTAGAGCAAAAAGTATGATTTCATGCATAAATTAGCATAATTAATTAACTAAAAATAAATTTGAATAATTTTTTAACAATGAAGTATAGGATTCTGTAGATTACGTCATGGGTGACCTGTGTGTCGGTTTTCATCGCGATCGCGCGATCAACAGCCGAGATCTGAAGGGGGGCCTTTTAAGATACCCCAGTCTAATTAGGGTTAAACACACATGTATATTATTCTTAACCCCCTCCCCCCCAAAAAAAAAAATAATAATAATAAATAAATAAAATAAAATAAATAAATAAATAAATAAATAGATAAATAAATAAATAAATAAATAAATAAAATAAATAAATAAATAAATAAATAAATGAAATAAATAAATAAATAAATAAAATTTATAAAAAAAGGAATGTTAAAAGCAAACTCACACACATTATTGTCTCACAAGGTATTACATCGGCTGTATGTCGATATGTGTGTTTAAATATTTTGAGCTATATTATAAAATTTGTTGATGAAATAATCTCTTTCAATTTTGATTATTTTATCCTGATTTAAAAGCATTCAACGAGCGAATGCTTCTTTGATTCATACTCAGGCTGATAAATTGAAATGTACAGGTATTAAGGGGAGATATTTCAAGAGGAATCGAGGGAGCTAATCAAAAGCTCGAAATAGTCAGGTTTTATTAGGAAGGTTAATGTACACAATCTTAAACTTAATTTAGGGATCTTGGCGCACACGTGTTATGTTTATCTATTAACCCTGCAGACACTGATCATTTTCTCAGTATCACGTTTGCCTGAATAAGTAAATGCGTTAACTGTCCGAGATAACAATTGTTTTATGTAACATATCGAACTAATGTCCTAAATCACGGTCACACTTCAATTTACGGTTGTAATGTAAACATACGCCTCCATTTAAGTTGATCGTAAAATACTATATGGATTTTCAACCAACGACATTTTCCCAGTTGTATAGTAATGAGGAATTATGTCAAACAATAATGGAAATATTGAGTATTTTAACAACGTCATTTCCATCGCGCAAAATGCTGAAGGCGCCTTATAACACCAAGCAAATATACATTAGGTATGCCTTATTATATAGTATAATACAGAGTAAACAAAATAAAATGATGCGACTGCGTCTCCTACATGCCTCTGGGTATTATATCATAAGTTGAATTCTATATTGCTCCTAAAATTACGTCCATCAAATTTATCAGATCTTAATAGTGGTGGTACATAATTGTGTAGGCCCAAGTGCGGATCCAGGGGCGGGCGGGCTCCCCCCCCCAAAAAAAAGGGTAAAAAGGAAGGGGGAAATGGACGATCGACCCGATTTACCAACTTAACCTTCCCCCTATGGTTGATACGTGATGGCAGAAGGCTGAAGAAAAAAAAATAACATGTTTTTATGATTGTAGAAAACTTGTCATATTTCAAGATCTATAGCATCAAATGCGATGAAAAGAATTGCAGAAGAAAGTCTGATCTTCCTTCTTTATGAAAAAGAAATACCAGGTTGTCATTAATCTTAATACTAAAAAATATATATATATATTTCCCACTTGTACCACTTTATTTGATACAGATTGTATTTCATATAATGGGATATCGAGCAAACGGGTTGGACGGAAAGACAAAAAATATACAATTTTTTATGAAAGAAAAAATTAAATTAAAAAACATTCCAATTATTTAATGACACTTACAACACGTTTCGAAATCGGTGTAAGGGTCCGAATTCCACTAACTTTGGCACGCCTTTAATGAGAATTGCATATGTTAACATTTACGCTTATTATGTAAAATTTAAATAGAAAATAACGATTTACATTAATTTTTAATAAAGAAAATGTTAAAAGCCTCTTAAACTTTAGTAGACAGAAAGAGTAATAGAACATTTCGATCAGAATTTTCAGGTAATTCATTTGTTTTTTCTTCTTCTTCTTTTGTTATATTACGGATTTAGGACCTACTTCTTACCCCCAATATCAATTTTTGGTTCGGATTTTGGTAACTAAAGATCACGTACGCATAATCCTGTGGCTTTGATTGCTCCACCAATTAAAAAGATGTAAAATCAAACAAATTAAGTAATTCCACTTCAGGTTTACACGTCACATAACAAATCAAGGGTAGGCCTATATTAATATGCACCTTGTGCATCTTTTGATGCAGAGTTGCATGCTTTCATGCAAATTAAGATAATTGTTAATACTCATTATTAAACTAAAAACTAAACATTAAAAAATGTTATTTAGGTCTATATTTTGTTAGTTCATATCAATTCTAGTTGTAAACTTAAGGGGAAGAGGGCGCTATCACTCTACGCAAAGCGAACGCGGCCATAGACATTTGTATTTTGCACAGTTTTTTCACTTTGTTTTCTTGATTATGGCGAGCAACTACCTTTTAAAGAAATGATCAACTTGAATAAGTACGCTAAGAGTCTGTATTTTTTAAAAATAGGAATAACTTATTGCAAAGGAAAAAAAGTCCTGTCACTTGTGTCAATTCGAAATCCTAGTCAGATCAAATTCCTGTACAATATGGCCAATTTTGCTCTCAAAATAGCTCATACGCTGCATAGTCATCTTCCTCGATTACGCATAATTATATTACACCTTAATGATCAAGCAGTTTTTAAAAGCTTGAATTCTCAGCTTTCCAAATATGGTACATTCATTTCGATTGGTTAAAAAAAAGTCCTGTCACTTTGAACATTATCACAAACGAATCTTTACTCGATGGGTCAATATTTCCGCATATCACATGCATATCGCATGTGGACGGCGTCTTCGCAAGATGTGACAAGATCACTATTTATATTAATAATCGTTAGGAACATCACTCTATGTGAAATAAAGATTCTGATTACAACTTTAGCACAATGGTGTTATAGGCTTGCCAAAATGTCTTTTCCCCAATCTGGTCTGAAGCATCTACCTACGAAAACTATGATAAAAGTTCAATTATTTATTTCATTTCCATGACTAATTTGCTCGAACGGATCGACTGACAATACCATTTTACCACAGGGAAGTTTTCTTAGGCGAGTTTTTGTACGCTAAGTAATAATTGCATGCAGTTCTCAATCGGTCGCTTCCCGCCGTTAGCGCGGGGTTTTTTTTTACATTAATGTAGAGCCGTATAATTTTCTGCGCCGCTCAGCTGTATTTCCTTCATGAATGTAATGTTGCGTTTCCCCTCCTCAAATAATGGACGCGTCTTTATGTTAAGATTTAATGTCATACGTTAGATTTACATCACGTGGAGTAGAATTGATATGTTAACGGTCTCGGCCTGGTACCAATCTCGTAATTCTACAAACTAAACAAGACTACAGAAAACAAAAGGAGGACATAAACTAATCATGTCATGTGACCCTAATCCGCCCCTTAAGGTCTACTCTTTTACCAAATCAAATCTTTAATGCAAAACTTATCTTGGATTCCATGCGCACCAATTATCATCACGGTTTTTAGAACTCCAATTCAAACTGTTGAGTTCAAAACCTAGGGAAATTGGAAATACTGGAGGAATAAAAACGCAAAGTTGTAGATTTCAGTGGTTTTTGCATAAATTCGGAAGAACATACTGGGATGGAAGTACAGCAAAAGGCATGGATAAAATCAGTTTAAAAAGGATATTCCTCCTCTCTGTCTTCTTCAGGACATTGACTATTTGTAAGTATACCTTTTATTCTTTAAATTATGTAAGTAATGAATTACATTCTAGGATTCGCTATAGATCTAAGGGCACATCCCAGTTATATAAAGGATTAAGGAAGTATTAGAGATGTCGATAAAAAATAGTTTTTGGCTGACATAATTATATAAAAATAACTTTTTAAAAAGGGGGAAACAGAGGCAATAGAATATCATAATGCTTTCTCTTGAGAAGACCATCCTTCTATAATTCGAATAACAATTTAACACAATTGGGTGATGAATTTTCATTTGATCGTACCCCCCCCCCCCTCCCCCTCCATTAACATGATGTAACTTTTGAACGGGAATGACGAGCAAAATAATTTGGCTGGACGTTTTCTACACATATTGAGTAACTTCTCTGGAAAATGAGATTGATCCGTTGAAGAAAAACAAAAATGGCATTTTCAAAAGTCACAAGGATCATTTTGGGGTCTTTGAAAATAGAAAGATTAAAAATAAAAGTGTTGTATATCATCCAGCATCAACCCCGTGGCACTTCACTATTGAATGAGCACAATTTAAGGCTAATTTTCAGGATTCCTAAATTGGAAAAATCCATCAACTTTATTTAAAGAATTGACATTCTGGAAAGTGGCGTGAAGCTGAGGGCCGAAATTTCTTACAAACGCTGTAGCCTATAGGGAGACGCAAAGCTGAATATATACCAATTTTTGTGATTATTTGCTCATATTTTCTTAATTAATGCTTCTCGTCGGGGTAAGCGGATTATGGCATGAAAAGTTATGTTCTATATGTTGGTATAATATTCTAAAATTTACTTGAATATCCACTGATAATTTTTTTTCTTCACAAAGCAAACCACACTTTTTGATTTTGCGTTTTGCAATCTACATAAGCAGCTCAAATCTGCAGACTATCCTGTACCTCTTCGCACTTTGAAGAAAAAAAATTTATAAAGGTGTTGCGGAGGTCACAAGGAGTAAATTGGTTTCAGAACCTTGCATAAATCAGCTATCTCCCATATAACACATGATACAAAAACATGAGTGATCATTTTTCTCGCTCGCTTGTCGGAGGTAGGCCCTAATTGTCTTCGGTGGTGGCTGTCTAGGGGCATCTGCCCTAGATGTTGGTTCACCGATCGTTCAGGTATTATTGTCCCGCGGAGTTAATCGTCATATACCGAGTGAGTCAAAAAAAACTTTACACCTAGAAAAATGTCAATAAAAATAAAACTAATTTATAAACCCCAAATTATTTTACATATTCTGAAAGAGTAACCTCCCGCGTCTACTGGTACCATTTTTGTGTGGTATGTCTTTACGCTTGGTTGAACACGACGCATTGTTTGCGAACATGTCAATTTCGAGTTGTGCCAGAATGGGAGTAAAATCGAAACAACAAAAAGCTAGAAAAAGTAACTTTCATCCTGATTAAAATATCATAACTTTTTAATGAAAATGTCTTCCGCTTAATAACTTGGCAGGGTTGTTGTTACACATATTGACTACATTTTGTATGAAAATATGATTGACTCGTATAGTAATGCACGAATGAGTACACATTAAAAAACTAAATTGCCACTGACAGACCAAAAAAGGCCTCCTAATACCTTTGAAAAGTGATTATTTTGTCTTTCACGTGTGCTCACTCATGCCTGACTCTACAGATCTATCTTATTTTCATACAAAATGTAGTCAATATGTGTAACAACAACCCTGCCAAGTTATTAAGCGGAATACATCTTCGTTAAAAAGTTATGCTATTTTAATCAGGATGAAGTTGCTTTTTTCTAGCTTTTTGTTGTTTTGATTTTGCTCCAATTCTGGCACAATTCGAAATTGACATGTTCGCAAACAATGCGTCATGTTCATCCAAGCGTAAAGACATACCACACAAAATTGGTACCAGAAGATGCGGGAGGAGTTACTCTTTCAGAATATGTAAAATAATTTGGGGTTTATAAATTGGTTTTCTTTTGATTGACATTTTTCTAGGTGTAAAGTTTTTTTTTACTCACTCGGTATAGGGGGTATGTGCGATATAGGTGGTACGTAGCCGTACTAAAGGGTGGCTGTCCTCGAAGTCAGTGAACCTTATGATTTTTATCAGCTAATTATCAAGGGTGCAAGTGTCCCAGAACCCTATAGCATGTATAGGAGTAAGAGCAAAGTATGTGCAATGTGTATGTATTAGCATACGTATGTTCGCAGTACATGTTACTAATACCAGAGGTAGGTGCCTATGTGTTGTATACTACGCTATGATTGTTCCTTTAAAAAAATAATAATAATTTCAACAATTTGAAAAAAACTGTTAATAATTTTGTTTGATTTAGTACCTTTGATAATGAAATATATATATATATTATTTTATTTTTTTTATCAAAAAAAAAACATATAAAAAAAACGTGAAAACCATCATATGAGCTTGCCAAAAATTCATTTGTTTAAGTTTATGTTTGTTTTTAGCTTTAACTACCGTATACACGTCCTAAACATTTTATTTCTCCCAAAAGTACAAAATATAGTGTCATAAGAGGAACTTGGAGGATTAAATAAATGAATCCATAATATTTGAAATTTCAACAAATCAGAATTAAGAACTAAAAATTGATAGCTAGTCTTGTGCATTTTTATTTAAATAGTCTAAAGCAGTATCACTGACATGTGTACCTAAAACGAATTTTAGGGTAAACCGTAAAGTGGTAAATTGTGGGTAATCAGCCTCCAAATTTCGATGTTTGCTTCGTCACTAAAGTACTTTGATGAACTGAGGAGGAATTACATAACTGAGATTATAACGAGATAACCGAGCGTTCAATTATGTACCAGCTACTGTCTAGAACATACAAGTATCCTAGTATCTCTCAATGCAAATATGCACTACATTCAATCTTACCAAAGAAGCATGTATAGGCCTCCGACCTTTAATCTTTTATTACCTCAAGGATATCATTCAAAGCTATATATGTTGGCATGATTGGTAGGCTTAGTGATCACAATATGAAGAGTTTGATCGCAAAAATTGCTTATACCCTATAATTTTTGTCAAGTTCGGATGTTGTCAATTGAAGTCGATATAACCCTACCACCACTTGAAATGAAAAGTGTAACCTCCCTGATTATTACATTGCAACATAGCTAAAATTCGTGTATTTTCTATTTTACAAATTTTTTTTGTGTATCTTGTGAGATTTCATCTCCTTCGTGTTACATGTAACACAATTGGTATCAAGGGGGAAAAAAATCTTAACTTCCTTTTGTTTGAGATTAAAAATAAAAAACTGAAACATTTGGGACCTGCGCACTACTTATTATTTAAATAGCTTACTTTCTCAAGAGGAATTTGTTGCTGCCAGTTCAAAAATACGACAACCTCCTCGATAAATCATCAATATACAATGTAATTAGCTAACATACAAAGTTTGTTTAACTCTTGGTTTTGAAGGGCATTTTGCTTATCGCCGCTTATGTTAGATTGTCTATATTCCATCTCAAACTGCTCTTCCTTATTCCGTCTCGGTCTATCATCAATGAATAAAGTGAATCGTTAACTTGCGGGGTTAGTTTACCTCTATTGGTTTAAAAAGGTATTATTAATATTCAGTGTCATGAAGAGGATCTTTCAATTCTTTTGTTGTTTTATCTATGCAATAATAATATCCACAATTGATTTTATTACCCTTTTCGAAAATGTTTGTCATTTATGTATTTTTTGCTTCAAAAGTAAATATATTAATGTTATTTTGTGCTTTATAAGAGACTAATTGAATGGTCAATATATAATGAGATTAACCAGTATCGATTTACTGTCAGCAAATCTTTCCATTCTCGATGACTTTTTCAATAGAATTAATGATGTCAATCTTATTAAAGATCCTAGTTTACCGAGTTGTTAATAATTTCATGTTAACCCAACAACAACGTGACTTACCTTTCTGAGTGCAATGTGTATGTCTATGTATATAGAATAAATAAAACTTCTAGTAGGAATATGATAGTAAGCTGTTTCTCTTGCGAAACCTTGGATATGCGAATACTACGAATTGGTCAATATTTATTTTTTTTTTTAATAATGTATTGTGTCAAAAAACGGTGTGAAAATAAAATTAAACTGATTCAACAAAAGTTAATTTACTTGTGTAACACAGTGATCTCTACCTTTAAGTTTTACAACCAATGATATTATTACAGTTCTCTGCCTCGACAAAACGAAATAAGTGACATTTGAAATTTGTCGGAGAAAGTTCTAAAACACATTAAAATAATCTATACCAAGAAGGGAAGAAATTGTTTATATTGCAGTTATATTGTTAAATTGCAAGTCACAACTGACATTCACGTTTTTACTCTCGGAAAGTGAACTGCGATATATTTGGAAAATATTAAACGTGCCTTCTTTTCTCAAAGTAGGGTATTATTGCTCAAAAAGAAAAAAAAAAGATTTTCGGCACAACTACCCATGCAAATGATTTTATTATTGACAGACATATTTGTGATAATGCCAACAAATGCATGGGCTTTGCAATAGTTGCCTATTATAGAGTGTGTTCCTAAAAAAAGGTAATCGAAGTTAAAAGGTCAGCCATTTTAAAAGCATATGGGCAATTCCACGGTAACTGACGTTACACACAACCAGAATTTTCTTCATTCTTTGTGTTGTAGTTACATAAATAAGAATACCTGGGTCTTCAAATTAATATACCTAAATAAGTAAGTGTAAAGCAAGGTGTTGTATAAAAAAAATTTCACCCAAACATCATTCCATTAAACGCCAAGCAAAAAACGTGTCGGTAACTGACCGTTACAGAAAAACGGACATGCAAATCAGGTGTGTTTGATCACATCTCCAATATCTCATGTCCACGACGTGTTATAATGATAAGTCTCATATGACATCATTCCTAGGTCTTATGAACAGATTTGCAAAATAAGAAGAGATTTTCATAATTTTTGTTTATGCTGGGGAAACTTTTGTGAAGACATTCGGGTAACTGACGTTACGTAACTGACGTTACCCTTACATCTTTCCATAGACTTTACACATGTAAAATCCCAATTTTGAATTGGTTCCAAATATTTTGTTTTCTAGCTTTCGAGAATAATGTGTTTGAAATGATTTCATACCTATGTTCTAGGCAACAGATTGGCCAAATAAGAAGTAATGTAATCATTTTCCTATTATTTAGCTAAAACTTTACTGTGAATATGACAGTTGTACACATACATTTCATATAGGGTTTGTACAGAATATTTTTGAAAATTTATTTCTTACTACTATTCCATCACTTAAATATGGAATAATGTTAGCATTAAGAAATAAGATATCAGAAACTCTAAAATAGATTTTTGAATTATTAATACACGTGGGATGTCCCCACACATGTATTTTTGTGGAGTGCATGTGAATCTTAGCAGAATGGGTTCACTTAATTATCATTTGTTGATTCTAAATCTCTCACAGCACACAACAATTCTTAGGTGAATTGTTATCAACCTTTTGAAAATCCCTTTTAAACAGTTTCTTCCTCGAATTCAAACTTAATGTATATGAACAATAATTTCCATTTAAACTCATTTTGTACAAAGTTTATGATCAGTAGTAATACACATGTAAAATGCCTGAATTCAAAGCTGGGTATATTGAAATTTGTTGAAAAATGTGTTAGTGTTTGGCATCAAAATGGAAAGCCTGTCAAAGTAAAGTGCTTTTGTTCTGTCCTTTGTTCTATCAAAAATTGCGTACATTTCAGCAGATGCAGAGAAATACATGTAGGAGCTTTGATTACTTTTTTTCCTTTTTTCTTCTTCATTTATGTATCATAAAATACAGAAGAAGTTTTTAAAAACAACAAAAAATTGTGTTACATTTATCATAACATTTCAACTTGTTGGCTCATATTCAAATAATCAGAATAATATAGCAATGGATCCGATCACATCAATAGATAATTACTGAAAATCTAAAGTAGATTGGAGGCTAGGCCTACAGAACAAGTTACACGAATGGCTTTCCCCCCAACTCTTAACATTAGAAGAAGTTATCATTGACACATAGTCTTTTTATCGCTACATAATTAGTTTAATCAATGGTAATTACTTCAGATAACATACAGGTGTCCAAATTGTAATTGTTTCTAAGAATCGATAATTTATCATGGTAACTGAAGTTACACTAGGTCATCTGGTAACTGACGTTACACAAATCAGCTGTCAATTTTGACTTGATTTATGTTGAATATCCAAACTTTGCTATTGATATAATGAGATGCAATCATACGTTAGACAATCTTAAAATTCGCATAGTTTGATACTTTCTTCTTGTAATGAATAAAAAAATAACAGCAGTTCATCGTTCTTACGGAACTGACTGATTACATCCCAAATGAAGGGTAATTTAAACTCTCAAGTTTTTTTACCAAAGTCAACAAATTGAACCAAATTTTTGAAAAATACAGTTTCGACTAATGATAAAGTAGACTATTCAAACTAATTATTAGTTGAAAGATTATCCTGGAACAGAAAAGTTTTACGTTGGCGTAAATTGAAAATGATTTCTTTGTACACATATACCCTTATCTATATCAAAAATCTATTGTAATACTTCGGCATTTGTTGTAGCAAGCGTTGAAAATATGGCCCGCCATCAGTAAAAAAATTTATTGATTTTAAAACTTCAACTCAAATATCATTTTTTGAAAATCAAAATTATTTTAACCAAATATCATTTTGAATTTCTGGCACCCTTGTCCGGATTTCTGTGGAATTGCCCATATGGTTTATTTTTGTGATTTGTTTACTAAACTACTAAGTAACTCATCAGCTTTAATTTGAGACATTGCTTACGTCTAAACTGAAATGGGTCACAGAGTTAGGGTCATTTGAAGGTGATAGGTACAAAACCTATTTTTTCCAAGTTTTTCGTTTTTAGGGTATGAAACCAACTTTTTATAAAATTTTTGTTTCATAGTTTTGGGGGTTTTTTTGTCCCAAAAATTTTCAATGAAATGCAATCTCATTTGTCAAAAGACCTATCTCCCTGGCAATGACATGGGTTCTCGATTATGCATGAGTCTCTGGAGTCTCGGAGACGGATCGCCGCGACGTCTCCTGATTCTGCAGGAAGTCGCGTGAAAAAAATCAAACAAACGTCAAACATGTCTAATCTTTTAGTAGACTTCTTTAATACGTGAGCAAGTCTCTGTGACGTCTTTGCGGTGTTGCCGTGACGTCCCTTTAGTATCCTCGACGTCGCAGAGACGTTGTCGGAACTTGCTAACGCTTAAAAGAAATTGAACAGTTTAATAATTTTGACTTGCTGGCGTTAAAAGATTGAACATGTTTAACTTTTGTTCCATTTTTCCCTCGACGCCCTGAAGTCTCAGGAGACGTCACCACGACGTCTCCACGACTGAAGAGACTCCTAATTGCGAACACATCTCATTGTCATTGAGATAGGTCTTTTGAAAAATGAGATTGCATTTCATTGAAACTTTGTGTGACAAAACCGCCCAAAACTATGAAACCAACAATTTATAAAAAGTTGGTTTCAAATCCTAAAAACGAAAAACTTTGAAAAAATGGGTTTTGTACCTATCACCTTTAAAATAATGACCCTAACTCTGTGACCCATTACACTTTAGACGTAAGCAATGTCTCAAATTAAAGCTGATAAGTTACTTAGTAGTTTAGTAAACAAATCACAAAAATAAACTATATACTTTTGAAATGACTGACCTTTGAACTTCGATTACCTTTTTTTAGATCAACACTGTATAAGCAAATCAAATGCTACAAAATAGAAGTGAGATTTTTAGTTTTTTTTTTTCAAAATGACAAAGATAAGCTCCCCCCCCTGGACCCTTCCGTCCCCCGCCGCCCCCCTCGCTGCGGAGGTTAGAGAGATGCTCTCCGTGTCGCTACATCCAATAAATTTTCTCGTGTCATAGCTACAGCATATCATCGTAAAGAAATAATTACTCTCGCCATCATTAAATCCACCAACATACACGCACACACATACGCATGCCCAAACCCTCCCATACACGATGATCGCGTTATCAAATACATTGACACACACACACACACACCCACACACATCCGCACGCACACTCACACTAATTATTTGATACAGACAATCAAATTCCTTTGCTGGCGTATCTACTTTCAAAACTGTATCTGTGCGTCGAATATGTTTATTTCACTAGAAGACTTCTATCATTTTCAAAATTCGACACACTTTTTTTGTGTTTTCTTTTTCTCAGCCAATGCCCAGTTTGATTGTGATTTTGACTCTGGCCTTTGCGGATGGACCCAAGATGTAACAGACACTTTGGATTGGACCTTATTGTCTGGCTTGACAGGATCAGTGGATACAGGTCCAAGTTCAGATCATACCTCAGGATGTAAGTATGACCGATGTTATAATGTCTGCTAAATGGAACTTTGCTAATTTTGTTAAAGGTTGATCATTATAGCACGTTGATTGGCCCTTCATTGTATTGTGGTGGTCCCCAGGAGCATATGTATTGACGTTTCAGTCTTTGTAAACACGTATATATTTTGATACAACAACAAATAGAAAATACAAATGCAATTTACATTTCAGTATAAGTTAATTTAATTTCAATTCATTTCGTAAAAGAAGAAGCGGTAACGCAAGAATACTATTATGAATTATTGTGGGGTAATAGGGTTTGATAAGCGTGATATAGGGGTTATTTCCATTTTTTTTTTCTTTTTCTTTTTTTTTCTTTACTTACTTTACTTATTCCCCCATTTTAGCTGGCCAATATGCATATATTGAAACATCAAGCCCCGCGGTCCCTGGGGACATTGCACGAGTGACCAGCCCCTACAACCAGGTCGTTGCAGGAGGCACAAAATGCCTGCGTTTCTACTATCACATGTATGGCGCCACTATGGGAACGTTCAACGTATACGTGTCCAAGGTTGCTGATCCACTAGGAACTCCTGTTTTCCAGATGACTGGCACACAAGGCAACGGGTGGAATCTTGGTCAGGTTAGTACTTTCATTCCGAACAACGAAGACGATTGTGGAGTTTTTCGGCTTTAAAAAAAAAAACAAAACTTTTCTTATCGGTGACCCCCCTACATTTTCACAATTTTCTTCTTGTTCTTCCAATATGGTAGAGTCCACCGCTGATGTATTATCGTATCTTGTGTTTTTCAAGTAAAGGCTCTACATTTTAATATCATTAAATATTATTACATTTCACATATAACTTTAAGGACTAAAGAAATGGGAGTCATTGGCGGCGATCCCGGGGGATCGTGGGACGTGTCCCCACTCCCCCTCAATTCTTTCCGGGGGGGGGGGGGGGTCGTCCCCCTCGATTTTTAAAGTTTAACATTTTTTTATTGAGTGGTCAAGTAGTACAGTTAGAGATCGAGGCAAAATAAATGTCAAATACAATCCTGAATGTTATTCAAAAGCAAAATTTTCTGCTCGCGCTTCGCGCTCGGAAACAAAACACAAGATTTTGTTAAAGTGAAATGCTCTTTCCCCAGGTCGCTATAATGTATGTATTTATGGAATCCGTTTTATTTGTTCCGACGCTTTATTCTTTAAATGGTCATTAGTTTCTGCATAATATGCAAAGAAGGTCATTCTAAAACGAATTTTGGATATACAAATATATAATAATCTTTGGGATGCCTTATTCCTCTTGAGCAGAGGCGGCCCAACCCGTGGTGTGTGTGTGTGTGGGGGGGGGCAGGGGGCACCCACTTTTTCATCCACCCTAAAAGTGTTTCTTTTTATGACCAAAAATTTCCCCTTGCTAAAAAAAAAAAAATCTAATTTTATATCAAAAAGAATCCTTTTGGAGTTTTAAACAGTCAAATGGACGATTTCTGTTCTAAAAGGGGCACTTTAATACTAAAAAGTACCCCTTGTTACTTCAGATGTCTTTTAAAACCCTATATTTTCGGCTCGCACTCGCGGATACTAAATCGGGTATCTGATGCACAATTAACTCCCATTTTGAGCTCAAAATTTTATGCTCGCGGATACTAAATAGGGTATATGATGCACAATTAACTCAAATTTTCAGCTCGCGCTTCGCGCTCACAGATATTTAATAGGATATGAAATGGAATAATTTTCTCAAACTTTCGGCTCGCGCTTCGCATTGCGTTTTATCATTATTAAAATACTAAGCCATTAAGATTCCTAAAAGCATAAATTTAAAGGCAAATTTTCTACGCACCCCATATTTATCCGTATAATTTTCTCTTTATACCTCTGATCTAAGTGCCCCATTTTCATCGTGACCCACACTTTCAAAATCACTCGGGTGTATTAATTCCCCTTCCGGTGTTTCCGTCCCCCCCCCCAAGTCGTGACATGAAATCGCCGCCCTTGATGGGAGTTATCTGTTCTTCTGGGTATATAGGTAGAAGTAAACGGACGGGTACCTAAGCCTATAATAAACTATGTAATAAGATTGATCGTTGAATGTATACTGTGGAAAGAAGTAGACCATTTACATTTAAACTTGCTATCCCGTTCGGGGTGGTTTATCATACAGTATTCAAAATAAACCAAATGTGTAAAACCAGAATGTTACCACATAGCCCATTGACATAGCAAACGAAATTTAAATTGCTATGATTAAACAAAGTTTTAAGTATTGTTGTTGATGTTTTCAGGTGGACATAACTCGTGCTGACACTGATCGTTTTGTGGTGACCTTCGAGGGAGTTGTCGGTTCCAGTTTTACAAGTGATATGGCTATAGATGACATCATTATATTTTCTGGATATTGTCCACAAGGTATTCGCCTTTTTTTTTTTTCTTCTTCTTACATAGTTCATTATTTAATCATTATAGAAGTCTACGCGTTTATTTATCATTTACCCTGTGCTGCGATAAAGTCTTTCAAATGGCAAACATTGTTTGACTTATTTACATATTGGCTGATTTTCTACAATTAACTAAATTCTTTCTCTATATAGTTGTTGTTACGCCAGCGCCGTCATCCATTCCTGCTCTAATCCAGTGTGACTTCGAGGACCCGGCTATCTGTGGGTACACCCAACAGACCAGTGGCGATGATTTCGATTGGCTTCGGCAGAGTGCAAGTACCCCATCATCTGACACCGGCCCGCCCAATGACCACACCCTCGGGACAGCAGCAGGTACAATAACAGTTAACTTGTACCTTTTGAAGAAAAAAAAATATTGGGGTACCGACAGCAGCTGAAAAAATCATATAACATAAGGCTCTAAAAATGAATGAGGCCGATCTCGATGATTCATGGCGAATTTATCCACGTTTTTTTTAAACACTTTATTATCATGATATCAGCAAGAGTTTAAAAATGCTCAGAAGCCGCCATATGAAACATGTTTTAAAAGTGTTAGAAATAAGCATATTTTGTTGGGAATTTTGTTTACAGTCGCATATCACAATTAATTAGGTACTCAATATCATAAATACATGACATTGTCCATCCTAGTTGGTCATGTTAGTTAGGTTGCCGTACTTAGCATGCTTATTGTGATGTACATGCAACATCCGATATATTATATGCTTGGAAATATAACAGCTCCATGTAATGTCTACCATGACTGATTAAATGCCCGGAGGGTTTTTTGTTTTGTTTGTTTTTGTTTTGTTTTGTTTTTAAATACAAACCTTTGTATAAGATCAGCTTAAAATTTCTTTGTGTTGTAACCTTTATCTTATGTCATACAAAATGTGAAATTATAGGCTTCTACATGTTCGTCGAGTCTTCAGCACCTCGCGTCCAGGGAGAGCTCGCACGTTTCTGGTCCCCTACCTATCAAGTCACCGGTGGTCACTGCATCGAGTTCTTCTACCATATGTATGGAAGCGCCATCGGGACGCTTAATGTGTACATCGTCGAAACGGGGGAAGATATCCTACAACTCCTGCCAAGCTGGAGTGAGTCTGCCGACCAGGGGAACCAGTGGTATATTGCAAGGTTCTTGGCACCAACTACCAATGACTATCAGGTGAGGCCAAGTTTATAATAATTGTTTAAACAATTTTGTGTTAAAAAGATAATCCAGAATTATC
>CALNVZ010003433.1:31450151-31491370 GCA_940671915.1 Paracentrotus lividus
AGAGAGGATATCTGAGAAACGAAATGTAAGAACTCACTCAAGAAAATATCCATTATTTCAACAATAGAGGCACTTACGAGTCGGACTTTTGTTGAGTCGCTTTAGGTTACAAACTACTTTTCTCTTTTAACAAATTGATCGCGTAGAAATTCGTTGGCAAAAACTAGCCCTCTCATTTATATTAGTAAACTCATCACAACTACTCCCTCTCCCATTTCTGAAGCATTTACTTTCAAGAATAACACATAAGTCTTAGAAGATACAATCGAAAGCTCACATTGCAAAAAACCGTACTAGACTTCAAAACGAATGGTTTTATTTATTCCACTGTTCAACTATTTATGCATTCCGAAAGATAAGATCGCGCCTTTTGTCAAAACTCCAGCATATTGAGCTGGAGTAAATGTATGTATCACTAGTTTCCACTACTTCTAACCCTCTCTTCTCTTATATCTTTTGTTACGTTCGCGGTATTCTCTAATACCCCCCCTCTCTCTCTCTCTCTTCTCTCTCTGTCTTTCTCTCTCTCTCTTTCTCATGCACTCCTTCCTCTCCGTGCTTTCCTTTCTCTGGTCTTCCCCTTTCCTATCTTTTAACTTAAAACTAAATTAAAACTAATTTTGTTTTGTAAATAATTTATATACACTCTGTACATTATTACAATGATGTTAAACTGCATTTCTGTTTGTATAATTTTTTGTAATGATTATTTATGTATATTTATTTTATATTCAATATGTATGTTTTTATATCACGGACTTGCTGAAAAGCAGCCTTGTTTGGCTGATGTAAGTTTTCCGTGGAAAAATAAATTCAATTCAATTCAATTCAATTCAATGCTACAAATGTACCCCATAAAATTCTTAAACTTAGTGATGGTTCCGGAAAAAATCCATCTTCAACAAGACCATGTCAAGTGTTCCAACTAACCCAATACACGGGGTTAGTTGGAACAAGGTATGGGGTAAGTTGAAACGTTGTGGATGGTATCTTTAGAATTATATTTAAACTACCTACAACATTATTGCATGGGTTCAGCTAATAAGTTTTATTGATTCCAATTAAGATATTAAAGATTGGTGTTCAATTTTTTTTTAAACTCATGTTTTATTACACTTGATAGCATCCACTCACATTCAGATATTCTGAAGTCCTGCGAAATAGCATTCTGCAATAAATTTTGTTTAAACCAATATAAAATTGTCCAATGTGCACTAATATACATGTATAGGAATATTTCGGAACACTTCATTGAATTATATGATTTTTATTTTTTTATTCAGCTGAAACCTATATACTTAGTACATGTTCCAACTAACCCCGTTCAAATTGTTCCAACTAACCCCAGAGGCCCATTTGACATTTGTAAGCTTACAGCACAAAAGAGGGACAACAACATGGCAAATATTTAACTTTGTTTTGTAGCTTGGTATAACTGTTTGTTATACTAAAAAAAACTAGCCAACTTAATTCATGATCTTCTCTGAGATAATAAAACATTTGTGAAAGTGACAAAATTTACTCGGAGGGTGAAAAAACAAACATTGCTTTCTAACTCCACGAGGCTTGAAGCATGTGTGCCGTCTAAAATGTGGTGGATGGCAGTTGCTAATAGCAACAACCTGAGGGTAGATTTGCATAAATATATTTATAGCCGTTAAAGAAAATTACAATGTTTCAACTAACCCCGTGTTCCAACTAACCCCACTCTCCCCTACATTTGTGTGTGAATATAATTATGATAAGGTCAATAAAGCCTACTGAAACCACTTATGTACGGGTATGGGGAGAGATTGAGTGGAACAAAGGGTATACTGTTGGTTAAAAGAATATTTAAAAAAAAATAATAAAAAAAAAAAAAGATTTTTCCTTACTATTCTTCAAAAGTCTGTAAATATATAATTATTACGGTCAATTTAGCGCCCCCTTATTTAAGATCAAAATAGCATCCCCTACGCTTTAGGTCAGTTTGGCAACGGTTAAGTTTAAGATCAATTTGGCACCCGCTTAGTTTAAGCTTAGAGGAAGAAGACCCTTCTTCCTACAGGGTTTAAGGTTAATTTGGCGCCCCAAGTTACAGGTAAATTTGGCTGCCTCAAAAAAATTAAGATCAAATTTATTATACAACCCTAAGCATGAGGTCGGTTGGGCTACCTCTGACGTTTAAGGGTCATTTGGTGCCCCCTGAATAAGATCAGATTGGAACCCCCCCCCAACTTTGGGGTCGGTTTAATGCGCCTCCCCTCCCCAAGTTCAAGATTAATATGGCACCCCTAGGATAAGGTAAATTTTGGGCTCTCCCCCGTTCCTCTTTTTTTTTTTTTTTTCTTCTTCTCCCACATCTTTCTTTTTCTTTACCTTTAACCTTTACCTTTACGCAAATACTGGAAGAATGCAGGATTAGCAGTCGAGGCTGCCAGGTCTATCTTCCTTGTCAGCTCAGTACATTATTGTACTCTTCACATTATTTGTCAGATTTTAGTTTCATTTCAAGGAGACAATAGGGCAAGAGGTTGCATCAGATTTATGTCAGAGACTACACATCAATTAGAGTAATGGGAGACGTAGTGCTGTTCCTTCCAGTGTCTATCGCCTGATTTGAAGGTTTCAATGGTGGGAGCGTCGACAACCTGCTCAAGGAAGAGAGTTCCAGTCGTTAATCTCACTCTGAGACTAAATGAATCCCTCGAACGTTCGTCCTACACACTTGGCTTTAAGGTTTGAAACCTGTGTCCCTTGTAGAAGTGTCAGATAGTTGGAAGAAGTTTGTCCGGGTTAAGTCTGTCGTGCTCATAAATGATCTTGTAGACAAAGGGGGCGTTTCCACGAAACCATGGACAAGTTAGTCATACTTTATCCACCAACCACGTAGTTAGCTCCAATCTTACTAAGTCGGTTAGCACAAAGCTCTTCCAAGCAGTACAATTTGTAATATGATATTATCGGAGATGATGTCATCGAGCAATAGCCTTAATACGGTTTCGGTTGATATTTAGACATTGTGGTTTAGGCAAAATTTTCAATATTATCCGAAATTGAAGTGATAAAACGGGTCAATAAACTATGAAAGCTCATAAAATATATGTATAATTTATATACATATGAATTAAAACGCACAATGTTTCTTACTGCATATATTTACAAGGTGTCAATCATGAAATTAATAAGACCACGTCAGAACATGAGATGGGTAATCGCCCCGGATGCGCTAATTTCATAGTTTCGTAAATCAAGACTATAAAAAAGTACGCTAGCTGAAAATGGAGCTAGATTGAGGTTTTTTCCCTAATTTTTCTGTTTAACTCAGACAAAGAAAAATAATAGTGCATTGTAATTTAAAAGAAATCTATTCAAAATTATTAATTTTGGGACTAATAGATCGATTTTAACTACCAACGTAGTCTCTGCGGGTCTCTTATTTAGTCTTTATATGGTAAGCTGAATAATGCTTTTGCAATTTATTCAAATATTATTTCTTGATTGATATAGTTACGAGATATTATTTCTTTATTGGATATAAAAATCACTTAATTGTTAACAACCATTTTATTTTCTAGAATTTAGACCAAATCCTGAGGTTGCCACATTTTGTATGAAAAAAATGAGAAAATCGAGATTGTCGCGGCAAATGCAATTCGCCCAAACCGATCGCTTGCCATAAATTGCGTTTGATTGACGTATCAAGCGCTCTTCCAAAAGATATGACAGGTCCGAGCTGTCATAAGTATTTAGTCAGCTTGTGTCCACGATCTTGTCAGAGAGGGCGCTTCGTGGAACCCGCTTGTGGACAAGTTGTTCACTATCTCCGATTTAGTCCAAGAAGTTAGACTTATGACGGTTTCGTGAAACGCCCCCCTGGATCATATCCCCCTCCTTCTATATTCCATGGATGGTAACTTCAGGATTTGGAGTCTCTCTTTGTAGGGTGAGGTGTTTTATAGTGGGGATTATCTTTGTAGCTCTTTTCTGACTTTCTCCACAGCTTTATACATCAGCAATAAACCTTGGAGACCAGTTAGTCATATCTTTATCACCAAACCACGTAGTTAGCTCCAATCTTACTAAGGTCGGTTCAAACAAAGCTCTTCCAAGCTCGACAATTTGTAATATCGATATTAATCGAGATGATGTCATCGAGCAATAGCCTTAATCACGGTTTCGTTGATATTAGACATTGTGGTTTAGCAAAATTTTCACTATTATCCGAAATTGAGTGATAAAAGGTCAATAACAGTATGAAAAGGCTCATAAAATTATGTTAATTTTATATAATATGAATTAAAACGCACAATGTTTCTTACTGCATATATTTACAAGTGTCAATCATAAGAATTAATAAGACCATGTCAGAACATGAGATGGGTACCCCCGGATGCGCTAATTTCATAGTTTCGTAAATCAGACTATAAAAAGAGTACGCTAGCTGAAAATGGAGCTAGATTGGGAGGTTTTTTCTACATTTCTGTTTGCTCACAAAGAAATTAATAGTGCATTGTAATTTAAAAAGAAATCTATTCAAAATATTAATTTTGGGACTAATATGATCGATTTTATACTACAAACGTAGTCTCTGCGGGTCTTTTTATTTTAGCTTTATAGGTAAGCTATAATGCTTTTGCAATTTATTCAATATTATTTCTTGATTGGATATATTACGAGATATTATTTCTTTATTGGATATAAAAATCACTTAATTGTTAACAACCATTTATTTTCTAGATATTAGACCAAATCCTGAGGTTGCCACATTTTTATATGAACGAAAATGAGAAAATCGAGATTGGTCGCGGCAAATGCAATTCGCCAAACCGATCGCTTGCCATACAATTGCGTTTGATTGACGTATCAGCGGCGTCTCCAAAAGATATGACAGGTACGGAGCTGTCATAAGTATTTAGTCAGCTTGTTGTCCACGATCTTGTCAGAGAGGGCGCTTCGTGGAACCCGCTTGTGGACAAGTTGTTCATATCTCCGATTTAGTCAAGAAGTTAGACTTATGACGGTTTCGTGAAACGCCCCCAGATTGTGTTTGCAATATTCCAGTAGTGGTCGAACTAGTCCTTGTGTACAGCTTGGGGATAGTAGATATATCGTGACACTGAAAAGCCCGCCTTATGCTGATCATAACTCTGTTTGCCCTTGTTGCCTTGTTTCTTTACCTAAGTGTTATCCCTCTTTTTCCCTTTCTCCTTTTCCTTATTTTCTCTTCTCTCTTTTTTTTTTTCCATTATCCTTTCTTCCCATTCCTCATTTTGGCACCCCCCCTTCTCGCATACCCATTACGGTCATTGCCCCAAGCCCCTCCGCTCCCCACCCCGATACGCACATGACACTTTTTGGCGCCCCCTCATTTTAAGATTAATGTTGAACCCCCTCCCCCGATTTTACCTTTTTTTTCTTGTTGTTGTTGTTCTTCTCCCTTCTTTCTTTCCTTTTTTTTTTTTTTTTTTTTTTTTCTTTTTTTCTCTCTCTCTCTCTCTCTCTTCCTAATGAGCTTCCCCCTCTTTTTTACTCGTCGATTTTCCTCTCTTTTTCCATTTCCCTTTTGTTTTGTAGGCATATTGTTTTTTATTTTTGACACCCCTCCAGGCCTACCCGTGGGACCATCGCCCGCGAGGGCCCACGCGCCCGCCCCGGAAACATGCATTTTATTTTGATTTCTGGTGCGACTCCCTAAATTTTCCTTCTACTTTAACTTGGCCAAAAGGGAAGATTGCTTGTCATGGGGGGGGGGGAGGCTAGACGACACTCTCCCGTTGGTTGCTGTATACAATTCTAAATTTCTGTCCCCCTCCCCCTGGATCGTCAAACTTGACCATAATATAACAGCAAACAAAAGATTGCCATTCCTAAAGATTTTCATCGAAGTGCGTCTCAAATTGAGTCTGGAATTCAGACTAAGCTAATGTCGTCTGCTAGCTGCGCTGCACAGCTAGCGTTTGAGCGCATACGTATACCGCGTAGGTTTCAAATTCATACTCTATATTAAAACCTGTTCGTGTTTTTATCAGCGTTGCCAGCCGTACGATAATTATCGTATTTGTACGATAATTTGGCCCTCTGTACGATGTACGATCAATAATTGCAAAAAATGGCAAATGTACGATAATTTTGACCATTTTATCAGATAACACTAATCTATAAGCAAAATCAGCTAAAACTGGTCTATAATAGCACAAAATGCCTTAAAGCTCTGGGGCTCCGCCCCCAGACCCCCACCCATGAAATTATAGGAGATTCCTGGCCGCAAATGTTAAAACATATTTTTCCATTCAAAGTTACGGGGGCCTCTTTTGGCATTTGCCGGACTTGAACTTCGACTCGAGCTCATTACCCAATGAGGTATGGATTTCGTGCAAATTGCCATTGAATCTTGAATGTACGATAATTTTGGCTAAAAAACGATAATTTTGAGGCTCTGGTACGATAATTTGACTTCTTGAACCTGGCAACGCTGGTTTTTATTATTTTTAATGTATGGCAGCTATTGCAGGTTACTACATGTACACAGAGGCGGACCCAAGAAGTGTTGGACAGACAGCCCGCTTGAAGAGTGCTCTTTACACCCCCATTACGACAGATTCTTGCCTGACATTCTGGTACCACCTGCACGGCGAGCAGATCGGGATCCTCAACGTACTCACAGCCTCTGGGTCAGCCGAAACTCTGGCGTGGACTAAGACAGGAACGCAAGGCAACCAGTGGCTTGTTGCACGTGTACCTGTTACTGGAACGACGCCTTTTAATGTGAGTAAAACTCTTCATTATTTCCACTGCGTAGGCATAATACTCTCACAAAATAAAACAGCTTATTTAAATGGTTTAAAATGTAGCCTCTACAACCAAAAATATCACTGATCGAGTCAGTGGATTTATTAATTTTATATAAGCTGACTGTACCTGTGCCTGTGAGTGACTGAATCCGGCCTAGCTAAACACAGTTAGTAGGCCACTTACACTTGTCTTGTGCATGGTCTATTCATAATTGACCTTGCTCTGGGAAGTACCTTTCTGCAGCAGTTTTCTTCCAATGGAAAGTCAATGCAGAAAAGTGTCTTGAGCAGGTCAAGCCAAGACAAGTTGGCATATCCAAAAAAGGGTCTAAAACTTCTACTAAACAAAATTTAAAATATCTAATGGAAGAATTATATTGCAATGAGACTATTATCTTAATTTATTTTGAGGTAGGTTTAAAGCTGATTTCGCTAATTATTATTGAGAAGAAAAGAAAAGAAAATATTGCCAAAGAAGTTAAGTCAAATCCAAAGAAATTCTGGCAGTATGCAAAGTTCAAGACAAAAGTAAAGAGTGGAATATACCACCACTCTCACAGGACGGCACTGGGAATAGTGATTCACTGATTGAAACAGATGTAGGAAAATCAAATGCTTTATTGAAACATTTTTCTAGTGTATTCACTGTGGATCCTGATGGACCCCTCCCTTATGTTCATCGTCATGATGTTCCTGATTTGGACGGAGTGGTTATTACAGAAGAAGTCACCAGGCCCAGATGGGTTACATCCCCGTGTTTTGCGTGAATTGGCATCTGTTCTTGCAAAACCCTTGAGTATCATATACTCAAAAAACTCTCTTTCATCGGGCATAGTTCCAAATATGTGGAAAGAAGCCAATGTTAGTGCAGTATTCAAAAAGGGTAATCGTAAACTCCCTTCGAACTACAGGCCTATTAGCCTTACTTGTATTGTATGTAAAGTCATGGAGTTGATTATACGGGATGAAATAAATGAACATGTGAGAAGCAACAACCTCCTCAGTGCAAGACAATTTGGATTTGTGTCAGGTCGCTCAACTATGTTACAATTGCTTAATGTCCTAGACGACTGGACATGTTTGCTGGAGCATGGAGGTACGGTTGACGTCATCTACTTAGACTTCATGAAAGCCTTTGATAAGGTCCCGCACCAGAGGCTCTTAGCCAAAGTCGAGGAATTCGGTTTAGCCAAGCCCATATGTAAATGGATCAGGTCATTTCTTGTTGGCAGAAGATATCGTGTTTGTATTAATGGTGCTTTCTCTGACTGGGCTGATGTCACCAGTGGCATTCCGCAAGGAAGTGTCCTCGGACCTCTGCTTTTTGTTATGTATATTACTGATCTCCCTGATCTGATTTCGTCTTAGTTTTGACCAATACTTTTAATCTAAAATCAATAAAGCTAATAGATTGATGAATCTCATAAGAAGAACATTTGTTCATCTACACAAGGAGAACTTTTTACTCCTTTATAAGCCTTGATAAGACCACATTTAGAGTATGCACATGCTGTATGGAGCCCTTACTTAAAAAAGCATATTCTTGCACTAGAAAATGTACAAAGAAGGGCCACGAAACTGGTACCTGAGGTAAAAAGACTTGCATACAAGCAAAGATTGACGCAACTTAAACTGCCTACATTGACGTACCGCCGTGCGCGGGGAGATATGATTGAAACATACAAGTTATTCCACAGATATGACCAAGAGGTAGTGCTAGATCTGGGTCAGGTGAATGGGCCTACCAGAGGTCATAATAAAAAACTATATATCCCAAGATCAGTCACTGAAAAACGTAAACAATCTTTCTACATGAGAATGAGGAAACCATGGAATAGTCTTAACAATAATAGTAAATGCACCCAGTGTCCACAGCTTCGAGAATGGGCTGGACAAGTATTGGAAAAATGAACCAGTGAAATACAAATTCGACGCTGACCCACCAGGACATGATCCAGCCAACCTAAAAAGACGAAAGAATTTGGATCTGAATATAGAGGCTTAAGCCTGCGTTCAGAAGCATCCATAAGTATCCATAAGTAAGTAAGACAGCCATTTTTCAGTACGGATGGTTTGAAGCTCTATGTGTTAGTAGGCCTACTGACAACAATCAACCAAGTAGAAGCAATAGAGAGAAGACCTGCAACATCCATGCTCTAGAAAATGCACTGGGCGTCACTCCAATCGAGACGGGAAGATGCAATCAAGACGTGATGATGTACAAGATCAAATGACCTAGCTCATTGCCATCAACAGACAGATACCTTCAACCAATTACAATGACCTAATACCAGATTGAGAAGAGAAATTAACATCTTTCAAAATACCAGTCTCCAAGGTACTCTACAAGGATGTACATGTATGCAGATCTATGTACATGATGTATATTGTCCTTCATGCCAACAGCAGTCAGCTAGGCTTTGGAATTCACTCTCTGCAGACATCATAAACTGCCCGTTCATGGGTGTCTTCAGGGCATCAATATATTCCCCCCCCCCCAGGTCCTTTTTTTTTTTTTTTTTTTTTTTAACACGCACTCGTAATGTACTGCGCATTGTACGTTCCACTCATCTGCCTGTCATACACAAGTATCTTCATCAGCGTTATATCCAGAAATGGACGTTGCTGAGTACCAGAGTAGATGTAGAGTCTAGATGTTGCAACCTGCATGCAGATCAATCAATACTAAAGTCAATAGAGGCATTAATCGAAACATCTTTTTTTTTTAACAGCCATCATTCATTTCTAGAAAAAAAACACATATTTACAACTCGACAATATAGATATGCCTACTCTGGTGATAAATTCCCGCCACTACATAACTTATGTTTTAATCTAAGTGTATCATTGACTATATGTTCGCCAGGCTGACAGCTGGAAGACAAATTAATCATGTGAATGTAAATTATTTTATAATTTCCTTCTGATCATTAATAAAATTCAGGTAATATTTGAAGGAATAATGAGTGGAGACCCCAGATGTGACATGGCCATTGATGACATCATTCTTGAAAATGATGATTGTTTAGCAGGTGGGTTATAATATCACTATGTATACAATTTGAAAATGTTATGCCATAGGCCTATAGCTCAGTCCATAGAGCGCATATCTAGAAATCATGAATTCTCGCGTTTGAATTCCATTTGAATCCCATTTCTAAAATCATATTTCATACATTACTGGTCAGTTTACCTCTCTGTTCAAGTTTTAAATTTTATCATGATGTGAACCTATTTTTTCTAAACACAAAACAAAAAGAAAGTTCCCCCTATTTCAGATATCAATAATTTTTTAACCAGGAGGAATTTTAAAAATCTAATTATATGTCCATGTAGGGAATTTAATTAACTACTATAGGAGCGAATTTTAGGAAAAATCATCAAGTCATGCTTCAGTGATTAATGGTTGAATGCAAAAATGTCATTTTTTGAAGTTCACAAGCCTAAAATCACAACTTTGATTCAATGATATCGAACCCATTTTCAGATTTTAAACAATTTACACGTCAGAATGTGTGCAAAACGTGCTTCCTAACACAGGGAAACAAAATTTGCGTCAAATTTCACGGTTGAGTGAGTATGCAGCAAAAATTGCCCAAACTGCGATTTTCACTTCTTTGCCATGGTATAATCGATCAAATGTGAGGGAATTGCTGTTTTGGAAGTGTATGCAACCAATATCCATCCATTCACGGTAGAATGAACCCATCAATCAACCAAAAAATAGGCCATTTTTTGAATTACGAAGAGTCATTGTAGTAATTTTATGCACTAGAAAGCATCTCAATGACATTTTTGGGGTTTTATTTATATTCTTTGGGCACGTGTCAATGATCCTATGGCATTTATTCAAAAATTCATGCTTCAGTGAGCACGTGAGACTGGAAAAGCCCTTTTCTCACGTATGGACTAAAACTCAAATTCTTACTTTAATTGAACATAACAATTCTTCTTGGGGAGTACGTTTGATTTTATTTTCACAAAAATCCCGATGTTTCACGCCTCAGTGGGCACAAGATACAAGAAAATCATGAAAATGAGAAGAAAGTTTCGGGCTTCGTCATGGTTCAGTGACTTTTCGAATACGTAATTTGAATCAAGATCATGTTAGTTGGAGATCAGTTGAAGCTGTGTGCCAAGTTTCGTGACATAAATCACCGTAGAATTAAGAATAATCATCAATGACATTGGCTTAATCTTACGTTTGTCAGGTATTGATTTCCTCCTCCATTGACTTTATGTACAGAGGTTTAACAAAAGTTTAACAAAAGTGAAATTTGGCATATTTTAATTTTCAGTTTTTGTCCATTTGACTGTGAATTATTGTATGAAACTTGGCAGATAGCTCAAACTGGTCTCTAACTAACATGATCGTTACTCAAATTACGTATTCGAAAAGTCACTGAACCATGACGAAGCCCGAAACTTTCTTCTCATTTTCATGATTTTCTTGTATCTTGTGCCCACTGAGGCATGAAACATTGGGATTTTTGTGGAAATAAAATCAAACGTACACCCCAACAAGAATTGTTAGATTCAATTAAAGTAAGAATTTGAATTTTAGTCCATACGTGAGAAAAGGGCTTTTCCATGTTCACGTGCTCACTGAAGCATGAATTTTTGAATAAATGCCATAGGATCATTGACACGTGCCCAAAGAATATAAATAAAACCCCAAAAATGTTATTGAGATGCTTTCTAGTGCATAAAATTACTACAATGACTCTTCGTAATTCAAAAAATGGCCTATTTTTTGGTTGATTGATGGATGTATTCAACCGTAAATGGATGGATATTGGTTGCATACACTTCCAAAACAGCAATTCCCTCACATTTGATCGATTATACCATGGCAAAGAAGTAAAAATCGCAGTTTGGGCAATTTTTGCTGCATGCTCACTCAACCGTGAAATTTGACTCAAATTTCGTTTCCGTTTGTTGGGAAGCACGTTTTACGTACATTCTGACGTGTAAATTGTTTAAAATCTGAAAATGGGTCCGTTATCATTGAATCAAAGTTGTGATTTTAGGCTTGTGAACTTAAAAAAAAAAACATTTTTGCATTCAACCATTAATCACTGAAGCATGACTTTATGATTTTTCCTAAAATTCGCTCCTATGGTAGCTAATTAAATTCCCTACATGGACATATAATTAGATTTTTTAAATTCCTCCTGGTTCATGAACTATTGATATCTGAAATAGGGGGAACTTTCTTTTTGTGTTGTGTTTATTTTTGAATGCCTAGAACCTATGTATCAATTGTCATTTTGTTTTAAAAAGTTATTGATGGTGAGTTCTACAGTGTGTTCCACAAAAAATGCTAATGGCACTTTAGATGGGTATAATATTAAATTTACATAATTATATTGTTTAAATCTTTACACCCGTAAACAACAATTCGTTTTCTACAACTGGATGAAATTTTATGTGATATGGTCCAAGAATCACAAAGATATGAGCATTTTGTCATTACACAACAGGAAACCTCTCCATTCAAGTTTATATTGAGTAGTACCGGATGTGTCGATTAAAAGAAAACCCAAGTTTGATCATTAATTATTTGAAAAATATTTCAGTAGTCGTTATGAAATTTATATCACTGTAAAGTGCAACTCATTACCATTTTAATGATACCTCTCTTAGCTCACCATTATCACGCATCGCTGAACCACATTGTTCTGAAAAAGTCTTGCAAAATTGTGAGTGCTCACTTTCTTGCTCCTTGAGATGCATTATTCAAAGGTGCCTCAATGGAAACCTGACTTTGATCATCAATGAGCGTGAAAGTGAACCAATCACAATTTTGCAAGACATTATTTAAAACAATGGGGTTCAGTGATACGTGATATTGGTGAGCTGAGAGAGGTATCATTACAATGGTAATGAGTTGCACCTAACAGTGGTATAAATTTCACAATTACTACTGAAACTTTTTTCAAAGTATTAATGATCAAACTCGGGTTTGTTTTATTCGACACATCCGGTATTACTCAATACAAACTTGGATGGAGAGGTTTCCTAATGTGTAATAAAAAAATGCTCATATCTTTGTGATTCTTGGACGATATCACATAAAATTTCATCCAGTTGTAGACAACAACCTGTAGTTTACGGGTGTAAAGAAATAAACAATATGATTTTGTAATTTTAATATACCCATCTAAAGTGCCATTAGCATTTTTTGTGGGACACACTGTATAGAGAACTTTTAGGTTAATTTGCTATTTGGGGTGAGATTTTTATTGTGACGTATATAGGCCTAGGCCTGTTCGTAAAAGGATAGACTAATAGGCCAACATCTGTTATGGTTCATGAGCTTTTTCAAGAATAAGATGCCATGAAAAGAGACTTAAGAGCAGCAGTCAAAGCAATTACCTGAACCAAATTCAAATTCATATTTTGTATTTTCATCTTATCCATAGTAACACCTAGTCCAGGGGCATTCAGCCCATTCTGTGATTTTGAGTACGGTTATGCAGTTTGTGGGTATAGTCAGGAGGGTCTCCTTGATGATTTTGACTGGAGTCTTGGACAGGGACCTACGTCGACTAGTTTGACTGGCCCCTCAACCGATCATACTACAGCTTCAATCAATGGTTAGTATTGAGCTGGACGGCTAAATAAATCCCAGATGGCTGTATCTCAGTCAGACACTCAAGACAATGATTTCAAACTGACACCATGTCGATTTCAACTTCTTTCCAAGCATAATATAATCGTGATACAAATATTTAACTCTAAAATAGTAGGACGAGGAAAGAACCTAAGGAATGGGGAATTAAATTGTATTTGTGTGCCTATATGAATGCTCTAAATGCAAAAAAATACATTTCCCATGCTTACTAAAAAAGTCAATGTATAATATTTCTAAGACCTGTATAGAAACTTGTCCATTTTTATTTCTATTCTAAGGTGAAAAGAATGGAGTATAATTGCAGATATGTAATATTGTTGTAGTCACTATGATATTTTGCCTTGCTTGATGAATAAACAGAGCCTACATATACATGTATTTATTTTTATCTACTTCTCTAATTTCCATATAATGCTACAGGCCAATACATGTTCATTGACACTGATGCCCCAAGAGTTCAAGGGGAGAAGGCTTGGCTGTATTCACACACCTTCCCAGCAGCGGGTAGCCATTGCTTTGAATTCTACTATCACATGTATGGAGATAACATTGGTACCCTGAATGTCCTTGTAGAGGTACGTATCTGTGGAGCCTATATACTTGTAAAATGTTATAGTGAGAAAGTTATTGTACAAGATGATTTTATTTTAGATGGATTTTGACCCAAAACAGTTTATTTCAAATCTTAAATGTTTACGGTATCTGCATCAGATAGAATTTTTTTTTCCCCCTTTAGAAAATCTTATGTCTTGTCATTCTATTTTCAGCATCCAATTATTTGTAAGTACACAAAGCTTATCTTACACATATCATAAGTACATTTGTGTTTCTAGTTTGTATTCTCTTAATTAAATGATAAGAAGGGATTATGCATATCGTAGTGAACATTAACTTAAGATTGAATCCTATGTTCATTTAATAAATAACGAGTAGGATTTTTTTTTCTTCTGAGATTTGAAAAAAAACAACCCCAAAAACATTGATTACTGCAACTGAAATGCTTATTCTGTTATTTTGTTTGCATGGTTAGGTTGGAGGACTGTTTTCCCAACCGTACTTTACAATATCTGGTAACTTAGGCAACCAGTGGAATGTTGCCCGCATCCCTGTTAACATCAATGATGATTTCCAGGTTTATTTTGAGGCTACAGTAGGGGATGGTATCCTTGGCAATATTGCCATCGATGATGTTGATATGTATGCAGGGTCCTGCTCTAGCCCGGGTAATTATAACCATATAGTTGCTTTATATAAACGTACAATATTATTCTGAAACATTAAGAATAATAAATCAGCTATACTGTATGTTTGTATACATGTATGTTGTCTATGACAAGTCTATGATGAGTTACAGACTGAAATAATAATGAAAATAAACATATAATTTTGTATTTATTCAGCTCACAACTAAATCAGGAGGACTTCCGCCAACATGAATATTCATGTTGATGTATTAAATATATTGATCACAATGTCATAATTATTTATTTGACCAGATTTTGAATTGACATTTTAGTCGATATGTTTCTATTGATGTTATAAATATTGTTGATATGAATGTTTCCTGAGATAATCTAATTAAAAATGTAAACATATAAAATTAATACCCTCTAGCAATTATTTTCAATCCGCAATAATGAATTTATTTAGTCTTATTAAATATATATTGTTGGAAATGTTTGTGAACGTTTTCAATTTGTTAAATGATTATTACTTAGCATTGTTGATCAATTAATGCAACTGATATGTATTGTACTTCAATACAGGCGGAATACCATTATGTAATGCAAGCCGTTCTTTTATTTACACATCATTTACCATTGGAATCAAAGTTTGATACATTATATGCCATCTTCTTGTCAGGTGACTGTGATTTTGAGAACGGTTTTTGTACTTGGACCAATGATCCTACAGCAGATGACTTTGACTGGATCATAGGACAGGGTGGAACTCCTAGTACTAACACAGGACCTAGTGTAGACCACACACTTGGTACAAGTCAAGGTAAAATCACTAATACATTTGCTACTCTTGAATGTGGATTAAAACGAAATTCATATCCAGAAAGCATTAACTTTGAAAGCTGAACTGATGTTGTCGTTAACCACTAGGCTGCGGACCACGTAATATAACGTGCTTGGCATTTGTACACTAAGCATGGACCACATAATATTGCGTGATCATGCTATTGTCTGAGCTTTGTCTTTGTTGATGCACCAGCACCACGCTGGTAATACCCGTACTGTGCAATTAGCACCATGCAGCAGTCAAGGGGTTAAAGAAATTGTTTAACTTCATTCAATATCTTGAAGGAAAAAAAAAACTTCCAGCTAATACTGTAATCAAAATTGCAAACCTTTAGGTCAGACAGGAATCACCTGAGTTTTTGAAGCACATTGGTCTTTTAATTGCTGAGATATTTATGACTTAATATCACCATAGTCGTAAGCATCACTAAGTATGCTTAAGTCACCACTGCAGTCTATGGAGGGAAAATTACCACTTTTTTTACTTACTGTGAAGCATGTAATTAAATAGAATTTTCCGGGTTTGCTCTTTATCCATTATTACATACACTAACAGCAATTAGCTCCCACAGCTCAGATTTTGCAAACCTCCACAAAGTTGCTCAATCCCTTTTATTTCACTTTTATTGTTCAACTATTTGGTTATTTAATGATTTGCAGGTTCGTATGTATTTATGGAGACATCATCTCCACGCATTCTTGGTGAGACGGTACTCTTCCGGAGTCAAGCATTTGGAGCCACAACCTCGAGTGGACGTTGCCTTCGATTCTGGTTTCACATGTTTGGTAACCAAATAGGCTCCCTAAATGTATATGTTGAGACACTAGAGGGTGCCGTAAGGTCTGATGTTTGGTCTTATGCTGTGAACCAAGGCGACAGGTGGAATAGCGGGCAGATGCCTGTTGAGAGTGCAGAGAACTATGTGGTAAGGTCACTGTTTTTAATTTATTAATGGAAGTATAATAAAATCTGTTGTATGATGTATAATGTGAGAGAATCCTACTCAACCCACTTTGCATTTATATTTGTACCCGTTTGTGAAACACTGTGAACAGGCTGTGTTTGGGTTAGAACTCCTAACTTTTAACCAAATTGATAGTTTTCTCAAATACTCTCTGGTCTGAATCCGTCCATAAGGCTCAAAACATATAAGACACTGCTTCAACGCTAACTTTGTTCGCAGAAAATTTGAGCCTGTTCTGATATTTTTTCAAGGAAAATCTGATATGAAGTGGATATAACATAAGATGGACTTAAAAGGCAACCATTGTTTTATTTGAAGACTTATGTTTGTAACTGTTCGACATGGTTTTGATCCTTCTGCTTTTGCTATCTTTGTCTCTTTCCCTTTCTCCTAAAAGTGCATTGAGACCTTTCTCAAATGTATAAGAATTGCTTATCATTATTTATATACGCTTACTACATGTAGTTGGCTGTGTTGGTTTTGGTGATTGCCATTCTTTATCTAATATTGATATGCTTCTTTTGTAATTTTCATCTTATTCCTGTCCTTTTCAGGTTGTGTTTGAGGGTGTAGTAGGATCCGGATTTGAAGGTGATATCGCGTTGGATGATATCACTTTTATAGACTCTACATGTGGGGGTGAGTATTAGCTTCATTCAAATTGAATTTCATTCCCAGTCCCCCCCCCCACACACACACACACACACATACACACGCCAAACCCCAATTTCATGCAATATTGTATATTTGTATTGAAAGAATATTTAGTAATGGATTGTGGAAAAATATTTCCAAAATAACCCCAAAGATGTGTGTAATAGGGGAGCCTAAATCTACCTGCCACAATGATTTTTTACATGAAGAGAAATGAAGAGAAATGTAAATTACTCAGAAACTTAAATCCTATCTTAGCACAATTTTATTTTCTCTTCCTATATCTGCAATTCAGTTTTACCATCCCAAGCTGATGTTCGCCCAACTTCAACAACAACTGCACCAACCAGTGGAACAACCCTACTCAACACTGCAACAACCCTACTAAATACTGCAACAACCCAACTGAATACTGCAACAACTCAACGAAACACTGCCACTGGGACTATGCCAACTTCAACAAATGCATCCCCAAGTAACTGCTTCATTGTTGATTAATGTGTAGTTTTTTTCGTCTCTTTTTTTTTGTTGTTTTTTAAAATAATTTTTAGTCTGTTTTTTAAGACAGTTATACAGCCTTCATCTAAAAGATATGTGGCTTTTTATTTCTACAATTCCTTCAGATTCATGTGTCCTGTGATGTATTTTTATCTTGTGATATCCTGATCAACAGTTAAATATTTCAGTAAATGAAGCAGCTTTGTATAAAATTGAGCCTCTGGAAAAATAACCTATACCTAAAGAGTATTGCTTTCATAACTCAAAATTTCTATTTACATTCATGAACTGTCCCCACGTTTTTCAGAAACATAGATATGTGAATAATCTTTGAACTGATTATAATTAATGATCATATTGCATCTGCACTTGTCAGGTACAATAACCAGCTGTGACTTTGAAGTTGATCTGTGCACCTTTACTCAATCTACCAATGATGATTTTGATTGGACGAGGCTGTCTGGTAGTACCACATCTACGTATACTGGGCCTGATGCTGACCACACCCTTGGCACATGTATGTGTATTACTGTAGAAGCCAATGTTTTCATAGAGATATTTTCGTGATTTTGGACAATTTTGGGAAATTCGTCAGTGGATAATTTTAGGATTTTGTGATGTTTTCATTGCTTTAAATAGCCTAATGTTGAAGTGGAAATTTTTGCAAAGATGGACTCAAGAAATTCATGAAAATAAACAACAGCGAAATAACCACTTTTTATGCCTCCGCCACCGAAGGTGGTGCCGGAGGCATTATGTTTTCGGGTTGTCCGTCCGTCCGTACGTCCGTCCGTACGTCCGTCCCGTTTTCGTTCTCGCGATAACTTAAGAACCGTTTGACGGATCACTTTCAAACTTGGATCATGTATGCATATGGTAGGGACAATGATCTGATTAGACTTTGGGGTCATTAGGTCAAAGGTCCAAGGTCACAGAGGTCATTGTATGCATGAAAATGGCTCGTTCTCGCCATAACTTAAAAACCGTTTGACGGGTCAACTTCAAACTTGGGTAATGTGTGCATATGGGAGGGGCAATGAACTGATTAGATTTTAGGGTCATGAGGTCAAAGGTCAAAGGTCACAGATGTCGTTGTATACATGAAAATGGTTCGTTCTCGCAATAACTTAAGAACGGTTTGGCAGGTCAACTTCAAACTTGGATCATGTATGCATATGGTAGGGACAATGAACTGATTAGAATTTGGGGTCATGAGGTCAAAGGTCACAGGTCATTGTGTACATGAAAATGGCTCGTTCTTGCGATAACTTAAGAACCGTTTGAGGGATCAACTTCAAACTTGGATCATATTTACATATGGGATGGACAATGAACTTATCAGATTTTGGGGTCATGAGGTCAAAGGTCACAGAGGTCATTGTGTACATGAAAATGGCTTGTTCTCGCAATAAACTTAAAAACCGTTTGACGGATCAATTTCAAACTTGGGTCATATGTGCATATGGGACGGACAATAAACTGATTAGAATTTAGAGTCATGAGGTCAAAGTTCAAAGGCCACAGAGGACATTGTGTACGTGAAAATTGCTTGTTCTTGCGATAACTTAAGAACAGTTTGATGGATGAACATCAAACTTGGGTCATGTGTGCATATGGTAGGGACAATGAATTTATTATATTTTGAGGTCATGAAGTCAAAGGTCAAGGGTCACAGACGTCATTGTATACATGAAAATAGCACGTTCTTGCTGTAACTTCTGAACCGTTTTATGGATCAACTTCAAACTTGGGTCATGTGGGAGGAAAGATGAACTGATTAGATTTTTGAGGTCAGGACATCAAAGGTCACTATTTATTTATGTAAATGACTCGTATGTGCAATTTCTGAAGGACCTTTGACAGATCAACTTAAAGGGGAATCCAACCCAAGGAGAGAATAAACCTTACAAGAAAGAGGAAAATGAGAGGAGCAATCTAAAAAAAGTTTCATCAAAATCGGTTATAAAATAAGAGAGTTATGGAAGTTTTAAAAGTCTAGTTGCTCCTTCTATGGGGATCCTCAAATTGGCATCATCAGCTTCAAAATGGCCGATCTCATGGACAACTCTTCATTCATTTTGTACACAAATTTTCAGATTTTCCCCATTTTCTTTCGAAATATATCTTACCTCCTTCTGAGCTCAACATATGTTGTGTGAAATATATTTTCCCATGACATATTTTGAGCTCAGAAGTAAAGAAGACAAATTTTTGAAAGAAAATGGGGAAAATCTGAAAATTTGTGTACAAAGTGAATGGAGAGTTGTCCATAAGATCGGCCATTTTGAAGCCGATGATGCCAATTTGAGGATCCCCATAGAAGGAACAACTAGACTTTTCAAACTTCCATAACTCTCTTATTTTATAACCGATTTTGATGAAACTTTCTTTAGATTGCTCCTGTCATTTTCTTCTTTCCTGTAAGGTTGATTCTCTCCTTGGGTTGGATTCCCCTTTAAACATGTTTATCCTTTTTATTACATCAGTAGCCATCCTTCCTGAGTTGGAAATAATTCTGATGATACAACTTTAATAGATTTGGGGTCAATATCTCAAAGATGTCATGGTATAAATGGATGTAAAATACTCAACATGAGCATGCCTTTTTTTTCCGATGTGGCAATACGGAGGCATGCCTTCCGACCTTGCGCGGTCGAAGATTCATCTAGTTTTAATATACAGTACACTTTTATACTCTAAAATCAGTAACAGGACTCCGCACCACAAAGAGTGCGAGTCATGTAACTTTCCTGACCTTTGGCAATTGAATACAAACGTGGCACTCTTTTCATATCTGACTGTTTTGAATTTAGTCTAATCTTATGGTTGTTATTATTTTTATATTATCATATTTTTTAATCATTATCACAGTTATTATTGTAATTATTTTTGTCAGTATACATGTAACTAGCATACTATCACAGCTATCATAATGAATATCACATAGTTTTTAATGGAATTTTTTTTGTTGTAATATCAGCGGCGGGGTTTTACATATACACGGAAGCCTCCAGTAACTTCAACAACATTGCCCGGTTGGAGTCCGAGCTCATCCTTTCGTCCACCGGGCAGATGTGTGCTGACTTTTGGTATCACATGTGGGGTGCAGATATGGGAACCATAAACATCTATGCCCAGGTTGGTACTACGCTCGGACCAGTTCTCTGGACCCAGAGTGGTGCTCTCTCAAGGACATGGTTTCAAGCCCAGATTAATTTCATCCCGACTGCAGATTTCAAGGTGAGAAAACAAATTACTTTTAGTCAGTCATGTATCATGGCTAGTGAGATAGGACTTAAAGTCACATGTTCACTTAGTCAACTTATAATCATTCAAATTGTTTCTCAGATGTCAGTTTAACTACATTTGATACAAAAATAAAGATTCAGCAGTTTATTCTTTTGGGTTCTTATGAAGACAGGTCATAATTACATATGTATTTACTTGTCTCTGACGGTAGTAACACATGCAAATGCAGTTTGAATCCTGCCCAGGCTACCTGTGATTTGCCCCATATTTCACATTGCATTGCATGACTGTGTTACTACTGTTAAAGGTAAGTGAATAATTATTACCTGTGTTTAGAAAAATCTTGATAAAAATAAGCAGGCATAATAACAAAACTTCTATGCTTTCACTTTAAGAACAACTCAGTAGGAAATAACACACAATATACAACCTCCTCCCAACCCACCCTAATTTTTTGTGTGACTTTACTCCAACTATTGCCTGGCATTGCAACATTGCAACAAGATATTTTGTATGACCTTCCTTAATATGTGCACATGTTATTCATAGGGGTAGTAATTAATCTTCATTATGTTCCTTTGCCATATAAACACTCGCATATCTACACACATACTTTTCCACGCTTATACATTTTTTTCATGTTTTGTACAATTCTTATACAAGTTTTGAACAATCAACCCAGTGTAATCTTCTAATTCTTGTGCTTTATATAACATCAAATTGACACCAAATCACTCATCCAAACGTAAAGAGTATACATCATAAGGATTAGACTCTTTTTACTACCAAACAGATATTGGTTGCTCCAATTCGTGCATTCTTTACAATATAAATTCACCACTCTGAACAATTACATTGCTGTAAAGTGTTCTGTGCTCTTTACTTATATTTTTTCAATAAAACAGGCAGTTAGAGGACTCATATTTTCAGTAACACAATTTAGATTTAATAATTAGTTATTGATTTTTCATATACTATCTTTACTCATAATTTATCTTTATTCAGTTCGTATTTGAAGGTATCACAGGGCCTGATTTTGACAGTGATATGGCACTTGACGACATTTTGTTCTCCATCGGAGCTTGTTCAGGTACATGTATAAACAAACTTAGTATATTCCACTATTATGACTACATTAGCATATTAATGACAAAGGCATTTGAGTGCCTGTAACATGACATGACCATGTAATCAGCTATTTACAACAAATGGAAAGGGAATAACTGTATGGTAACTGTGAAAGAAATTTAGTCAATTTTAGTATTGAACTGTCAGTGTTTTTTACTATTATTCCTGTACTATGACAGAGTTAAGTCCTGTGTACAAGAAATAATTTTTTTTTTAAGCATACAACTGGTGGGGAAATAGACTTGAGGATTGAGAACAAAAAAGAACAAACATGATTTGAAAATTAGATGTAGTCATTCAGAATAAAAATCCTTGAGAATCAACTTGTAGACAAAGTGAGGTAATCGCCAGGTTGACTAGTTTGTCTCCTTCATTCAGTTTAGTATTTTAGTGGTTTTTGTTTTGTGTGTGTGTGTGTGTGTGTAGGTGTCCACACCTGTAGCTTCGAGGATTCATCAATCTGTGGCTATTCTCAAGGCAACCTGGATGATTTTGATTGGACTTGGAACATGGGAGCCACACCTACTCTCTATACTGGTCCATCAGTAGACGCTACAACAAGAACAGGCTCAGGTACATCTGCAAATTGGTGTTTTTTTTTGTACTATCAGTGAATCCATTGACAATAGCTTTATTTCATGTGTCTATTTGATCAATTTTCCTCAACCAATCTGTATATTATATATTATCTTCAAAATTCTCTGTCTGTCACGAAAGTATTAGTACACCTGTAATTCCCAATTGAAGAAATGGGCAGCAAATTCTTATTATAATTCAAAGCCACCGCTACACGCTAAGCATTTTCTTTCGATAATTTGTATATGATTATGTAGTAATTTGGAAGTAATGTCCGAATTTGGAATATCATTTAGATAATATTCAAGTAAATTCAAACGTTTCACTATACCAGTTGCTTTGTGGGAAACTATAAGGACGGAGTTGTGACTAAAAATAACAGCATTTAAGATTGCAATACTAGTTTCAGTACTTACCGTCCTAAGTTTTATGAAATCACGGTTCTTTCAAGGATAACTCTTATAATGCCGCTTTATGTGTGTATGCTTCTGCCCATATCAGGCCATTACATGTATATTAATGCTGGGGCCCAGCAGACTGGGGAGAAGGCTACCCTATTGACCCCATACTTTGACCCCTCTGTGGCTGGTCAAGACGATACCTGTTGGAATTTCTACTATCATATGTTCGGTGATCAGATGGGAGCACTCAATGTCATGGCAAGTTTTCTGTTTTGTCGTGATAATATTTGTGCAACGCTAAACACAAAGGGCTTGTATTTTTCCCTCTTCTCAAAACAGGCCTATTCTTGTTTTTGTATACATTTCTTTAAATTGTTTGCCATACAGTCATTGCAAAATGGGACAACCCCAATATTTAAATTTTCCAAGTAAGTCCAAACAGCTAACAACTATTTTTTCAAACAGTACCTTTTCCTTTCCTGATGATGGTGATGACAAACAAAATGACAAATACTGTTTGTTTAATAAGATATGCAATAATTAGCATAAGCTAATATTCTATAACCCATCTTGTGATTAAACTCTTCAAATTATGACACTTGGTTTGAACTTTGAATGAAATGATAATGTAGTATAAATATAAATAGGCTCGCCTATTACTATTTCTTGTTTATCATATTGACATGATTCACAATACATGTGTATGAGAACTGTATTATATCTACGTGCCACTGTGAGTGCCAGCAGTATTTGTTTTCAATCCTGCTTTACGCTTCCATTGTTTCCATGTTCATTCCTTGACTGTCCTATGTATACTCTTATTATTATGTCATAATAACTCAATTCAATATATAGCTTGAAGGAGACATGGTCCCACTATGGACCCAGTCAGGAATGGACCTAGGAGATACTTGGTACTATGCAGCAGTCAACGTGTCCAGTTCAGCCGTGTTTCGTCTGGTCTTTGAGGGCGTGGTTGGAGGTGGACCACGTGGGGACTTGGCCATCGATGATGTCGACTATACTTTAGGACCATGTGGATCATTTGGTGAGGTCTTACATCAATGATCAAGAAAATATGAAGTAAAACAGAACATTATTACTTGAGTTATATTATCTGCCATCATACCGTCAGTGAGGATAGACATTCTTATACTCCCCCCCCCCCCCCCGAAAAAAAAAATGCAAAAACGATCTTTACATTATTTATGCTCTGATACTTGTTTATTTCTTCTTGATGTTGGCCTCACTATTCCATCATTACCCTGCCTCAAATGATTGGTTGAATGTCTAATCTTTCTTCTATTTTTTTTAAGGTTCATGTGATTTTGAGAGTGGTATGTGCATGTGGAATAATATCAATGAGGACGATTTTGATTGGTTACGGTATCAGAGTAGTACTTCAAGCACTGGTACGGGACCAAATGCTGATCACACCCTTGGCTCGAGTGCAGGTAAGATTCCTTCCCATTTTTTCCCCTCTTGAACAATTTGTATTTGGAAGTGATAGGGCATACTCTGAAAAAGACCCCATGAGAGTGGCAAATTGTTAGTACTCAGATCTTGTATTTACCCCTATAAAATGCGATATAGAATAGATATGCATGTACCGTACAATTTTTATACCTATATTGTTGAATTACAGTAAAAACGTACTATATAAACCTGCAGGCTATTACATGTTTGTCGAGACGTCGTCTCCCAGAATAGCTGGGGAACAAGCTCTTCTCTTCCTTGGTGCACCTAGTCTCTCTGGCAAGCGCTGCCTTAGCTTTTGGTACATGATGTTCGGGGTGGATACTGGGGAGCTAGCGGTCTATACTTCAGCTGGTGGGTCAGGTGGTTTGACCCGTGATGTGGTATGGCTACTTGCTGGTCAACAGAACATCGATCAGCTGAATTGGCTCTACGGGCAGGTTACAGTAGATTTCGACATTGTCGATGAGGTAAGAAGCTCTACTCCTCGATGGTACTTAAAAAGTAAAAAAAAAAAAAAAGCATGGCGTCCATTTTCGAAAGCAACACACGACAAATCTTCATCCAGTTGCTGAACAGGCTTTGATGAGAAACAACATAGAAGTAGAAGTGGCTTTCATACATTGCATAAGATAGAGGTGGCGGTGATTCTAGGGTAATCTTATTTCTGCTAACTTGCACTTGCGAGGTATTGAATGGATATGGGGGAACAAAAATAAACACCTTCTTTACTACGTACATGTACTCCCTAACAACCATACAATTGTTTTGAGCAGGTCACTTTGCCTGACGCATGCAAACACAAAAGTTTGTTGACTGTTAATTATTCTGTCAAAATGGACAGTTTAGTAACATTGACATTGCCAAGAGAGAACTGAATGTTATGCTAATCATTACGTCAATCCCTCGTTTGCAAGCCTACCCCCAGTTCGAGAGCTGAGCTCAGGTGTCGGACCCCCTTATAAAAAAATCCTCGTTTGAAACTATTTCCAAGCACCATGACCCTGCATGGCCAGATAATCCCTGTTATCAAACTTTGCAACTCCACAGGCCAGCTTGAGCGTTGAGCCAGGGGTAAAAGATAAACAACAGCTGGGATGTTACGTAATAGTAGCTCTGCCTATGAGTAGGCCCTTCAAAATAAAATGATTGTATTTGATATATTTCAAGTTTTTACAGGCATATTACATTTAGAAATCAAATGTTAATTCGTTTTCAATTTCAAACGAAGAAAATCGACCTCGGAATAAGGAAAGTACAAGAATAAAAAACTAATAAAAATGTATCGATACAGACATTTTGATCGTTTAATGTAAACAATGTTGGCCCCCAGCTGTGACCTTGGGTGACCACTGTTTGGACCGAGGTCAAGAAACAGATGTTTTTTAGATAGATATCTGGCTGAGGTGTTTGTCACACTAGGGTCTCCTCTCACGTCCCTGGTCACACTTGGAAAAGAGAACTAATAGAGTTGCAAGAAGGGGGTAAACTGTCCTCAAACGGACTGCGTTCGTCATGTAAAGCGATTGGAAGATGTAAGTTTGGGTATGACACCAATGCTTAATGATTTAACAATTGTACACATTACCATTATTTTATTGTTAGTACCATGTTTTATTTGAATTCAGGATTTTACTGCTATAGGTTATTGTATATTTATGGAAAATAATTGATTTTCGACATTTTCCAGGTATATTTTGCAGCTATTCTTACAAGGATCCCTTACGGCGACAGCGCTATTGATGATATCGATATTACAGAGGGAGAATGCAACAGTAAGACTACTTTTTTTTTTATTCAATAATTTTTTTTAACCATTAACTTTTTAAAGGTAGTATGAAAGGCGATTTCAATTAATGAAGCACATATTAAACAGTCAACAAAAGAAAACTGGGGTAAAACTATTCAAAGGGTAGATAAGAAGCACAAATAAGGTTGAGTTGAAATTTTAAAAGGTTGAAAAGGGATAGACATTTTAAAATAAAGGTGAAACTAATTCATTGGCCTTCTGAAAAGAGCAGTATAAATACATGTTGTATCATAATAATAAAGTTTTGACTGGTTTGAATAAAGTTTGAATGCTAGGGAAGGGAATGTAACTATTTGTATGTTGTGAGATGCTTTTGAAATCTCCAGATATACCCACATTTATGTTTGTTTAACATGTATATGTCTTACTACATGTATGTCTAATACATGAATAGGGTCGTGTGTTATGAACTCGCCGCCCAATTAGTGTGCTAGCTCCCTGTGAAGTTTCATTGTTCTAGGTAACATTCTGGTGGAGTTGCAATGGTTTAAGTTTAGGACAGTAGGGGCGGTGCCAGAAGCGGCACCGCCTGTACGAAGTCAATGGAAAATTTTACATTTTGTGGTTGATTTGGTGAAAACTTGAATTTCTCTGCCAAATTTTGGATTATGACTGTAAATTTGGTACCAAACTGAAGCTTAAAAACTGCTTTATACCATGAAATCACTGAACAATAGGTTTGATGTCACAATAGTACCCAGGAAGACCCAACAATCATTATTTGACCTAAAAAAGCAATACCGCCCATAGTCAAAGTCAATAGGAATGAGAGATATTGCAGTACTGTTGGGAAAACTGCAATATCTCTGCCAAATTTTAGCCTATTGTAGATTTTGCACCAAATTGAAGCTTATAAACTGCTTCATGCCATCATATCGCTGAAACAATATGTTTGATGGTGTAACAGTACTTGGCAGGACTCGGCCCCCTCATGAATTTGAAAAAAACTAGATTTCAGATATTTATTTTTTTCATTCTCATATTGTAAACCATAATGAATTATACTTTGTTTGAAAGGTCTAAATATTCTCAATCAGAATATAATAATATTATTTATATTTTGCTGATAATATATGACATGACGATAAAAACAATGAAAATTTTAAAAAATCAAAACTTCCTCAAATTTTTCTGAATAACTTTTTTATCTTGCACTTGGTATAATATTTTAATGCAGATTTAGATTCCTTAATTAATTTAATTTCAGAAAATGTATATTTTTGATATAGTAGGATGTATACTTTTCGAGATACAGGTCTTTGAAGTGAAAAAAGTGCCGTTTGTAGTCAAATTGGCATGTAACGCAAAAGGCGGCGAAATTTATAACACATGGCCATAGAGTAGGAGATGATAGAGTGTTGATTGTTTTTAGAAGACAATAAAAATAAGTAAAGAATAATTTCGAAAAATTTAATCCATGTAATGACACGATTTCATATACAGTCCAACCAACACATGCTGAACCAGGCACGGCAACTGGCTCAGCATCGTGTGATTTTGATGGAGATTTCTGCTCATACGACCAAGATATCACTGACGACTTTGATTGGGCTAGAATACAAGGAGCTACAACCTCTACTAATACAGGTCCTACCAGTGACCACACATCTGGTTCAGGTATGCTAAACACAGATTGTAGTAGGTATTATTGTTATTTAGTCATCATTCCCATTTTGCGAGGGTATTAGTTCATCTTTAAGTCTAAATTTTTATCTGCTTTTACAGACTATCCTGTCAAAGGTGTCAATGAAAAAAAACATATCAAAGTGTTTAGGTGAATTATAAAAATATAAATCATGTGAACATGTTTTGAGGCTGCTCAGTGTGAAAAATTAATCGCTCAAAAATAACAACAAATACATTATATTCCGGATATACCGATCCCCTGATTATTCTTCCATGGACTTAATTGGAGGGGATTTAGCCCACTACATCCAGTACTAGTATAAAACGCCGCTATTAAAAAGATACCAAATTACATATTGAGAAATCTAGTAAATTTGCTACCTGATAAGAAAGCAAGACTTGTATTGGCTCTTTAGAATGCCACTTCCTCTGGAGGGGTCAAATTATTTACAAAGATAAATTACAAATACATGCTTTTCAGTTTGGTCCTGGTATCTAATTTTTTTTTAAACTTGCAACACAAATGTCAGTGGTAATTAAGTTACAATAGTACAGAGGATAGCAATAAGAATATTTGGATATTTATATCTAAATTGCAATGAAGACATATGCGACAAAATGAATTATTTTTGTGAAATGCATAATTAGACAAACACATTTACCAAGGACTTTATTTTCCAGGTTTCTACATTTATATTGAGAGTTCTAGTCCACGGCTTCCTGATGAAAAAGCAAGACTAGTTTCCGCTCTTCAAAATGCCACTAGCTCTGGAGGGGGCTGCCTTGAATTTTACTACCATATGTATGGCGGCACGATGGGTTCCCTCTACATTAAAATTCTGGACGACACAGGGACAGAAAGAACAATATTCACAAAAGGGCTGAGGGATTATGGGAATGCATGGCGTCTTTCTACCATCAACATTGACAACAGCGGGAGCAACTTCAGTGTGTGTATTAGTCCTGTATAAAGAGAAAGTCTGGCTAAGTTTTGTTAGATTTGGGTAACAATAATGCACGTAATGTTAGGCAAGCACAATAGAATAGAAAATATTTTAATATGCCATGATGTTTCTTAACTGTTACAGAGTTGGACAGACTCTCTTTTTATACTGCATATATGTGTATTATGTTTCACTGGTAATATGTTATGTCTGTTATCTCTTTTTGAGAATTAAATTTTCAGATTCAGAATATTAAAGGTGAACAAGTGTTTGATGTCATGAATGCTATGCTGGGTTTGTTCTCAAAGCGCTTGTACAGATCTGACTTCTAAGCCATAGAAATATGACTCATTTTCCTTTATTGGTAATAAACAGGACCTAATGGGAAGCAAACAGAAATTTAATACCGCTCTCTAATTTGCAATCTCCAATCTCTATTTAAAATCAATTTCAACATTACTTATAATGCTGTTATTCATAATGTCAATTCAATCATTTTGTGAAAAGGGTGCATATATGTGGTGATACAAGATGTCGATAATCATTATATCTACTAATAAAATGGGTTATTGATGATTGAGGAGGTTATTTTTTAATTTGTAATGTTAATGCCTTTTTTGATAAAATGAAACAATAATTCCATATCACTCTATATTGCAGATTATATTTGAAGGTGTGATTGGATCATCATTCGAGAGTGATATAGCCATAGACGACATCAAATATTATGACGGATTCTGCCCTCCCACAAGTAAGTTCCTGTTATGTTAGTATTTCTTACTTCATGTTTAAACCTGGTGTATAGTCTTGGTAGCAAAAAAGGAATTGGCACAAAACCGATCAAATGTAGTTACATGTTGTCCACATTGCACTAAAAAATGTGTGAGAGATCTCGTGATATTCCTTTCAATATTTCCGATGAATTTCACTTATAAAGTCTGAATATAGCGCAATCCAACTGCCGTTTAGACCTCTGCTGACAGATTCGCACGCCCGAGGTTACGGCGTGAATTAGTGCGAACGATCTTGTGTAACACCCACACAAGAGAATCCCCATTGGTTTTCCACGTGAGCGCTAACCTGTGACGGGTCCCCGACTTATCTTTTTTTATCCTTATATTATGAAATAAAGACACTAAAACGAGATTTCAAGTACTATAATTTGCTTTATTATAGTTATTGGATTCAATCTATCATAATTTATCTTAATGTGAATCAAAATAAATTTTTCTTTCTCCCGAAACTATACACCAGCTTTAACAGTAACTGTTCTGAACCAGTCATCATGGCTTCTTGTTCAGATTTAAGCAATATCACTGGACATTCAATGCAATTGCTTTGCAAATGGCAGAGTAAATAATCATAGCTATAGTACACAACATGCAGTCCATATGTTGCAATGTGTTTACGACTTTTAATGAATACATAATTTTTACAAGAGATTTAAAAAAAAAATAATAATGTTTGAACAATTCGTAACCAAAATTAATCTTTCATTATCTTTCATCAGAACGCACTTCCATAAATATAACAGATTTTTCTTTTTTTTATGAAAATAATTTTGTGTATGACTAAGAGGAGCACATTTTCAGTTGTAGTATAATGATCATCTGGTTGGAATGAGGAATTTATTAATTTTACAAATCAAATACCAATTGGCACCCAGATATCTTGTCAAATGTAACTTACATTTCACTTATACAGGCTTCCTAATCATTTCGCCTAAAGAGTGACAAGTAGGCATTTGATTTTAATTGTAAGCTTGTGCTTGTGTATGTGTGTGTTTGTGTGTGTGTGTGTGTGTGTGTGTGTGTGTGTGTGTTTTGGCAAGGAAATGGTTATTGGTATTTGGTAGTAAAACAAAAGAATGCTTGAAAATAATGTCATTCCTTTTTAACATTTTTAAACATTTTAGGAACATGTGACTTTGAAAGCAGTGACTGTAGCTGGAGGCAAGATGGTGTTCTTGATGACTTTGACTGGGTGAGAGGTGAAGCATCAGAGGTCCCAGGTGCTAATCCACACAATGACCATACCACAGGCACCCCAACAGGTAAGTAAGGCCCTACCTTAAAAATCAAGGCAAGAGAAAATGTCTTCAAAACATAATACTCAATTAAAATGAATGTTTTTAATAATTGTGAGGGCTAATAAGATTCAAACTGCCATTATGAATGGATGATCATAAAGATCTACTTTTGTGATGTTTTCATTGCAAATAATAGCATGTATGTTGAAGAGGAGATTTATCCAAAGATAGACTTGCGAAATAAGACTACCGCGAATATAACCACTTGATTAATACTCGCAGATAAGCCGTCTGTTTTATTTTAATTTCTTGTAAAATTTACTTCCTTTATTTTTTCAGGTTATCTGCTGTATGCAAACATGACAAATGTAGCCGTAGGAGATCAAGCACTGATATACAGTCCTGCATACGATGCAACTGAAGAGGGTGATTGTATGACGTTTTGGTATCACGTGCATAATTACCCAGATAGCGGATACATCGCAGTTTGGGAGTCTGTAAATGGTGCCCTGTTAGGCCCGTACTGGACTTCGACTTCTGGTGTCTCTGCAAACGATTGGCAGTTTGCGAGTGTGACTCTGACATCAAATGCAACATTCCAGGTAAAATTGGGACATTATTTCAGAATATTCCCTCTCTAATTGTATCTATCACGTTCCAACAGAGCAGAACACTACTATTTAGTTGATGTACAGTACATGTACATCACTTGACTATGATGGAAAAGAGAAGATCATTTACAAAAAGTAGTTATATGTTTGTTCCCCACTTATTTTTACCAGCAGATCAAAATTATGATGATAATTCTGATATTTCTAAAGTGTTACTCTTCCTTTACATAGTTATATCTTTACCCTAAATATTTATCTCATTTTCCATGATAAGACTTCTCCCCAATGTCATTATCTTTTGTTGTTCATCGTCCATCACTATCGTTGGGCAGTTATCATGTTTCATAGTCTTTGGAATTCTGTGACTATTGATCTTTCCTTCTTATTTATCATGGTAAAGGTTGTTCTGCAGGCTGTGGTTGGCCCAACCCTCATCGCTGATATGATGGTCGATGATATCACATTTGAATATGGAGCTTGCCCATCACCAGGTAAGCCCCGGAAAATAGTGTCAAGAGACAATCTTAATTATAGGCCTACCCAAGTCTGACTAGTCTAAAAAGTGCAAAACTAGTGCACTTTTACTTGTATTGTTCGCAACATATAGTTCACATCATGATCACTTCAATGTTTTATCTTCTTTTGTTAAATTTTTTTAGGGGGATAGGGGATGTGGGGAAAGATCTAGGGTTATGCAAATGAGTAAATATTTCATTTATATTATGTTTATTGAAAATGGATGTATAACTTTGTAATTGCATACATGTAGGGTTTCTAATATAGCATTGAATTTTACTTTTCCTTGCATCAAGATGCAGAATAGATGTTGAGATTAATACTATTATTTTCTTTTTTTTAGAAGATATCTATTAATAATCATACTAATTAAATATATCAACTTTTGAAAGCGAGAAATAGATACAGAGTGAACGAAATAACTGTCACATTAAGCTTCTGTTCTTATTATAACAAAATATATTTCTTGTTAGGCTTTTGTGACTTTGAAGATGACTATTGCTACTGGACTAATACTCAGACTGGAGATGAGTTCGATTGGACTTGGAGTAGTGGTGCCACGCCTAGTGTTACTACTGGGCCCAGCAAGGACCACACCCTTTCAACATCATTGGGTAAGTTGTTTATTTCATTTAATGGAGTATCGTCTTGATTTCCGGACAATAATAATGATAATGATTGACATTTATATAGCGTGTCACATATACATTTCAATGCTCTGTACAATGTAGAATTTCAAAGTCCAGCGGAATCAAATGACTATACTTATCGACATTATTTACAAGTATTAACACCTAAGATGCTACATATATTTTAACATTCCAACATTACAATAAGTACAAATTTAAAAACGTTCTATGTGTTTTGTTTTGATGTCTATTATTATCCCCTACATGAATTTTTATTGATATCTTTTAATTCAAAGGGTGAAAATAATTACTATGAAAACTTAGATAACACAGCATACAGCTAGGTTTGTCTTTTAGACAGAAAATCAAAAAGAGGGTACTAGTATTACATTGTACACCATTACGAGTATTAATACTTAAACTCTTTACACGCTGAATATATTCTGAAGGAAAAATAATGACAATTGTTGTTCCTATATTTTCTCTGAATTCTGATTTTCAAATGACAATATTGAGACTGGTGGCTTTACTGCAGACGTTACGTATGATCGACAGCTAGTGTTTTACTTTCTCATGTACACAGTAGCTGAGAAAAACAATTATTACGAATGTTCAATTTAATTATACGATTGTGCACAGATGCCTCTTCAGCATGGCAAGGGTTAATATGGTTTATACATATTTGTTTTTCAGGTCACTATGTTTACATTGAAACCAGCACGCTTACAATTGGGGACAAGGCATGGTTGATAAGTGAATACAATCCACCTTCAGATGGGTGCTTCACTTTTTGGTATCACATGTTTGGAGCAGGTAAGTAACACACCCCTTCTGGAAAAGTACGATATATTGTTTGGCTTGTTCTATTCATTTCAAAATTCATTGAGACTAATATTATGATTGAGGTGAAATCATGTGTGATTTTTTCTTATGTTGAGGAGTGTTAATAATCCACCCTCAACCCTTCGCCTTCTGGTATCACAATGTTTTGAGAGGATAATTAGAACGCCTTTCCTCTTTTTAAAAATAAGGTGGAGGATTTTTCTTATATGACATTATCATTATCAGCGAGCTGACATATAACAGCTTTTTAGCTGTAAATTTGTTGTAGATTTAGCTGTAAATTTGTTGACTGACATCGCAGTTATGGATGTTGTTATTGACAATGTGTAGACTTTTTGTTAAATATTACCACAAATTGATATACATGTAAGATGGAAAAAAAAAGGTGAAAATAAACATTCACAATGTACTCATCATTTTATTAATTTCTCAAGGTGTGGGTGACCTCAATGTCTACCTCATCGATGGTGTCAATGGCAACATGGCTCTTGAATGGAGCCAGTTTGGTAACCAAGGAGACCGCTGGGTCCAAGGTCAAGTGTCAACATCCAACTTAAATCCTTACATGATCGCAGTGGAGGCAACTTATGGTGGAAACTACACAGGAGATATAGCCCTCGATGATACTTTTATTAGAGTTGATGGACTCTGCAATGGTAAAACAGATCAGCATTAAAACTAAATGAGTGTATTAAAGACAAGTCAAAATATCTTTAATTCTGTTCTTACAATTCAGCATTTAACCAAACAGAGACTAGATTTCATACTGAAATATTGTGATACAATACTGAAATAATTTGCCTTTATCCACAGAAACTTCTGAGTGGGACTGTGACTTTGAGAATGATTGGTGTGTGTACACACAGGCTCAGGATGATACATTTGATTGGACACGGCAAACTGGGTCGACATCGTCTGTAGATACAGGACCCGCCATTGACCACACGACAGGGACAGGTAAATAATGTGCAATGTATTGGTGTCTCAGATGTCATTTTTATGCCATAAACAAATCTAACTTTTAAAAGTTATATATTATACAAATTAACCCAATTTGCCTCCTTGTAAATAATAAATTAGTTATTTTATTTACAGTAGGTATCAAAAAGAATTTATTGTTCGAATTTTGATTGCAAACCAGACGTTATCATTTTGGTAAAGTGTAATGAATCATTAGTCAATATTTTCAAATTGTTTTCTTTTTGCAAATACAAATGTAGGTACTGCATCAAGGCTGTCTTATAAGCAATACAAATATATCACAAGTCAGGAAAGCAAATTATTGTATTAACCAAACATGGAATAGATTTCTGACAATCACCATGATAATTGCTTTAATCTTTGTCCCTGAAAGCTACTGGATATTACGTCTTCATCGAGACTTCGAGCCCCCGCCTACCAGGAGACGAGGCAAGATTCATGAGTACACTGATCCCTACCACTTCCCGGCAGTGCCTCACATTCTATTACCACATGTATGGCCAAACCGTCGAGACATTGAACGTCCTATCCAAGAGGAATGATTCAGATGATGGTGATATTGGTAGAGTGATATGGAGTAGCCAGGGAGAGAAAGGGGATGTGTGGTACATGGGGTCGGTGACTATAGCGGAATCAGTTGCTTTCCAGGTAAGAGTGGATTTACTCCTACTTTCATTACAGTGACTCTAAATTTTATGAATATATAACTTTCTTCTTCTTCCAATATGGCACAGTCCACCGCGTGTGTATTATCAATTCATCAATACATGTATGTCGTGTTTGAAATGTGTATTGCATTTTATTGTGACTGAAAAAAAAATAGAATTCAGAGTTAAAACAGGTATCTGTCATTTATAAGCACTTCATGTAATACTAGATAATTATATCATGATAAATTGTGAATAATAAAAACCCACGATCAATTATGCATGCCCCTCTTTTTTGTTTTCAGATTGTGTTCCAGGCTTATGTAGGGGCATCATTCACTGGTGACATTGCAGTAGATGATATTCGTATCTATCATGGGGATTGCCCAGGTAACTTTTACCCTCTGTAGCCACTTTGGGTGTATATCAAATCTTGCACCAGCATGCTGCTTAAAATCAGTGATATTATAATGCTATTATTACCCAAAGGCAGCATTCATACGTCCTCTTTTTTAAAGTCTGTATTTGACTCAACCTGGGATTGAACCATAAATTTTTGTTCATTTTGAATGATGGGGCTGTGGGTGTTCTCACTAATTGAAAAAATAAAATAAAAAAATTTATTGATATCAATTTCATTTATTTAAAGTAAAGGCAATTAATTCGGCTTCACTTGGTACAATTTCTACACTAGCTCAAAAATGAAGTTTACTTATATACTCAAACGATAGATTTGTTTTATAAACAAACAAAGAGAATTTATCATAATTGATAATGTTACTGTAGGTGATAAAATCTGCCAAATGGTTAATTTTGAAAAGGTTTCTAAAAAAAATGCAATGCATGCCAGTGACATCATATATTTCACATTTCTATTTCTTTAGCCACGCCGACATGTGACTTCGAAAACTCCCTCTTGTGTGGTTATCGGCAAGATATATCCGACAACTTTGATTGGTCGTATGGGTCAGGGGACACGCCCACATCACTTACTGGACCTTCGGTTGACGTCACATATGGAACAAGTTATGGTGAGGAATATTGTTTTTACACAGGCATATCACATATGGAATAGTAGGAAGTACAACACCAAATAGTTTCAGAAGTATCCAAAAGTGTGCAAGCCTCGGCTGATGTGTTGAAGTACTGGAGTAGTATATCTCAAAGTTCTGATGTCTTAAATGACATCACATACATTACATAAATAACAACAGGCCCATGCTTCAAAAAATGGTGGATATCTTTTCAATGAATATCTTTTGTCACAAAAAGTTAGCTTGTTTGATTGAAATGTTGAAATCATGCTGAATACAAGCTCATCATTTTCTTTTTCCTTTTTTTAACATATTCCTTGATTTCTGATCACTGTTGTATTTTCCATAAGGTCACTACATGTATATTGAGGCATCACAACCAAACTCCCCTGGAGCTACAGCCCGTTTGATTGGTCCTCATGTTTCCATGGATACCACTTCAGCTGTCTGCTGGAGCTTTTACTTTCATATGTATGGACAAGATATCGGCTCCTTGAATGTTCTTGTAAGTACGAAACCCATTCTTACCTTGATTTCTTTGGTGTAACATACTGAAAACATATTTTGGAATTCTTTTTGGGGGGGCTGTACAGCCCCAAGTTTGTTAGATTGGATGCATGATCATTTTAAGTCTTTCTTCAAAAATCCTCCCATGTAAGTTTTCAGAGTACTGAAGTGGGATGTCTCAAAAACCAATAGACAACGTTCATAATTTTAGATATCATATCATTGACGTGCATGATGAAAAAATATACCATTATTATGATGGGAACACATGCAAATGAATATAACAACATGACTACCTCATTAGCCACATATGGGCTGGTTCATTATGTTAAAAATATAAAAATGTTATTTATGTCGTCACTTTGTACTATAAATAACATAAATCATTCATATACATTAGACCCAGAACGGATGACACTTTCACCACATAACAGCATTAACCGGAATCAGGAGCAACAGTGTATAAGACATGCAATCGAGGTCACATCCAATGGATACGAGATTGTATTTGAAGGGTGGTCGGACCAGGAGGGAAGAAGTGACATCGCAATGACAACGTCAGGATGTAGAAGGCAGCTTCCTGGACTATGTAAATATTTGCTTAGTCTGCGATCATTGATTGATTTAGTTTTTTCATTTTTTTTCTTCATAGAAAAGTCTACTTATAGTACTTGAAAATTATCTAATCATTATTAATAGTTTATTGTCACTGGGAGGTTTCATAACCGGGATAAACTAAGGGGTTGCTGTTATGACAAGTGATATTGCACATACTTCCATCAGATATCTTGGCTTTAATTTCTCAATTTAATTTTTTTTTCTCCTTCATTGTTTAACATCCATCGGCATGTTCTTATAACAAGCAGTAATTTACCCATTCTCAAAGTTTTGCATTGAGGTCTATATACATTCCTTCAGTCCTGTGTCTTTACATCTTCACCTTGATATATTGAGCATATATCTAAGACATAATCTAACCTTTCAAAATTTATACACAGTTCTCTCTTTGAAATGTCTTTGTTTCAGTGGATTGCGACTTTGAGGATGACCTTTTCTGTCAATGGAATAATTCACCCTTTGATGATTTTGACTGGATAAGGGCGCAAGGTGGCACCCCATCAACCCTCACTGGCCCTGAGTATGACCACACCCTTGGGCCTATTGGAACTGGTAAGAGACTTAACAATTTTTCTATACCATGATTAATGACTAAATATTGTTACTAATACTGCTGATTGAATTCAAGACAGTTCTAATGAGGATTAGAGCAGGCTTGACAAATCAAGGAGGTCACAGGTTCAAACAAGCCCTTTACACTATTGACCTTTATCAATCATTCAAAAAAAATAATAAATTACCAGTATTTCGTAAGAAGCCCACATGAAGCCCTCAGAATAAAATATTTGATTGCATTTGATTTTCTTTTCCCCTAATGATTCCCCATTAAATTAAAAATTACATCTTTCTAATTCAACTTCATCAGGAAACTATGTTTTCATTGAGGGAAGTGCACCACGACTAGCTGGGGATACAGCCAAGTTGGTTAGCCCAATATATACAAGTGATGGTGGTGATGCATGTTTTACATTCTGGTTCAACATGTATGGGACACAAATCGCAGATCTTAGGGTTTACAGGTGAATTTTCATGGTTCTATTGTTTTATTATTTTTGCAATATATATGTATCCTTTTAGACCAATATGTTTTAATTGATTTGATTTATAAACAAACAGATAAACAACAAATTTCATGTCCTTGCATTAAATGGATTAAGTGGACATTGCATGGCCTAGTTGGTCTGAAAAGTTTTGACAGGGGCCATCATGCCCTACCAACCTCCCCCTTCTTGACAGCTACTAAAACAGCCCATCCTGATTATGGTAAGATATTGGCAAGTAAATGAATGTCATAATGAAAGTAGTAATTATTTCAAGAGACACAAACCATTATAAGTTCATGATATCCTCATCCTCTACAGACAAGATGTTTTTTCCGGAGCCAGTGATCCTGCTGAACTAGTATGGCTTCTCTATGGTCAGCAGAGTGCAAACCAGACTCATTGGATTCAGGGACAAGTTCCTCTTAATGGAACATTCACGGTAAAAAATTAATATAATGTTGATTATATACAGTCAATGCCCAAGCTGGTATCCTTACAGTTCAGTATAAATAGAAATATAAAGTGTACATGTATTTCATGACTAGCTCATATTTTGCCTCTGCTGGGATGCTGTAAGATGAATTTATTCTACAATTTCCCATACAATTTTTAAGGTATCGTAGGTGCCTACAGAATGAATTATTATTCACGCCATTGGACTGAATGTCATGCTGGAAACCATTTCCCAACTTATGAACTCATCCTCCTACCGAGTATCTGGATTAAGTACAATATAGACATAAGTGCTGTGCTGGGTACCAAACCTTTTCATTACCAGTCAAGTGATACAGCCACAGTAAGATACAATGAATATTTTCTTACTAATTATTATTAGAGCTGAGTTATGTAACATATCTAGGCATCATAAGAATGGCGTATGAAATGTTTATTGTATTATGTTACATATCAAAGTGTTTGACTCAGAAAAAAAAAATCCCATTATTTTGAAGTTATCTTGTTTTAGGCGACTTACCAAAAGATAAAGCCGCGGCCTTCTGCGTGCAAGGCTCACAACGGCGCTTAAAACCGGATGTATCAATCCCCTCCAATTTATAGTACAGTCATTCTAGGACAAAAAAGGGGTCAACCTCACACTAATTGCAACAGAAAATCTGAAACATGTATCTTGATCAGTAAAGTGTTCTCCTCTACAAGCATCTCGAAAAGTCCTAAGGATTTCGAGATGGTGGAAAGGGGTCAAAAGGTTCAACAGGTTCATTAAAGGTCTACTTTTTGGGCGCTAAAATTCATGTAAAATATGCGGATGTAATGTTATGGTTTATTTCAATTTATAAATAGAAAAATTTAGCAAAGCATTCTTGATCAAACTTGGGATTAATTTTGTATAGAAATATAGTGGAGCAGGTTTGGTAGTAACCATTTGTAAGGTGCAAAAGGTCCCAGAGGTCAACTAACTACGTGCAAAAACGCTGGGAAAATGCCAACGAGAATTTCCTTTGTTCCTTATGCTATAACTTTGAGAGCTCTCTACAGGGTGAAATGTACGGCAAACTTGGTTCAGATGTTGTCTAGGAGTGAGGTGAACGCTGTTAAGGTTTTTGGTGATTTAAAGTAGTTTTGAAGGTCAAGGTCAGAGGTGCCCTAATAAAAATTGCCAAAATCCTGGTGTAAATCGTTTTTGAAAGTCCTTTGGCTTTAATCTAAACTTGAGATCGACTATAATAATGTCAACGCAATACAAGTGCAATCGTTTGATGTTGAAGATGACTTTGAAAGGCTTTGATGCCCGGTATCTAGTTTAAAGGTCAAAGGTCAGATGTCAATGAATAGTTTTGGGTCAATTATCCATCAAATGAACTTGTAAGATTTTGGCGTAATCATAACTGGGGACATTTCAGACCATCAAACTTTGATCTATCATATTTATAAAGGTAATCTAATAATGTTTTTTGTGACTCGTCCATGAGAGGTCAACAGGTAAGGGGTCACCAAATGAATGTCTTAATTCCTGTAAAAGAAAAAGATAGAAGAAACTACTTGAATGTTTTGGGCAAATGATACTGATAGTTATCCTGAATGTATGTCAAGGACAAACTTGAAGGCAATTCCTGTATGTAATGTAAAGAGATGCAATACAAAGTTTAGAAACTGAGCATAACTTATGCAAAGGGGCAACTGGTCATCGTAAAATGTCATTTGGCTTAAATATCCCTGTCCAACAACATGGAAAGGGACTTCTGGATGGGAGATGAGCCGAATGACCTGCGGATTTGGTAAAAGCTCTGTTCAAAGCTCCGAAGGAACATATGTAATGAGCTAGTAAAACTATTTTTTTTCAGGTATATATGAAACTCCTTGGTCTTGCACAATTACCTTCGCAAGCACTTGATAATTATGGAAGGTTATTGCGGTTCATGGCACCGTTGATTATTTGCCAACAGGTAACTAGTATGTTTCAAGAATTTAAAGTCAATTAATGACGAAAGAACAATTTAGCTTCATGAGCATGACGAGACAGTTTTTTTGCATTTAATGTTTAATCCGAGAAGTTCGGTTGATTCAGACTGCTGATAACGAGGGACTAGCTGAGTATAATGATCTTTTTTGCGCTACCTATGTCAAAATAATGAAAACCATGTACATCTGTTGCATGTACAATTAGTTTTTTTGTCATGCACTAAAGTTTAAAGAATCACTGCATAAAGCATGAACTTTCAACCGCTAGGCCTTGTTGAATAGTTCATCGATTTTGATGGTACGCTGTAATCACTGCAATATCAAGATAGGTGCCACCAAAAAAGTATATGTAAATTGATAAAATATGCCTAACACGCAAAAGCGCAGTTATACGATCCAGGATGTTGAATAGAGGGTGCCTGATCCCATGAGTAGTGAGCCGCCAGAGTTTTCCCAAATTTTATACATGTACAGGTCAATTAGTATATAGTAATTATAGCAGGGGCGTGTCGCCCTGTGCCCTGCCTGCTGATGTCGGCGCACTGAAGCGATGGATAAGTGATTTGAATGGGATTCAAA
>CALNVZ010003433.1:31495440-31612490 GCA_940671915.1 Paracentrotus lividus
CTCTCCGAGTCGGCTCATTCTATCTCTCTGTGTCTTTCTCTTGTTCTCCAATATCTCAATATTTTCATCTCCCATTCTTTCTCTTAATATTATACATCTTCTTCAATCCCTATATCCCTCATCACCGGGGGGGGGTCTTTTACTATTTATATATAAAGCACTGAAAATGCGTTAGATGTACATTCATATTTTTACGGTTTTATATGCGCCTATGATATCAATAAACGAGTTAACATGATCATTTTTATGAGATACGCGGTCTAGTTGAAATCAAATGCTAAAATGTATTCATAAGAGCTTTTTGTGTTGCTAAAAGTTAAAAGCATCCAGTTTGTCAACCTTCTAATAAACGCTAATCCTTCTTGTATTCAGGAGGTTAACGACATCCTGAATCCTGCTCTTTCAGAATTAAATATTTTGAGCGGTCGATCGCCATGACATTCTTTTGTTCGGGGAGTGCATCGCCCAAGCGCTAATTGGGCGTTTTGCTTTGAAAAGAGCAAGAAGTGAATATATTAAATTGTTTTTCTTCTTCTTGTTGTTATTTTCGAAAGAGTTGAGAAAAATGATAACTACACGATGAGCGAACGAGGGAGTGCGAGGAGGAAGAAATTTCTTATGAAAGGCTTGACATCTCGTTTTCCTTCTCTCCCTGTCTGAATGTATTAAATCCACCCTCGGTTCATAACCTTCTCATATCTTCCTCATCCCTATCATTCTAATCTATTTTCATCTTCTCTTCTACCTCTCTTCTTCGATAATGAAATGTTACCCCCCTCTATACTTTCTTCTCCGGCTTATATTATCCTTATCTATTTGTCTTCTCTTCCTCTCTTCTTTCTCTTGGTATGAGAGTAGATAACCTCCCCCCCCCCCCCACTCTATATATCTTTCTCTTCTAAAAGGCACTGGGACATTTCGTCTTCTCCTTTCCTCCTGTCTGAAGTTGTTATAGAAATCCCCCCTCGTTCCATATCCTTTTCATATTTATCCTCTCCCTATCACAGTCTATTATTATCTTCTCTTTCATACATCTCTTCTTTGCTAATGAGAATGACACCCGGGGCGCGCGCTCTTGATCTTTCTCCCGGTTCTATTATTACTATTCTAATTTCGGTCTTCTCTTCCTTTCTCTCTTTTTGGAAATGAGGTTAGATAACCTCCCCCCCCCCTCCCCGCTCTATCTCAAACTTTTTAACTTTAAATTTTCGGCTCCGCTTCGCAGTTCCGCATTAGTTTTTCATTATTAAAATGAACATTCAACGGCGCCATAGCTAAAGCATAGGCCTACATTCAAAAGGCAAATTCTATTGATTTGCAACCACTCCCTCTCAAATCCGTCCGCCGTTTACTATTATGGTGTGATTTAAAAGGTTCCTTGTGTCTCACTATGTGTGTTCTGTGAACAAGTTGGCAATTATTCTCGATCTACCCGCCCCTCAGCTACACGGCGATTTTACGCGCTGTTTTATATATCACACACTCAAAAAAACAAAAAAACACACAAACAAAAAAACACAGCATTTGAGGAATTTTCTGTCACAAAGAAAAAAGGTAACATTATTGCGGCATTTTATTTTTCATCAGTCTATAACTTGTATATTTTCCAACTCGAAACCGTTAACGCTTTGCAAACCTAGCACAAAACAATTAACAGTTTTACAAATAACTTCTTACTTTCTTATTACTATTCGGTTGAATTCGCCGTTTATTCAATCGTCATAAAAGTTTACCATTGATCTTTTGCTACTTTGGCAGTGATACCCGAGGTATATGTTTGACCAACTGTTCGTTAGCGTTTTATCACATAAAAAGAGGAGATTCGAAATAGACACAATTGATCCCACCAATATTTTATTTCCTGACAAAGCAAAATATAAATTTCTCACAGAACTGAAATTACTGTGCGCCTTATTCCTATAATTTTTCGAGCCTGAAATATTGAATTGGAATCGTTGAATCATGTTTTTAACAAAGAGTTGTAATTGCTGTTTATAGCTGATAGGAGGAACACAGGGCCGAAGGTATAAACGTTCTTTTGGGCGCAAGATATGGCATAATAAATCCTTCTATTACTGCTGTCCACGGTGTCAAGGGCGCTTCATTAAACCATTTGAAAAAAAAGGTGACGTTTGAGGGCCCCCGCTCCGGCATTACCTTTTAGAAAACAAATTCGGAAAAACATCGACCGCGTTCGTGCAACAGTGTGTTAACTCAAACCATGATTACGAGGTGCGAACTCTTCTGAACGTGGTGATTTCCACCCTTTGTTCCTGATTTCACACCTTATTGAATGTGGATACGAACGCGTTCGTTTTAGGGATTAAAATTTAAGTACAACGTTCGGTATGTACCCGAACCTTCGTGATATTTTATCTCTTGCGCTCTTCTCTCTTTATGCTTTACTAATTTTCAAGTTATAAGTGAAAACAAACATGACATTACATCATTTTTACATGATATAAGGCCAAAAATGACCTTTATTGACCTTTGACCTTTTGACCCCTTTCCACCACTCGAAATCCTTAGGACTTTTGATATGTTGTAGAGGAGATTTTACTGATCAAGATACATGTTTCAGATTTTCTGTTGCAATTAGTGTGAGGTTGAACCATATATTGACTGTACTATTAGTCAGTGGAAGAATAATAGGGGAACGGTATATCCTGCATATATATAATCCCGCTTTGCGGCGTTCATACGGTGGGCCACGGGTTTATCTTTTTGTAAGGCGCCTTAAGTATGATTGGAAGGAACCTTTTTTTTTTAAAATTTCATCCAGGTTGAAATTTGGGGCGTGATCGGTATAGGATACTACAGTGACATAGCCATCGATGACATCTTAATCGTACCTGGACCCTGTGATGGTATGTTGTGTTACATTGTTCTTTTAGGCGATCACTAAATACATTTGTACCACACATTTCCTTCTTTTCTTGTGTGTACTTGATGCACTGTAAAGTCTAGAAGATTTTAAAAAGGCTCTGAATATCAAAGAACAGGATTATTGTTTTAATTGTAGAATTGTAATGTTTAATTTAATAACTTTAACCTGAACATAAATATATAATATTTCTCGTCAACTTTAGTTTTGGATCAGCTTTCATGTCACCGGAAACTTCAATAATAACTTCAATAATACAATGTTATTATGCTTTAAAACACAAATTACATACCCAATTCAATCAAATGAAAAAAAGGATATTCTTGCATTACTTGAATAAAAATATTTGATGTGTTTTAAATTCTCACCATTACATAAGACTTCAATTTCACAATGTTTTGAATATTTTGCAATTTTTTGACATAGTGTTGCCACCAGAGGCTGATCCAGATACGGTTGGTCTGGGAGTTTCGTGCTCGTTTGAGAGTTCTATCTGTGCATGGTCCCAGGACATCACTGACCAGTTTGACTGGACATTAGCTTCTGGCGGAACACCTTCTGTTGATACAGGACCCAGTGGAGATCACACTTCTGGCACAGGTATATTTTAGGACTGAAAAACAAACATAATTTGTCTACTCCTAATGTAAGCAGCTTTACATCTTCTTGTGCAGTTAATATTTGTTAGGAAATTGACATTTTCTTGACATTGATAAGTAGCTTAACCCATTTGATTGATAAAGGATTGATTGAAGATCATTCTTCAGGCCTGTATGTTCTCAGAAGAAAATGTGTATATTTACATAATAAGGATGCAGAAATAATGCAGAAATTGAATAAAAAACATGACAAATAAAGAATGGTTCCAAGTTTCTTTAATCTGAAATTGAACTTATTGCTCAATGTACTGAGATATCTGGGGTTATCCAGTTTATTTGCAAATTTTTCATTCATTTTTAGGAGGGTATATCTTCACAGAAGCATCATCACCAAGAATCACCGGGGATATCGCCCGTGTCATCTCTTCTGAGATTGAACCTACTGGCCCATCCGGTGCATGCTTCATATGGTGGTATCATATGTATGGCGGCACTATGGGAACCTTCAATGTGTACCAGGAAAATAATGGTGTCAGGAACCAGCGTTGGTCAAGAACAGGGGATCAAACAAATGAGTGGCTTATGGCACAGCTCTGGATCAATAGCACTGAACCAACAAAGGTAGACTTTAAGATAATACTTGCTGAAAATTTAGTTTTATGACATGGTTTACATCAATGTTAGCATACAATGTCTTTCTTTCTTTTGAAAACAATGGAGAGAGAACTGGTCATTTCATGTTGTTATGTTGTATATGTACATTCTACAGGTGTTGTTTGGCAACTTGCACTTCTTAAATCTTAGCTACCTCTGTTTATTCCTTTGGCAAAACAGAAATCAAAATTTGTCTCACTCAACACTAGAGACGCAAAGGAATTCCGGTAGGGAATAAGGGTGCCATATAAATGTAATTATTACTATTATTATTATTATAATTATTATTATTATTATTAGGGGAAAGTTGTATTCGTGCATGCTTGAGCCCCTCTTATCTAATTTAAACTGTAGCATTTGGTATAAAAAAATCTCACCTCTGCACAAAGCTTATATTGTTTTCATTATTTTTCATTTTCAAGCAGAAAATAATGTATAAATCATTTATCTTTTAGATGATATTTGAGGGAATCATGGGACCTTCATGGGAGAGTGATATCGCTATCGATGATATTGACTACTCAGAAGGACCATGTCCTCCGACTCGTAAGTTTTGTTAGTTGATGAATAAAAATGAATCACTTATCAATAATTATCGTCATCATTTTTTTTTTGTACATGTATGTTGTCATATCCTTTTAACATGTTAAAAAAAAAGTTAAAAAACAAAATGTTTTAATTTCATAAACCCCTTACAAAAAGTTTCGCAAGTAGACTTTGGGCCATGATAACTTTTCAGGTACACTTTAGTTATTCCTGATATTCATACCATTGGAAAGATAATTTATTCCCCTTCTTATTAATATCCTACTTGTAATGATTATGTCATGCTTCAATGCACAGAATATCAGAATATGGAGAAAAGTAAAAAGTCAATTGTTGCAAAATGCATTTATCAAAGCGAAGTTCCGCAACTTGACTTTAGGCTCTGATAACTTTCGAGGTATTTTCTAATTTTTATTGAATTTTAGACCATTGTCAAGATAATTTTTTCCTCTTTTCAATGACACCCTAATTGTAACGCTAGTGTTGTTCCTGCATGGACAGAACACCTGAATGTTAGGGCAAGTCAGAAGTTAAATGTTGCAAATTGAATGCCTATTGTGAGTATTATTGTCTGTTGCGAGCAATAACAATGCATTTCGCAACTTTACACTTTTTGCTTTGCATTTTATTCGTGAGTGATGTGCATTCAAATATGATGTTACTATTACAAATAGGGTATCGATAAAAAGAAGAATAAATGAACTTTTTAATGCTATAAAAATTGACAATGATTAAATCCCCACATTAAAATATATCAAGGTTCAGTGTTGTGTTACAGAAATTTAAACTGAAAATTATCTTTCGCTTTGTCATGTATTCAAGTGGTATTTAGGGGTTCTGTGGACACAGGCATGACATCACCCTGACAAATAAGGTATCAATCAAGAGAGGAATAAATTAACTTTACAATGGTATAAAATTCAATAAAAATTAGAAAATATCCCCAAAGTTATCAGGACCTAAATTGAAGTTGCGGAACTTCAATGTGATGAATAAAAATGCATTTTACAACATTTGACTTTTTACTTTTCTCCATATTCTGATATTCGGTGCATTGAAGCATGATACAATCATTACAAATAGGATATCAATCAAAAGGGGAATAAATTATCTTTCTAATGGTATGAAAATCAGGAATAACTAAAGCGTACCTGAAAAGTTATCATGACCCAAAGTCGAATTGCGAAATTTTTTGTGAGGGGTTTAGTTTCTTTCAATTAGTTCCATCTAAATAGTGTCAGTGAGAATACTTTCTTTTGCTGGGCATAATTGTTATATAATTGTCTTCCCAAATATTCCCACCCTCGAACACTCCACTCCTTTACACACATTCCCTCTTACACATACACGCACCCTTTCAAACTCTAATACATACATCCTTACATTCTTCACTCACACCCCACGTGTATCTGCATAATCTTTTAGAATGCATTATACATGTAATTGTAAACGTATTTCATATTATATCACGTTTAATTTTCAGCAACTTGTGATTTCTCTGACAACATCTGTGATTGGACACAGGAGACATCTTTAGATGATTTTGATTGGTCTGTAGGATCTGGAGCTGACACACGTTATGGACCCTTGGGAGTTAGCTCTCTACCAGATAAAACTTCTGGAGTAATTGGAGGTAAAACATGCAGCCAATGCCATTTATGTGACTATATAACAATCTATCTAATTTTCAAGACAGAAAGATAACCGTCAATTAATCACTTTTTTCTTCTCTTTTTAACTGATTTATTTAATATTCAGTAAATCATGATCATTTGCCTCGATATTGGCCGCAATATGGTATGAAAAGTTTGGATGAAATATTGTGTGTCTTTCAAGTCTTTCATTGAATATGAGCAGGATAAATATTGTCTATATTTTCAATTGAACAGGAGGATATGCATACATTGATCTGAAAGATGCGACATTAAACCCTGGAGACTCGGCCATGCTAAACAGTGCCATCCAATCACCACCAGACAGTGGTTCTGACTGCCTAGGTCTCTGGTATCACATAGATGCAGTGGATGTTGGTACAATCAATGTGTACCAACGGACGAATGGTATTATGAGTGATGTTCTATGGTCCATTGATGGTAACCGCGATGACTACTGGTGGTTTGCAGGTGTTACCATGATCAGTACAACAGCATACCAGGTAACTAAGATGCGTTTCATAGTAAGCACATGGATTAACGTCCAGCGCTTTCAAATTTAATTTTCTTTTTATTTATTTCTTCTTTTTTTTTTTTCAAGCAAAATACAACAAAAATATAAGTACATGAGAAGGAAATTACCAACGACTAGTGCCTGAGGATGACTAAAAGAAAACTAGTTTCTGCCAAAAAGCTCTCCTCATTTGTCGGGGCTTACAAGCATACACAATATAAAACCAGTATAAAATCGCAATAAATTTCTAAAATGCATGATTTATCGAAACGAAAAACTTAATGGTAATGAGTGTTTGTTTCCATGTTGTTCCTCAGTCTACATTTATGAATTTGACCCTTCTTGCTCTCTCTCTTCCCCTGATTTTTCATCTCACTTCTCCACTCCCTTTCCCCCATCTCTCCTGCATTGCCCACTCTGTCCCATCCCCGTCTCTTTCTACTTATCTCTTTCTCGTTTCCCCTCTCTCCCTTTTACTGATTCATTTCCTATATATTCCTCGTATCTAGGCTGTAATAGAAGGAATTGTAGGTCCAGGAAGCCAGGGCGGTATTACCATAGATGAAGTCGGATTCACGTCGGGCCCTTGCAACGCCCCAGGTAAATTATTGTTTCTACATTGTTATTGTTATTTAAATATAACTTCTAAACAAAAGCATAATTTGAGAAGGGGTAAGACATTTCTACTGTTATTAGTTGAGTATCCTTCATTTATCCATCCTTTACATAATTCATTTGCATTTCAATATCAAAGTTTCAATGATCAAATTTTAAAAGAAACCACTGGAATCAATTCAATTAACCTATGTTGAGGAATACAATATTGGAGTAGGCAACAAAAATTGAGTAATGTTACTCCTGTCATAACTGTTTATTTTTTACATAAAATGACAGAATAAGATTGATTTGAATTATTGAATGTAATATAATTCTAACCCCTAGTTTACAAAATATTTATACTAAGGAGGTGGAGGATATTTGAAAAGGTATGCACCGGAATATGAGAGTGTGATAAACCAGAAATAAAAACAAGTAGCGAATGGCTCTCTGTTTTATGTTTAACGTGTAAGGTCACTGTAACTTTGAGAATGGGATGTGCTCATGGCAGAATCGAGGCGGAGATGATTTGGATTGGGTGAGAACATCCAGCTTCACTAATACAGACGGCACTGGACCAGCATATGATCACACACTGGGGAACGATCTGGGTAATTTTTTCACACAATTAAAATGGAATCAGTCAGGATTTAGCAAAAGCAGAAAGATTATAAAACATATTTAAGTTAATGTATAACTTAATTTTGGTGAACCTTTCCGATATGTTGTTTTTAAAAATGTTTTGCTTTATCCAGAACCATGAACATTTATGGGATTTATAAAGGAAAAACATATCGAGAGCACCTCCCAGTTGAGGTCAAAGCATTAAAGATTTATAGAAATCATTTTCATTTTAATGTGAACTTCCCATTGAAGATTTGTTATAATTGCAAAGCTTACCTGCAAATGTTTGAAACTACATATACAAGATATGTTCTAAATGATTCTTGCTAAGTGACGAACAAAGAGAGATTGGATATTGAGTAAGAAGTCCCCAAAATGTAAAAATGAGATTTATGATTTTCAGGAAATTGTAACATGTATAACCAGGTTTTTGTAGGATTTCTGTCATTGCTTTTGTTTGTGGTGGTTAAGTGGTGGTTACATCGATAAAATGATTGATTTTTTTCTCCATTTCATCCTCTTTAGGATTTTACATATTTGTGGATACTACACCAGACACAGTCATTATGTTTACTGGGGATACAGCTGATCTCTACAGCGAAGTCTTTGATCCAACGGATGAAGGGTGCTTTACATTCTGGTATCATATGAGGGGGACAGGTAGGATAAAGAAAACATACTTCTTATAAAAACAATGTATATTGTACCTCCTATTCCGAGATACACAACGAAAATTAAAGTTTTAATGAAAGAGTGAAATGGATGTTATAATTGAATAATCATGAATCATCATGTCCAGCCTTACTAATGTTTATTACATTTCCCCTTTGATGCTAGTAAACTTTTTTTGTATATATATTTGATGAATGAGTAATTTTAGTAAGCCAAATTCTATATTCATTTTTACCAAAGTAAGGATGAAATGTTCATGTTTGGGTAACCCCCCCCCCCCCACCCTGCCCTGTTATTTTAAGTGACATGAAAGCAAGGCACATTTTAGGTATAGTTAGAAATTTAATTCTAAGCATATGAGCACAACAAATCTATAGTATTATTTTATGTTATAAATCAGGTTCAGCATCATTGATTGCATCCACACTTGACTTTGCCCCGCCTACCACACACACCAATATTCAGCTTTTCAACGAGACTGGTGACCAAGGGGACGGATGGCTGTACGGCCAGTTCAATGTGTCTTCGATTCTTGAATATCAGGTTGTCATCACCGCCATCGTCGACCCTCTTACGTGGGTGGGCGATATTGCTGTAGATGATACCGCCTTGTTCCAAGGATCATGCGGAGGTAGGCTGTTGTTTTTTTTTGGGGGGGGAGGCAGTAGCAGACCCAGCCTGACATCACACAATTGAAAGTATTGGTCCATGCCCAAACACAATATAGCTGCTATTGTTCCCAGACAATTAGGCTTGCGCAATCCTTTCAAATTGAGAATCCTGGATATTTAATAAAAGTGTGATGTACATGTATGTTACAAACATTTTATCTTTAATTTGCATGCAAATAATCAAACCTTCCAAAAATATGGAAAAGCGAAATAACACAGTGACATAAAAGAGGTGAAGGAGGCGTAGAAATACATGTAAAGCAAAAGCGCAATATAACAACGTTTTTACTTGTTTTAATTTTTAGCGGGATATTTCATTTATTGCTTTTCATTTCATTCTAGTACCCCGCCCTTGGTCTTGTACCTTTGAAGATGGTTTGTGTAACTACGAGCAAGTCAGTAGTGATGATATAGATTGGAACCTTAATCAAGGAACAACTCCGTCTGTGGAAACAGGGCCTTCAAATGACCATACAACCGGTCTAGGTAAATATGATATCAGAGTTTCACGAGTTCATAACAATAATGCATATTAGATTTATGAATCTTTTCATTTTATCACCTACATTTGTATTTTCCAACAATGCATTATCTTAGACAGTAGAAAGTCTACTGCTAAATCCTTCCACCAATACAATCTTGAGAAATAGACCTGCTCTCTGTATTTTGCTTTCCATTTGTAGTTACTGGCACCTACATATTTATCGAGACCAGTAGCGGCGCTCAAGGCGATGCCGCACAACTACGCAGTTCATCAGCACCCCCAGGCACGTACTGCCTTGAGTTCTGGTACCACATGTATGGCGCCACCATTGGCAGCCTCAATGTTTACATTCAAAACAACCAATCCTCAGCCGGCCTTCCAGTTTGGACCCGGTCTGGTTCCCTAGGTAACAGCTGGACCAGGGGATCGGTTGGTGTGGTGGATGTATATGATTTCAGGGTAAGATATGCAACTCCTGATCCTATTCTGTGTAATGGTTACTCAATTTCAGGGTAAGATATGCAACTCCTGCTCCTATTCTGTGTAATGGGTACTCAATTTCAGGGTAAGATATGCAACTCCTGATCCTATTCTGTGTAATGGTTACTCAATTTCAGGGTAAGATATGAAACTACTGATATTTTTCTGCGTAATGGTTACTCAATTTCAGGGTAAGATATGAAACTACTGATCTTATTCTGTGTAATGGTTACTCGATTTCAGGGTAAGATTAAAAACTATTGATCCTAGTCTGTGTAATGGTTACTTGATTTCAGGGTTAGATATGCAACTACTTATCTCATTCTGTGTAGTTATACTTGATTTCAGGCTAAGATATGACTACTGATCTTATTCTGTGTAATGGTTACTTGATTTCAGGGTAAGATATGAAACTATTGATCCTAGTCTGTGTAATGGTTACTTGATTTCAGGGTAAGATATGAAACTACTGATCCTGTCCTGTGTAATGGTTACTTGATTTCAGGGTTAGATATGCAACTACTGATCCTATTCTGTGTAATGGTTACTTAATGGGATTAGTGTTTCCAATGTAGAAAGGGCTATGATATAGTTTGTGTGTATGTAGTCCTACAGTATGTATGGGGACTCTGTTCCGTTTGACACTAAGGAAGCAAATAAGATAGAAAAGTGTACTTTACGTTGGAAACTCCCACGATCAAATCCGTATTGATCCATCTAGCAGGTGATTGTAATACCATTTGCACAACATTTGACTTATTTAAAGTCTGCTTTGTCAGTTGAAATGTGCATTTACATGTATCATTAAAAATTGATAATTTTATGCTATGTTAAAACAGTAATATGTCATCTAAACCCATAAAGGATTGATAAAAGTAATTAAATCTTCTACATGTATGTCTACACTTTGCCTGAATAAATTTTCAAGTACATGAGAAACATGTTCTAAATTTGTCCATATGGTGTTTGACACTTTGACCCTTGTTTATTTCTACCTACATGTATACTATAAACATGAACATTCATTGAATTTAAAAGATAACAAACAAAAATATTACCAATTATGTCCTTTTTCTGTAGGTGATCTATGAAGGTGTACGTGGATCCTCATTTACTGGAGATATAGCACTTGATGACCTTGACCTTTATGAAGGGGAATGTCAAGGTGACTTTCATTCTTTTCTGTATTAATTAATGCCTCACTGGGGGAACCTCACTGTAGATGTACCCCTCTCAGTTATCTTAAAGAAATAGCACACAATTGTTATCTTTTTTTTCGGGGGGGGGGTAAAAGTAGTGGTACTCTTTTAAGTATGTAAATGATGTTTATAAAAATCTATCAAGGTAAAATATATGTTTTAATTGCACCAACATTTACATACTGGTAAACTCTTTGACAAAGAATGAATTAATAAAATTTGAACTATACAAAATTATTTACTATTTGACAAATTTGCCACTTTGATGATGTTTATCTATGAAATCAATATCATTCAATATTTTACCTTTCTTTTTATAGCTGCCCATGCATGTGACTTTCAATCACCTGACCTTTGTCAGTACACCCAGGATGATACAGATGATTTTGATTGGCTGTGGGGAGAGGGCAGTACAGAGACCATTGGTACAGGGCCGGATGTCGATGCTACCTATGGAACAATATATGGTAAGCTATAAAGTTGTTCTTACCAATGTTTGAGGTTTTTCCATATTTTGATATTGAACATATATCTTATTATATTTGAAATGATACATACCTAGCTGTTGCTATTTCAGGTTAGTCGTAAAGATGTCCGATAGAAGTTCATTATTATAAAGAGCTAGGAATTCCTTTCTACTCTTTTCTATATCAAGTAGTGGACCTCTCTTTATACATCTCTACATCTACATTTGATATTCATCATACCCTTGTCAACACTTGAACCTTGACTAATAATCCCTTTCAGCAGCTCCAAAGCTATCCCGGGATGAAAACATTCTGTGTATCAGTGTGAGGTCCCACGGGGAAGTAAATTGAAATTTTACTTACACATGTATACACAGTCAAAGTTAGTGTGCATCGTGCAAGTAAAATATGCCTCTTGGTTTCTGCATAAGAGCACTCTCTTCATTTAAAAATCTTTATCTTACTCCTCTGTGTCACTCTTCCAGGAAAATACATGTACATTGATGCTACCAATAATACGCTTGGAGACACGGCTAGATTGGTAGGGCCTACCTTCACCCCTGAAGCTTCAGGTGTTACTTGTTGGACCTTCTACTACCACATGTACGGTGCTGATGTTTATACACTGGCATTCAAGGTATAGTAAAAAATCTCATTCTCTACATTCTATAAAGCAATATATGTACATGTACATTTTAACTTAAAACGGTTTTCAAACAGTGGTGGAATCTCTATAGACCATACAACAAATTTATGTCTCTATTATTTGGACTAAACATAAATTGGCGTAATTAATCCTTTTGCATTTCCGCCTTAATTATTCTCATCAAAGCAAAACACTATATTTTGTCCAATTAAAGCAATACTAGGACATGGCATATTATATAAATAGTGGATAATCTAGAATAAAATATACTGTATTATATGTACATGTACGACACGTTCGTACTAATTAAGCTGTTATGACGTACATTCTTGCTCCGCGTACCCATTGTTATGAGCTTTTGTGTGCACCACTTTACTGTTGTTACGCGCGAGCGCAATAAGGCAAACGATACGCTTTCCATTCCTTTAGCACAGACTTTACCCTACAAAAACCGAAAGTTGATTTGTACATATGTACAATATAAAAAATTGAAGGTACATGTAGGTCACGTGGTACTGATCTATCCAATGACGATGCATATTTTTCTATCACTATTTACTATAAACCAATATTCGTTGTTAAAAAAGGTCAAAATTTTAACATTTACAAAGATGATCTTGAGACAGTCAGCTGATTTTTTATGCCTCCGCCACCGAAGGTGGTGCCGGAGGCATTATGTTTTCGGGTTGTCCGTCCGTCCGTCCGTCCGTCCGTCCGTGCCGTACGATCCGTGCCGTTTTCGTTCTCATGTATCGTAACTTAAGACGTTTGACGGATTTCACTTTCAACCTTGGATCATCGTATGCATATGGGTGGGACATGATCTGATTAGATTTTAGGTCATGAGTCAGGTCACAGAGGTCTTGTATGCATGAAATGAGCTCGTTCTCATAACTTAAAACCGTTTGACGGGTCAACTTCAACTTGGGTAAATGTGTGCCTATGGGAGGGGCAATGAACTGATTAGTTTTAGGGTCATGAGGTCAAAGGTCACAGATGTCATTGTATACATGAAAATGGTTCGTTCTCGCAATAACTTAAGATGGTGAGGTCACTTCAAACTTGAGTAATGTTGCATATGGGAGGGGCAATGAACTGTTTAGATTTAGGGTCAAAGGTCAAAGGTCACAGAGGTCATTGTTATACATAAAATAGTTTGTTCTCGTATACTTAAGAAGTTTGAGGATATCTGAAACTTGGTCATATGTGCATATATGAGGTCAATAAATTATTAGATTTTGGGTCATGAGGTCAAGCACAGGTCATTGTGTACGTGAAAATGGCTCTCGTTCTTGCGATAACTTAAGAACCGTTTGAGGATCAACTTCAAACTTGGATCATATTTACATATGGAGGGACAATGAACTTATCAGATTTTGGGGTCATGAGCGTAAAGTCACAGAGTCATTGTGTACATGAAAATGGCTTGTTCTCGCATAAATTTAAAAACCGTTTACGGATCAATTCAAACTTGGTCATATGTGCATATGGGACGGACATAATATTAGAATTTAGAGTCATGAGGACAGAGGACATTGTGTACTGAAAATGGCTTGTTCTTGCGTACTTAAGAACAGTTTGATGGATGACATCAAACTTGGTCATGTGTGCATATGGTAGGACAATGATTTATTATATTTTGAGGTCATAAAGTCAAAGGTCAAGGGTCACAGACGTCGTTGTATACATGAATGGCACGTTCTTGCTGTAACTTCTGAACGTTTTATGGATCAACTCAATTGGGTCTGTGGGAGGAAAGATGAACTGATTAGATTGAGTCAGGACATCAAAGGTCACTGGTTATTTATGTAATGACTCGTTTGTGCAATTTCTGAAGGACCTTTGACAGATCAACTTAAACATGTTTATCCTTTTTATTACATCAGTAGCCATCCTTCCTGAGTTGAAATAATTCTGATGATACAACTTTAATAGATTGGGGTCAATATCTCAAAGATGTCATGGTTAAATGGATTTAAAATACTCAACAATGCGCAATGCCTTTTTTTTCCGATGTGGCAATACGGAGGCATGCCTTCCGACCGTGCGCGGTCGAAGATTCATCTAGTTTTTTTTTGTATCACTTTTACAGCTGCAATCAGATCTCAACACACCGCTCTGGTCTACAGCCGGTAACCTTGGCAATGCATGGTATGGCCAGAAGGTTACTGTGACATCATCCATTCCGTATCATCTGGTATTTGAGGCGACTGTTGGGAGCGGGGAGCTTGGTGATATATCCATTGACGATGTGGATTATAGGGATGGTGTATGCGAGGATTCAGGTATTTAGACTTTTGATAGTACAAGTTAGGAAATACATTTTTAGTAATCTTGCTTTGTAATATGACATTTTATTAAACATTAATCTAGGTGTGATAAACATGTACTACACTATGATGTAATGGTTAGAGCTATTGACTTTGGATCCAATGATCCAAGTGCAAGCCGTGGTATGATATTTATTTTTGTCAATTCCCATATGACTTCCCAATTATGCCCTTTTGGGTAATGATACAATTTGATTTTAACAGTTTTCAATAACATTTTACTTTTTAGCCCCAAAAAGTATGATCGCTTTATATCTTAACCCTTTGTATACTAAGCCCGCATATATGCGGGCTGATGAAGCAAAGAACATCCCTCTTGTCGATCGTTTATTTCACTCATGATTGCGTAAATATATAAAGACCTTATATAATTTAAATAATCTGACATTGATCTATTTAAAGCTGTCTTTGTTTCATCTCTAAATGAAAAGAATTTCTTGGAAGCGTGCTTGACAATCACGATTCATTCGGCTTTATGAAAAGTTCTCAGTATACAATGGGTTAATGTGTTTAAATAATCTATCCATTTCTTTCATGACATGTTTTGTAAAGATTTAATTCTCTACAGACATGATTCAAGCAGCTTTGTAGTTTTGTTAGGGGGAATTTTTTACTTCTAGCACCAGCACTAAAAAAAAAACAGCACTAAAAACTTTCCTTTTTCTTTTAGGTTTTTTTATAATAGTATTCAAGCAAAGAGTAGGGATGATGCAAAGTTAATACAGTGTGGTATTTAAAATATGACCCTCTCTTTCGTAAATTTAATCACTTCTATTCTGGAACAAAGCTAGGCGAATTGCTATTTGCTTCCGTTTGATTTCCACAATAGAAGTCTTGCGTGCAAAAATCTACATGTATGCCTCTTTGTATTTTGTGACCTTCTAGTTTCTTGTGACTTTGAGATGGATCTATGCTTATGGAGTAACACACAAGATGGAGATGATTTTGACTGGATCAGACAAAGTGGGGCTTCCCCTACTACTGGCACTGGACCTCTAGCAGATCACACAATGAACAATACCCAGGGTTAGTAATCAAACAGTTGACTTTCATTTTAAAGTACACATACATGTAGCGGGGCTTCCCCTTTCACATACAATAGACCAATAGCAGATCATACTCTGCAAAATACCTCAAATGAGTAATCAAACACTTTATTTTGATTTGATAAGCCAAATGGACAGTTTCCCCTTCCATAAATACTAGACAACTGTTAGATGATACCTTCAATAGCACAATTATTAAGTAATAAAGCTTATGTCTTTTTTGGAGTAGGCAAATCATTAATACTTACATCACATGAAACACAGGCTACATTTTTCAATGTGTTTTCTACCCCAAAAAAATAGTCTTTTTGCACGCAAAGTGAAATAAATTGAATGTTTGGTTTACAGGTTTCTACATGTACATCGAGGCTAGCTCAGTGGGTGTAGGGGCAAAGGCCCGTCTCCTAAGCTCGATCTTTCCCTCAGCCACAGGCTCGTGCGTCTCGTTTTGGTATCATATGTATGGGTCTACTGTTGGTGAGCTCAACATCCGTGTCATCGACGCTCTGTCAGGGTCAGAGGAATACAAATGGCGGCTGTCTGGCCAGCAAACAGCAGACCAGAATGGCTGGTTGGAGGGACGTTTTTCTGTCATGAACGGGGATGGCATGACAGTGAGTTTTTGAAATTTAGATCTTAGTTTCCGTCGACATCCATTATTGTTGACTAAACTCGCTAATTATGATACGAGGAAAGGACGTAGACAGTACAATATTCAAATGAGAGTTTCTTTCAAGAACAGAGAATACTTGATGAAAGATATATCACATTAGGTTTCCTCTTTTTTTATGTGCACTTATGCAAAAGTAATTTTTCATACAAATAAATGAGGACTACCATACAATATTTTTGATGGAATATAATTAGGTTCTATGTTAGTCCATGATTACTTGTTGATATATCGATGAGAAAGGATAGTTTGAGGTTTTTCATTATTGTTCTGTAATATTGTAAAAATTTGTTTCAAATATACTTCCCCGGTTCACTAATACGTCAATCTGGCAGTATAATTGCTATCCTTGGTGGCCTAAATGCAGTGAATAGGTCCACTTACTTTCTGTGAACTTTCTTTTTACGACAAGGGGGACTCCTGCTGTCACTGAGCATCTCCTAAACCATATATATCTAAACCTCAAAGACAACAAAATACCTTCATGATTGAGCAAACAGATATTTAATCAAGTTATATTGAAACAATCTTTATGACTCGGTGCAATAATTTAAAATTACTATATTTTGTTTTACAGCCATCTCCAACTGTTTCTGATTCATTGGTGGTGGTAAGGGGTTTCATTCATGAATGGTGTACAAATTTCATCAAAATACATCCTCATTCATTTCTATCATTTGTTACATTTATTATCTTCATCTTAAAACATATATTTTTTCCATTCAAGTATTATTCAAATACTATTAAAAACAACATTGTTCGTAAACAATTTCTTCCATCGTAGAAAGGCAGTGTTAATTTGTATTTCGCTTTCTTTAGCTTTCTAAGTATACAAAGTGTTTAAATTTATATTACTTGGTTGTAAACTTCATTGTGAATTTCAATTGAAAAAAAAAAAGATTGAATAGCCTTTTTTTTCAGCCGGTATGTGAGTGACAATTATTATGTCTATGTCTAAAGACATTGCCACATTTGTTACAAAAACATTTTCAAGAAAATTATAATGGTATTTTTTCTTCTACATACATTTGTATTGTATAGCAAATATTAGAAATGTTCAAGTCAATATTTCATACTTAATTTTTGTTTTATTTTAGAAAAAACTATGTTATTGCATCTTTCCATGAATATCGTGACTTTGTGAACTCTTTGAAGTTATTGCATGAAGCCCACTTAATCATTGGCTATTAGCTTCATGTGCTAATCACATAGGCCAAAAAAAAAAATTGTTTGGTTGTCAATGAATGCCTTTTTTCAAAATCGGGTCGGTCGGTCGGGTTTTTTTTTTTTTTTTTTTTTTTTTTTTTTCCTCCCATTGAAAAACAAAGAAAACAAAGAACGAATGACTTCCATTTTTGAGATCACTTTTACGTTTTATTGAGTTATGTAAATGGGACTGCATGGAAAAAATAACACATGTTATAGTACTGTTTATGAAAAATATATACAAATAAATATGAGCTGTGTATTTCGGCGTTTGGGTAAAAAAAAAAAAAAAAAAAAAAAAGAGTTGTTCGGGTCGGGCCGTTTCAGAGGGTCGGTCGGTCGAGACAACCAAACAATTTTTTTTTTGGCCTTAACGTGTATTTAAAATTGTCAGGTTGAATTGTTTCATTTTCAATAGAGCAGGATGAATGAGGAAATTTCTTACTTGTGAATGTTTAACTGCGTTGCCGTACTAAATAAATATATTTTTGGCAGAGTATAGTCTACTTTTTTGTGATACTTTCTTTCCTTTTGTGATATCATTGTATATATTTCATTGGGTGTTTTAACATATCATCTGCATAGGTTATATGTTCTGAACTGTTTTTGCTTAATGTTGGCAATATGTTTCCACTCTCGGCAGTTCGTCACACTATTGCACATTACATTTGATATTTAGAACCCTTCAAAATTGTTAAGCTTTATACAAATGGAATAATAATGGTTTTTGTTTATGCTATGACATTACTTACCCTAAAATTATCACTAAATTCACTTGCAGATAATGATTGAAGGATCAACTGGCATAAGTTATTATGGTGATATTGCCATTGATGACATCACAGTTCTCGACCAGATTTGCCCGAGTAAGTAGAAGGTCATATATTATACGAGGTAGCACACAATGGGGACAGTAACCCTATTGCGAAAATATTTCATCCACACTGAGTTATTTCTTTGTAAATGATAATAAAACGTGATTTTTTTTTTTGTTTTAATAAGGGAAAATCCCTTATTTCCAGTAAATTAAAAAAAAATAGATAATAGTGTCTTTATAATGTAAGAACAACTTGATGCTTATTATGCACCATGTTTATAAACGGAAATAAAATTGAATCTTGAATATCTTGAATCGAGAATTAACATATATTAATAATATCTTTATCATTGTTATTACTGTACCATTTAGCATATCCAAATACTGCTGATCCGTCTCTTTATGAGACCGTAGGTTGTGACTTTGAGATGTCATTGTGTGGGTGGACACAGATGAGTGATGATGATTTTGACTGGACACGGTATGCAGGTTCGACGTCATCTGTGTCTACTGGACCAACAAGCGATCATACTACGGGCACAGGTAAATACTCTCCCTTTCAGTGCCCCTAATTTCTCACACTCTTTCTCATTTTCTCCCAACTACGTACATCCTCCCTCTTTATCTCTAACCCACACACACCCTCCCTCTTTCTAACCCATGCACACCCTCTTTTTTTCTAACCCATGCACACCCTCCTTTCTCTCTAACACAGGAACAGCCTCCCTTTTATCTCTAACCCACACTCACCCTCCCTCTTTATCTCTAACCCACACACACCCTCCCTCTTTCTCTCTAACCCTTGCACAGCCTCCCTCTTTAATTCTAACCCACACACACCCTCCCTCTTTCTCTCTAACCCTTGCACAGCCTCGCTCTTTAATTCTAACCCACACACACCCTCCCTCTTTCTCTCTAACCCTTGCACAGCCTCCCTCTTTAATTCTAACCACACACACCCTCCCTCTTTCTCTCTAACCCACGCCCACCCTCCCTCTTTATGTCTAAACCATGCGTACTCTGTCTCTTTTTCTCCCAACCATGCACATCTTCCCACCTTATCTCTAACCCACGTACACCCTCCCTCTTTTTCTCCAACTCATTTACACCCTCCCCCTTTTTTACTCACCAATTAGATCCCTCCGTCGTTTTCAAGTAACACACCTCACCCTCCTTGTTATTCTCTCACTGTTGCACACCCTCTTTTTCTCTCTACTATGTAAGTGTCCCTCTCTTTTAGTTTTACAAACATTCAACACTCTCATTCTTCCTAACCTACGGGCACAGGTAAATACTCTCGCTTTCAGTGCCCCTAACCTCTCACACTCTTTCTCTTTTTCTCCCAACGACTTACATCCTCCCTCTTTATCTCTAACCCACACACACCCTCCCTCTTTCTTTCTAACCCATGCACACCCTCTTTTTCTCTAACCCACACTTACCCTCCCTCTTTCTCTCTAACCCTTACACAGCTTCCCTCTTTAATTCTAACTCACACACACCCTCCCTCTTTTTCTCTAACCCATGCACAGCCTCCCTTTTATCTCTAACACACGCACAGCCTCACTCTTTAATTCTAACCCACAACACCCTCCCTCTTTCTCTCTAACACATGCACAGCCTCGCTCTTTAATTCTAACCCACAACACCCTCCCTCTTTCTCTCTAACACATGCACAGCCTCCCTCTTTAATTCTAACCCACAACACCCTCCCTCTTTCTCTCTAACACATGCACAGCCTCCCTCTTTAATTCTAACTCACACACACCCTCCCTCTTTCTCTCTAACCCATGCCCACCCTCCCTCTTTATGTCTAAACCATGCATACTCTGTCTCTTTTTCTCCCAACCATGCACATCCTCCCACCTTATCTCTAACTCACGTACACCCTCCCTCTTTTTCTCCAACTCATTTACACCCTCCCCCTTTTTTACTCACCCATTAGATCCCTCCCTCTTTTTCAAGTAACACACCTCACCCTCCTTGTTATTCTCTCACTGTTGCACACCCTCTTTTTCTCTTTACCATGCAAGTGTCCCTCTCTCTTAGTTTTACAAACATTTAACACTCTCTTTCTTCCTAACTAACCAAGATGTCACACATTATCTCTTCTACACACCTCCTTTTCTTTCACCCAGGCATACCCTCCTTTATTTTCACCCGTATATTTTCGTCACTAATTTAATACACCTGCTCACGTGACAATTAGATTTCTGAATTGGCTGAGGAGTTAGGAGTAGTTAACGTTAATAATGACTATTTTGAATATCACCCAGGATACTACATTTACTTTGAGGCATCGAGCGGTGTATTGGGCAGTACTGCTCGCGTAAAATCCTTGGAGATCCCTGCTACTCCGTCTGGTGCCTGCCTCCAATTCTGGATTCATATGTACGGCACAAACATGGGTAGTCTCAACCTTTACCTGTATAATACTGTTGATGGGTCAACCACGTTGGTTTGGAGTCAGGACGGCACGCTCAGGAACTCTTGGATTTACCAACAGGTGGATCTTGTATCAAGTCAAGACTATGAGGTATGGTTCATCCCCTTTTTCTTCTTAATGTTAATAATATTAATTGTATATCAATGAGTTTTTATTATTGATATGTTAAAAGGTGTCACATAAGTTGAATAAGATCTTATTTTATATACAATAATAATGAATTTGTACTTCGGCTAGACAATTGCACTCTTTTTCAAATGAAGTAGGCCTAATAGTTTTTAATCTTTTTGTTTATTTTGTTTTGTAGCTAATCTTTGAGTCTGTGCGAGGTTCTGATTTCCAGAGTGATATTGCTCTAGATGATATTTTCTTTGATTCCTCTTCTACATGCCCTGTACAAAGTAAGTGAATACAAATGCATCATGTTAAATATTATTCCTTTCCATTTGAAATTATAACAATAACACTAGACATTTCAATTATATGAACATTTTTTTTACGACGTAATGTAAATAAAAAATATTTTAAAGTGGTCAATAATTACTATATTACAAAGAATAGACACTTATTATATTTAATGGCAATTTTTATCATAAACATGGATACAAAATACAGAAAAGAATGAACTCTTCAGAAGTTTCTTTGTGCCTATTACTCTTGCAATAAGAAAATTTATTTGCCGTCATCTAAAGTATTTGTTTTTTGTTTCACCCTATTCACATAAGTATGTGTATACGTTATTGAAAATATTGTAATAAAAAATAGTAGGAAATATTTAACATTAATTTTATTAACATTAATCCTTTGCTCAAGGATTCCTCGTCAACCTCAATTATATTAATTCTGCTTCAAGGCTTTTTCTTTGTTTTTTTTATGAAACATAATTTGTTCAAAATCTTTTTCTTTGATTGGTTACTCGACATATTTGTTATAAATCTCCCACAATTTCTCGACTAATCTTTTGATGTAAAGATCCTAATCATTGCTTTCCATATGTACTATTTTCATTTTTTATATTATATACGTTTTGTACTAGTTCTACATGATTTATTTCTGTTCTTTTGTATGTAACTTGTAAACATGATTAGTTTTGGTCTCTGGACCTTCAAATCATGTATATTTATATGTATTTTTAAACCGAAATAAATAAAAAATAAATAAATAAAATAACTTCACTCTTACAGAGCAATGCAGCTTTGAGCAGGATACATGCGGTTGGCAGCAGGATACGGCTGATGATGGTTTGGATTGGTCCAGAGGAACAGGAGCATCATACCCGATTGTTCCTACAGATAAAAGTACTAGTACTTCAAATGGTAAGACTAGGACACCCTCAAATATTACCATTTAAAAAAATGATCTGGTTCTGCGCTAGTCATGCTAGTTGGCTTTACGAAGAAGCATGTGCCAAAAAACACAAAAGTGACTGCCGTGGGTAATCTGAGGAGATTGAAAATCATCATCATATTTTATTATAACCACCCAACCTAATGAATTATTGTATGGTATCTGCAACATATTTGAGCACTACTCGTGTGGGACAACATATCAAAGCATTTGCTTGTTAACCCTATACATGTAGGTGTCACATAGAATGCTGCCAGGGTTTCGGACTAAATACAGCGCATTGATATACTTTTTTTTATAAACGCTGAATTTCATAATTTACCTACAAGATATTATAGCAAGTTATACATCATTTTGAAGGTAATAAAATTGTCTTTTTCTTTGAATTTCAAATGATAATCACCCAAACTCTCAAGTCGCATCGTGTACAATAACAACATAGCACGCATGCATGCACACAATTACATAGACATTGCACACCAACATTTATTCATCACCGGTGCAGTTGATTCTTGTTTGGAATCAGCAAAATCAAGCATCAAACCCAAGGAAAATGAGACAAATTTCTGATTGGTTTATTTTATTTTCTGTTGTATTGGTACACAGATATGTTGGCCAATCACAGACTGCATTTCATAAAGCTAGTACCGCCCATTCACGAGTATTTGTCAATCAAACATTGGTCCGATAAGAACTGCCGTGACATTCGGGCAGCATATTTACAACATATTTAATCGGCCCTTGACACTTATAGGGTTAAAACCTCTCCATTACATAACATTTCTGAGGGTCTTTTTTTTACACCATTAACATTTTTATTATTATTATATTTGGAACCAGATCTAGCAAGTTGTAAAGTTTCCCTCTCGTGGCTTTGCCTGCAAATAGATTCTAATTAATATATGTATATAAGTATGAACTCACCAGATGCTACTTTTACAATGCATAGATATTGAAAAGGGTCAGATAAAGTTAAAACGCATATATTTCTACACTTTTTAAAGCTATAGAAATTAACCATGATTGGGAAAACAGTATAAAAGTAATGCTATTTTGTGCACAGGTATCATAAAAATTATCAGCTATGACATCATTATTGGGTCATTTTCCATATATTTTACAGGCCACTTCATCTATGTGGACACTCTCATACCACACAACGATGGCGACGTAGCCAGGATTATTAGCCCTCCATACGATCTATCATCATCTGACTACTGCGTACAGTTCTGGTATTACCATGACGGATTAGGGTATATACAGCTGCAATCTAGGCAGAATGGGGTCTTTTCTGCACCCCTCTGGACATCGCCTGTCAATGCTGTGAGGGGATGGACATACGCCAGTGGTACTGTCACTGGTAACGATGTTGAGGTAATATCATACGTCAGTGTTTGAGTTCATTTGTTGCATTTACCTTTATGACGTTGACTTACATGTAGATAACTGTTACACGTATAACATGTAAGGCATTATACAAATGACTTTCAAGTTTAGTATTTTGATATCCATTGTTGACTGAAATTAATATCTTAGGTTCAATTAAATGTGTGACAAAGTTTCTTTTCCTGCGACTATTAGGTGAACATTTATTTTTGTTTTTTATTATATCACAGGCTTAGATTGAATTTTAATGAATGCAAGGTATGTAGTGCTTTATCAAAAATTTCGTTTTTTAATGATTCCCGTCACGATACCATAATAATTCAAATCTGATAAATCTAACTAAACTGTTTATCTCATTGAAGTTCCTGCCAGCCTTCTAATTTAATGTTTGTGTCTTTTTATCAGATTGTTTTCAAGGGTTCTGTGAGCGCTGTATATGGGTCTGCTATGGCTCTAGATGAAATCAACATTGAATTTGGAGCCTGCCCATCACCAGGTACAAAATGCATCTGTAGATACGATACTGCAATGTATACATAGTACTACCACACAGTGGAAAACTATGTAATTTATAATTTTTTCATTATGTGCCATCACAAGATTTTTCTTAAATCTAAATGTATTTAATTAAGCCCATGCAAGTATAATTTGTAAGTATTAGCTTGTGATGGTATTGACATCTGCAGGTATAATATGCTATAACATTGTTTTGAGTGTCAGAGATATGTTTCATCAATATTAATTGAATTATACATTCATGTCTTTGTATGATACAGGTATAATGGATCAATAATGCTCATCAGTAGTATTTGATAATTGTTATTCATATCATACAACTTTTTTCAATAACAATATTATTGGTTCCAGCCTATGGATGCTAAATTGCCACTTGGTCCAAATCAACTTTGATTATTGCCTGTTTTGTTTTATCCGACATGGTCCAATTCCATGTCGTTTGCAAGCAGTAATACCTTTAGGCCTATTGACTATTTTGTCTAAGTCCCATTTTGTATAAGGTTCATTTTGTCTAATGTCCACTTGGTCTAACACCACTTAGTCAATTTTTCTAACAAACTGGTAAAAAAAAACAGACCAGTTATTCAACTGCTGTTACACAAAAGTGGATATAAACCATATTGATTGGACATCATTTTCAGGTTACTGCACATTTGAGAGTCTCCATTGTGGGTGGCTCAATGACATAAATGACGATTTTGATTGGCTACTTCACTCTGGGGGCACACCAAGTGACAGCACTGGACCACCATTTGACCACACCCTAGGCACAATACAAGGTGAGGATCACAAGGCATTTACAAAATGAAACACTGGAAATTTAAAAACTCAATTATTGAGATATATTACTATGCAAACTGTGACCTTTAGAAAACAAATATACATTTTTAATATAATTCATTTTGTCAACTTTAGCAACACATACATGTAAATACAGAAATAATTTTTGTTCTAAACTTAAATAAGTTTCTTTAAAATATTAATTATCCCTTCATTGAACTTGACAAACATTACAGATTCCTCTTTCTAAAGAGCTGGTTTAACTAGTTACAAATAGAAGGCAAATAACTTAAGAAATTTCTTGCTGTTAAAAAGAGCATGACCCCATTTAGTGTATTTTGTGTATTCAGTGATCATAAATAAAGTATGATTTTATGAACTGTAGGTCTCTACATATACATCGAGACATCCAACTCCGCAACCAATGAGAGTGCAAGACTCATTTCTGAGGTATTCTCGGCCATGCCCACAGGATGTTTCACCTTCTGGTACCACATGTTTGGAGCGGGTAACAATATGTTTGCCTATTAATAATAAAGATAGTATAATGAGATAAGATAGTATAATATCAGGAAATACAGTACAACATTATACACTACAATCTAATTATCACTAGGTATTATAAAACATGTTGCATATTACTCTAAAAAGATTGTTTAATGAGACAATGAATTGATACAAGATAATCGTTTGTACTTTGTATATTATGATGACTCCAAGAAGCGTACATTTTAGCCTGAATACACAAACTGTGTAATTGTTATTGATCTTCATAATATGATAACATCTAAGATCATTACAATTATGAAGGGGTTTTACCCAAGTATTTTGAAAACTAAGAGCATATTATTTAACCTATTCAGTATCAAGTAATATTTGTTATTGCCCAATTAAAATTTTCTTTTTAGACATGGGTACATTGAATGTCTTCCTGCAAGAGTTACCGAGTGGCCTAGAATCTTTGGTCTGGTCTCTATCTGGGGATCAGGGTGACCAGTGGCTACTAGGGCAGGTCGATGTGTCTACTGGTTACGAGCATATCATCACCTTTGAGGCAATTGATTCATCCAGCTTCACAGGGGATATATCACTTGACGATATTGATTATTTACCTCGGGCATGCAGTAGTAGCCGTGAGTCAAACTCTTGTTGCTTTTAAAAACTCAATAAACCTTTCACATCCGTTATAGAGTAATTGTGATTACTCTATCAGTATGTCTGGTTTATTCGCACTGCATCATTTTCCATGGTATTAAGTTTTCTTTCCATACACATACAAACATCACCTACTGGGTAGCCAAAATATGAGCATTCAGAATCAAGAATAAAGAATTTTTAAAAAAATGACCAAAACGAACTGCAATATTTGAAATGGGTAATTTTTATTATATTTTTATGTCTTCACCTGTTTTCTAACTCTCAGCACCTACAACCACCATGGTTCCCCCGGTAACGAGGCAACCAAGCCAATGGGATTGCAGCTTTGAGGGAGGTTCACTGTGCAGTTGGGTACAAGCTGCTAACGACGATTTCAATTGGTCCTTGCAGCAGGGTAGCACAGCCAATGACGGGACAGGACCATCGGCTGATCACAGCTTGCAGAATAAGAATGGTAGGCAAATATCTTTTAAGATAGGATAGAGGTGAGCTATCCACTGATTGACCAATGCAGTAGGGCATACACGTATTAACCATTTAACTATTTTAAGAACAGTAAATAATGTATGTATCAAAGTAGGGATCAGGAGAGCATTTTACTAATATTTCTTGTCTGACGAGTTGTCAGATATGACATCTTTTCTTGATTTTGATTAGCTGAGAAGCATTGTTACTCTGGTATTGTCGGACAAAAAAGGACTTGTCAGATAAAATATCTGACAAGTCCTTTCGTGAAACACACCCAGGAGCTGGTCGGGCAGCAGGGCTTTTCATTACCTCTCTGCATAAGCCTACAAAATCATTCTTATCAGAGCTGGGTTCGAATCCCAGCCATGAATATCTTCTGTTGGTGACATTTAAGGTCTGTCCCAGACGTTTTAATCAACCAACTAAACTACCATTAATTATGTCTAGTAGACAAAGCTAACATATTTTTCTTACATGTTGTATTTCTCAGGTTACTATGCCATGATTGACTCCAGCAGTCAGCTTCAAGACCAAAAGGCTAGGGTGTACAGTGATGTTATACCGCCTCCTGCCATCTCTTCATGTCTACAGTTCTGGTACTTTATGTACGGTTTCCATGTCAATACACTCAACGTCGGTACTGGTATTGATGACGGCGTAACAGGTATATATCTGTATAATACTTATCTTATTTGCAATGCGTATAGACCGTCACAAAAAAAATATATATATACATGTTTTTGTGTGTATGTCGAGGTATTTTTTAATTTTATGTTATTTCTACTGTTTAATCAAGCTTGTAATACCACCGTCTTAGAGGGCCCGACAGATTGTCATACTCACCAGAAAGGCTCACAGAATTATAAACTTTCCTTGTAAAGGATAAACTACTTTTTTCCTGATATTCCCAATTTGCTGTATAATAAAAAAAAACGTAATAAAGTTGGTGGAACAATAATTTGATCTGATTGCCTTTCAATTATTACAGATGGTGGAATCTTGTGGACACGTTCTGGAGAGCAGGGGTACCAATGGGTGCAGGGCCAGGTACCCTTCACTACCAATTCCATCTATCAGAGAGTTTATTTCGAGGGCATAGCTGGAGATGGTTACCAAGGTGACATAGCAATTGATGATGTCATCATATCAGATGGCCCTTGTCCGGAGCTTCGTAAGTATAAGATGTATAGGATTCTACAAGGGTACAATGTATCAAATGTGCCTGTATCGCCACATCAGTACTTATGTTTGGTGTTACATGTAAAAGCAAATGCAATTTATTTTGAAATATTGGTGAAATCAAACATCAATTCTAACATATTTTTTTGATAAAAATATACTTTTATTTTTTCAACCTTCATTATAAATACCCATATTTTAGATGTCTGTAATATTCTTTACTATAGTTAAGGATATACATGTATTAACAATTTTGATGTGGCAATATGATTCTCTCTTGCAGTGTTCTGTGACTTTGAAAACATTGACATCTGTAACTATATCAACGACAACACAGACTCATTGGACTGGTCTAGGGAGAATGGTCGTGCTTCAATCGTTTTCACTCCACCGATTGATCATTCACTTGGAACTAATGATGGTATATTCTTATCTCATGTACATTACTAGCAGTACCACAGGAATACTTCATATCAAGGCCATATTTCTTTTCATTGAAAACCGTATTACAACGTATTACATTTATTTGCTTAATTTATCCAAGACAAAAATGTTAACGAAACATAGTATCCCTTATAATTTTTTTGTCCCCGCCGAACGAGTTCGAGCAGGGGACTATGAAACGGGCTCCGTACGTGTGTATGTGTGTACGTGTGTGTGTGCTTGTGTGTCCGTCCATCCATCCGTCCGTCCGTCCGTGCGTCCGTATGTGATCAAAATCTTCAATTTGCTACTCCCTCACCATTTTTCATCCGAATTCGGATTCGTTAGCTTTATATGATAGCACTAGGTGATGGCTTCAATAAACTCTTACTAGAATTTTGAACCTTTGACCTGAATTTTTTGACCTTATTGTACATTGGTTACATGCTACTCCCTTTGCTTTTTTCATCCGATTTCGATTTTGTTTGCTTTATGCATATAGCACTAGGTGAGGACTACAAAATTCCTCACAGAATTTGACTTTCTGACCCCTTTTGACCTTGATTTTTGGACCTATATTAGTACATTGGTTACAAATGCTACTCCTTCGCCTATTTTTCATCCGATTTCAATTTTGTTGCTTTATGATATAGCACTAGGTGAGGACTACAAAACTTCTCACGGAATTTTGACTATTGACCCCTTTGACCTTTGACCTTGATTTTTGACCTATATTGTACTTTGGTTACAAAATGCTACTCCTTCGCCATTTTTCATCCGATTTCGATTTTGTTTGCTTTATGATATAGCACTAGGTGAGGACTACAAAATTTCCTCACGGAATTTTGACTTTTGACCCCTTTGACCTTTGACCTTGATTTTTGACCTATATTGTACATTGGTTACAAAATGCTACTCCTTCGCTATTTTTCATCCGATTTTCAATTTTGTTAGCTTTATATGATCCACTAGGTGATGGCTTCAAAACTTCTTCCACAGAATTTTGACCTTTGACCTTTGACCTGCTTTTTGACCTATATTGTACATTGGTTACAAAATGCTATCCTTCGCCATTTTTCATCCGATTTCGATTTTGTTTGCTTTATGATATAGCACTAGGTGAGGACTACAAAACTTCCTCACGGAATTTTGACTTTTGGACCCCTTTGACCTTTGGACCTTGATTTTTGACCTATATTGTACATTGGTTACAAAAATGCACTCCTTCGTATTTTCATCCAATTTCAATTTTGGTTTGCTTTATGATATAGCACTAGGTGAGGACTAAAAACTTCCTCACGGAATTTTGACTATTGACCCCTTTGACCTTTGACCTTGATTTTTGATCTATATTGTACATTGGTTCAAAATGCTACTCCTTCGCCATTTTTCATCCGATTTCGATTTTGTTTGCTTTATGATATAGCACTAGGTGAGGACTACAAAACTTCCAAACAGAATTTCGACTTTTGATAATTTCTGTAAAATAATTTTAAACTTATTAAATAGCGTTACAAAAATACAAGATTTGAAATGCTTTTTCTGTTTTTGTTGACTGATGATTCTTTTTTTCTTTCATATTTCAAGTGTTTAAAAAAAAGAAACAGATCAGAGTTAGACCTATGTGGCACCCAACATCATATTTCACAGCAATCTATCGTACAATGTCTGTATTTAACTTAACTATGTGCAATTTATACCTGAAACAATGTATAAACAGATTTACATATTTTGGTTGTAGAATTGTACAGGAATACAGAGAATTGACTTTTCGTTTTTATCTTTCTGATGCGATATAATGGGAATTTTATATTATTGGCGGGGACATATATTCCGCATCGCGTAATATACTAATCCACTTGTTTTTTTTTAGTGTGGTACACGTACATGTAGCTCTTCTGACATGTGACCAATAAATCACCTGCTTTTTGAGGAAGCCCCGCAAAATATATGCATACGGATTAACTCTTTGCCTGCCAAATTCGACTATAGTCACAATTGTACTTATTAACTATACAATTGTAATAATTCATTTTCTCTGTAATGGCTGGGCTAAAAAATTTGAAAATCACTGATAATGCGAGGGCCGGGCCGGAGGCATAATTTCTCTTAATAAATACATTGTACTAAGCAAATATTGTTATACTATTTTTAATAATTAAAGAGAAAAGTCTTCTTTTTTATGCTTAAAATTAATGTGGCGGGCAAAGAGTTAAGTACTATTTATGTTGAGCTCATATGGAGTGCTTTTTGAAGCAAGCAACTCTTTATGGTGTTTATGTGCTCTGTTTGATATGCTTTTGTAAACATACTTAAATTTTTCTTGAGGCTAAAATATTTAATTTCAAATTTTGATTGCATACTAAATACTGTTGTGTCACATTCTTTATGAAATCCCCCCAAAACCTTACCTGAACAGGATTCTACATGCGAGTCAATACAGGGCAGCGCCCTCAAGTGGGGGAGACCGGTCGTCTGCTATCGCCTCCCTATCCGAAGCCAATGAGTGGGTATAGATGTGTGGAGTTCTGGTACTCTATGAGCGGTAAGTATAATATGCGATCTCTTTATTCACACCATTTCTTTTTCTTTTTTTTTTAATCCAGACTAGCCCATTCAGTTGAAAAATATGTAACAGTTTGTTTCCAGTAGAAATTTAAATAAGGGCCTACAAGTTCATTTCAAAATTATTAATCTTTTAAATGACTCTGCATTAAACAGTAAACAAAACAACACTTACTAAGGCATTCTTTCAAAAGGCCAATCAAAGTCATGAACCCTTGATTAACAGCAAAACGTAAGGACAGACAGTCGATATAAAGATGAAGTCCATGGTACTGCATGGAATGCACTGTAATATTAGAAACTTAAACTTTTCTTTTTTCATTTATCCTTTCTCGTGATTTAGATATATTTGGCGTTTTCACAGTACAAGCTATCTATTATGATGATGCTGGACAGCTTTTGCCAACTTCAACAATGCGAAGCTTTACCGTAAGTCATAACCACATGCATTACAACAAGAACAAGTTTGTTTCTGTAACTCTAAATATTTTAATTTGGCGCCGTGATGTACTGTGATACATTAATGATGAACAGTTTTTGCAAACATGTGAGGGAATAAAAATACTTGTTATTTGAAACTTTGGGCTTTGTGTGATACCCTTTTTGGGATAGAGTATGTTTCCAGTGTTCACCTTGCAAATATTGTTTTCACAGTAAGCAAGTATTCAAAATGAATGTTCCTGATAATTGAAAAGGCTGTGTAAGAATTAAATTTTGCTGTCAAAAACACCCAAAGATGGAGCATTCAGAGGAATAGTGTAAATGTACTCCTAAAGTTTCAAATAACAGCATTAATATAAATTTTGCAAGAGGTCTATTTGGGACCTATACATTTAATGTATTGGGTTGATATCCCTTTCTGTTACAAAGCATGTATTTCATTTTTATCCCTACACATTTTACATTCTCTAGGACCCAACTTCTGGTTTCTGGCGCAAGGGTTCAATCGAGATATTATCAGCATATCAGAATGTCTTCACCTTCAAGATTGATGTCCAGTCCGCCCTCCTGGATGAATACATTGCACTCGATGATGTCATGATCAATGATGGACAATGCACTGGACAACCAGGTATTGCCAAATTAACAAACTTGTTTGGAAGTTCTTTTTCGGTTACTTGTTAATTGTGAATTTTTAGCGTGGTAGGCAAGAACAGAAAAAAAAATAAGTGACTGCAGTACAAATCTAAATTTTACAGGGTTGGAAGATTATACATTGTACGTCCCTTAAAGAGGTAACACAAATTTGAAAGAGTCAGAAGAGTTGATGTTAAGTAGTGGTTATGTCACAAAACATGGACTGATTTCCTTCTACAATTTTCGAATATGAATGCTAGTAAAATTTGTTAGCAATTTTAATATATTATGGGACTGAAATTTGTTTAACATTGTGCTGTAATGAGCTATATATGCTAAGGTAGTCGGCAATTGATGGAAGATATAAGATTCCATGCTGTATCCTCTTTTCAGGAACCTGTAATTTTGAGGTGGACACCTGTGATTGGTCCAATGTTCAGACCGGTGATGAAATTGACTGGTTACGTCACAGCGGGTCAACCGGAAATACCAATACTGGTCCGACCTTTGACCACACTACCGGAACTCCTTCTGGCTGGTACATGTATATAGATTCGGCGCTAGGTGGACAAGGAAGTCGTGCACGTTTCGAGTCGACCAGCATTGACGCGACTAATGGGGCAGCTTGCTTTTCTATGTGGTACCACCTTGTCGCCTCAGGAAGCAGTTCTGGAAATTTGAATGTAAGTGGCTGTGCTCTGTTACATGTAGCACCCATTATAGGTGAACAATCAACATGCAGAATATCATAAGATATTTTACAAGCAATATAATGCAAATGTTATGTGATAATGGAATAATCATATTCATGCTATTTTAGTAACTGTTATCATTATTGTAACACATAAAACACCTATTAGAAATACTTCTTCTTCAAAATTAATATTATCAGTCCTATTTTCATAGCTATTAATATTTTCATTATTACATGCTATTTGTAGGTTGCTTGGGAAACATCTGATAGAACTGAGATACTCCTGTCGTATTCAGGCTCTCTACCCGACCAATGGAACTATGCTGAGTTTAACTTCCAGACCACTACGCAGTACAGGGTAGGCAAAACTCTAGTCACAACCCAAAAATCAGAAATTATCTATGATAACTTGCAAAGGATTTATACCCTGAGGTGGTTTTTGTTTGTTGGTTTTTGGTGTTTTCTTTGCAGAGACATTGACATTGCAGAGACAACAATTTTAAAATGTTGATCTCTGAAGACCTATGCTATTGTTCAATGGTTCCTTATATATAATTCTATACTTAAAAAATATTGATCAAACAGTTTAGATAGTTCATGTAATTCATTAATATTCACAAGGCTTCTTGGTCAAAGCCCTCAATGACTTTTTATTATCCAAGAGACTGTACAACATTAGAACCACATTCTGCCATAGCCAATTTAAAAATAATAATTTACTTTACCTTTACTTGAGATTCTGGAAGAATGCTATCATCTCATCAATGGGCTTCTAGATTTAAATAGAATATTTTTTCAATATTGTTACTGAAAGTTTATTTGGTATTTGTAGATCCTTGTGGAGGGCATACTATCTGAACAAGGGACGTGTGACATTGCCATTGATGACCTGATACTGTTCAATGGAGCGTGTAGTGGTATGACTGCAGAGCCACCTTTCACCTGCACCGATGGCTCGCAGACCATTCCAGGAAACCTTGTCTGTGATTGGTTCCCTGATTGCCAAGATAATTCTGATGAAGATAACTGTGGTAAAGGCTTTTAATCATTTAAGCGTATATGTGGAACTCTTTATCCTTGAAATATTAGTTTCATTAAATAAACGATACTGTACAGTGTATTCCCTGTTATTTTCGCGCGATTAATTTTTCTGTGCTTAGAGGCCTCAAAACATCGTTGCAGGTTCTTAAATTTGGGCTGCATTTAAGTATGAACGCAATTCAACCCATGCAAAGCATGCTCATATATTTATTTTAAAAAAATGTTGTTTGTTTTTAAATTCGCACCGTACGATGTTTGCGCGAAATCTGCAAAAATTTCCACGATTACAGTATTTGAACACCAAAGATTGTTGATAACACAACATAGCTGCGGCATCTGCCGCTATATTTTAAACATCCAATACCTAGGATAACCATACCTCAGCAATATCCATTTAAAAATTGTACGCTTGCCCCCCCCCCCTTTTCATTCATGAATGTATACATATATCAAGTCTACCTACACTATTACATAATTGTTTATTACTCTTTACAAAGATAGTATAAAAGCATCACAGAGATTTGCTGGAGAAAAAAGTTTACAAACATCCTTTATTTTCATGACAACATCAACATGATTAACAAAGATCATTTATGTCTTTAACGCACAGGATCCTGCACATTTGAAGCAGACCAATGCAGCTACACTAACGACGCAACTGGTCTGTTTCCATGGATACGACAAGGTGGTTTAACCACACCCCCACCAAGCCTGCCCCTACCGAGCTATGATCACACGACTGGGTCTGGTTACTATATGGTGGTAGATTACACTGCACAGTCACAAGCAAGTGACTATGCCAGGCTACAAGGACCATTGATTCAGGAGACGAGTGCTAGGTGTACCATGACCTTCTACTATGTTTTAAGTGGTCAAAGTAAGTTTATGTAACAATGATCGATGTATAACAATAATAGTTGCGATTCGAAACATTTTCATCTCCATGTACATTGTAACAGTTTCAAATTACTAAATATTCTAATGTAGCCTAAGAAGAAAGGTCATATATTTCTTAGAAAGTATGTCTTTGTTCTAAAATGTCTTTTTTGTAATAGCAATAAAAAAGGATTTACTTAGAAATTTATTATAAATGGAATACAACTTTATACAAAACCGTCATGTAGGAATGGAAATATGAAAATAAAAAATATATCTTTCAACTTATTTTGTCAGTTTCCTTCCCATCTTTTTCACGATGGAGAATGCTATATGCATGCTTCAAAGAGCAATGCCTACTTTTGTGAAGGATATAAAAATGAGGCTGTGCAGGAATTCGCTATGCATTTACCACCTTCCTATGGGGCACCATGACGAATCAAAAGCAATAATGGCGTTAATCGGCTAACAAAGACAAAATAAACCAAAAGTCAGAAATAAACATCAATATTATGCAAAACTGTAATGAACAACCTTTCTTTTTTCATATCAGTAATGTTTGCATTTTGTCTTTTGGTTTATTTTGTCTTTGTTAGCCAATTCACGCCATTGATTTTGATTCCTCATGGCGCCCCATATAGGCAGGTGGTAAAGGCATAGCGAATTCCTGCGCAGCCTCGTTTTTGTGTCCTTCACAAAAGTGGGCATTGCTTATCGAAGCATGCATCATTTTCAGACTTTTTGGTGTGAAATAATACTTAATACTTGAGGATATGAGCTTTCTCTACATATGATCTTTTCCCCCAAGAACCATATATTTCTTATTTTGTAACCATTTCAAAAGTGTATAGTTCTTTTTGGGACATACTGTATTACACCAGATCAGTGTTGGACATACAATGTAGGACTTTGCTTTGGGGTTAAACCCTTTCAGGTCTTCAAGGGTACATGGTAAAATTAGGTGGGGGCATAACAGCAGGTGTTCCATGGTCTGCTCTTCCCCCACACTCACAGTATGTCTGTCCTCGTTTTATACCCACTTTTCCAAAAAAAGACCTTACAGCGTCCTGTGCCTGTGCCGATAGTTGAGGATATGAGCTTTCTCTACATATGAATCTTTTCCCCCAAGAACCATATATTTCATATTTTGCAACCCTTTCAAAAGTGTATAGTTCTTTCTGGGGCAAACTGTACATTAAAAAAATAAGTTGATAAAAAACACATAATGTCATTTACTGTACATATTTGTTACCAGGTGATCTAATGGTATCATACAAAACCTCACCTACGGAAGAAACCATCATTTATCGTCGCTCAGAACCCAGAGGGACGGCCTGGCAGCAAGCTGTGCTCTACACTGGTCGTATCCCAAATCAACACATGGTATTGTATTCTATTCTACTGTGATTTTTTTAAATGTTATATATATATATTTATGAAGTATTCCTTTTTTATCACTGACCATGTGTGGAATCCTGAAACTAGTGCTACATATACTCTAGACCATATTTAAAGTCCCTCCTACATGTATATAGATATATAATTAAAAAAATGTATATTATGAGCTAGGGCATTGGATTTTTTATGCCTCCGCCACCGAAGGTGGTGCCGGAGGCATTATGTTTTCGGGTTGTCCGTCCGTCCGTCCGTCCGTACGTCCGTCCCGTTTTCGTTCTCGCGATAACTTAAGAACCGTTTGACGGATCACTTTCAAACTTGGATCATGTATGCATATGGTAGGGACAATGATCTGATTAGACTTTTGGGTCATTAGGTCAAAGGTCAAAGGTCACAGAGGTCATTGTATGCATGAAAATGGCTCATTTACTTCAATAATCACATGACCCTCTCTTACCTTGCTTTTGTTCCCGAGAACAATGCTATGACCGAACCAACAATAGACTACCAAACATTTTTCCTACTTCCCTACCCCTCCATAATACCCTGCCTCACGCCGGCCTGACACGAGGTGGCGCTAGACCACTAAGGCATATAACTTCATTCTGATTTTTCAAGTCGTGCTGATCGGACCGTTCCTGAATTTTCGGGTGAGATCGTTCCTATTTACGATTTTGAATTTATTATTATCAAATGTTTGCGCTTCCTAAAGCCTCCTTTTACGCCTAGCGTTAAATTTGGGTGCTTTAGTTTTACTGCGCCCCTCCTTTTGGCCAAGAATTACGTCCTTTCCGGACGTTTTTCTTCCGTTTCCAACCCAGTCCCGCCCGTTCTTTTTAACGTGGTTGTTTTTGGTCGGTCGGTTGATCGCCTGTTTTTCTTTTGAAACTCAGTCCCGCTCTTCTCCGACTCTTCCCTGTGGGTTGTTCTCCTTTAGGAGGGTTCTCTTCTTTCAGAACATATTTGACATTTTAAGTACGTTTTTGTTATATTATTGTACTTTTTCCCACGGCCACGTGGCCTTTTTGCGGGGTGTCTTCCGGTCCTTGGACTTCCGGTCTTTGTTCGACGCCATCTTGTTTTGTTGGCGTGTGTGTGTGTATGTGTGATCGAGCGCCTCTTTGTTAGTCGCTCTTCTGGTGCATACTTTTCCTTTTTGGTCGTTTCTAACGGAGGTTCGTCCCCGTTTTCGTCAACAAAAAAAAAAAACAAAAAAACAAAAAAAAAAAAATTCTTCGTCTAGCCTGTTCTAGACGGGGTTTCTTCTTTTTTTTAGTTCTCTGTGAGCCGCCTATGAAGTAGCCGGTCTCGCTTGTCTTGCCTTAGCTTTTCTAAGGAATTAGGTTTAACGCTTACAAAGACATAATTTTGTTCTTTTCTTTTCAGAGGCGTTCTAAACCATGGACAGCAGGAGTGACTCTCAGACGACACAGAGCTGGCGGCATTGGTCTCTTCGAAGTCGTTTTCGCCGGGATCAGAAGCATGCCCGGCGGGAGAGTCGTCTCGACCGCCAGGTCGTCCGCCTCTCTGCCTAAGTAAGGGGGGGGAACACGCCAGTGACACTCGTGTCCAGCGCTGGCTCCACCTCCTCTAAGTCCAGCACTAAGAAAGGTCTTGTAGCTCGAAGAGCACCATAGCAAAAACGTGCGTCCACGTTTTCCGGGGTGCCTAAGACCTTGTCGTCTCGTGTTGTCTCCGGCCAGGGAGCTGTCGTCTATCCAGACGTCTTGCCCCCGGCCTCCTCCCCCCCCCCCCCCACGAGTGTAGCACAGAAATTGCGGTTTCTGTCTCACTTAGGGATGAGAGTCTGCGCCCACGTCTCGCTCAGGCATGCCCCGGGGGGGTGCGAGTACGGTTTGGGACCGTGCGCCACAGTTTCTGCATCTGGCGGACCACCTCCACCTTGGGTAACCCCAGGATGGCGGCTCCGCTTCCCACGTCCGGAGTGCCTCCACCCGTTCACGGCTGTGGCTCGCAGGGCTATTACGGCTATCCCTTGGGATACGCCCAAACGCCCACCGCCAGTTCGTCCAACGGAACACCGGGCTTCTCGGACGCCCCGAGGTACACCGAGACCCCGAGTGGATATGCGGTTTCTGTCTCACTTGGGATGAGAGTCGTGCGGCCCACGTCTCGCTCAGGCATGCCCCGGGGGGTGCCGAGTACGGTTTGGGACCCGTGCGCCGCAGTTTCTGCATCTGGCGGACCACCTCCACCTTGGGTAACCCCAGGATGGCGGCTCCGCTTCCCACGTCCGGAGTGCCTCCACCCCCGTTCACGGCTGGTGGCTCGCAGGGCTATTACGGCTATCCCTTGGGATACGCCCAAACGCCCACCGGGAGTTCGTTCCAACGAACACCCGGGCTCTCGGACCCCCCCCCCCCCCCCCCGAGTGTAGCACAGAAAATTGCGGTTTCTGTCTCACTTAGGGATGAGAGTCGTGCGCCCACGTCTCGCTCGAGCATGCCCGGGGGGTGCCGAGTACGGTTTTGGACCCGTGCGCCGCAGTTTCTGCATCTGGCGGAACCACCTCCACCATGGGGTAACCCCAGGATGGCGGCTCCGCTTCCCACGTCCGGAGTTGCTCCACCCCCGTCAAACGCTTGTCGTTACGGCTGGTGTCCACAGGGCTATTACGGCTATCCCTTGGGATACGCCAAGCGCCCACCGGGGTTCGTTCCAACGAAACCTGGTCTCTCGGACCCCAGGATGTTCTACCCGACGTCCGGGGATATTCGTTATCCGTTCAGGATGCAGCTGCTCGGCCTGCCTGGTCAGACCCGAGAGCTGCCGGATATCCCGATCCTTGGTGGGTGCTTTCAGCACCTACCAAGCGGGTCACGCTCCCTATCCTTGGGCTTCGCCCCAGAGGTGACGAGAATGGTACCCCTCGTGGCAGAGTACACCCGGCCCTCGTCCCGTGACACTGCCTGGTCACAACCACCCGCCACGTCGGCCTCTGGCTTGGATCACCCGCCTAGGGAGTCCCAGCCATGCGGCCCCCGGGATGCGGGATCGGTGACTGACTCGAACATACTTCGGAGTTCTCGCTCACCCAGCCCAGTCTGCCCCGGGAGACCTCCCCGTCTCGTCCGCCCCTTGTGGAGCCCGAGTTGGTTGGGTCGGAGCTACGGCTATCCCTTGGAACCCTCATGCGCCCCGGGGGGTTTGTTTCACGACCACCGCCTGGTCACAACCACCTGCCACATCGGCCTCCGGCCGGACCGCCCTTCCTGAACGCTACGTCGTTTCGGCTGGCGGGAGTCCTCTGGCTACTAGGGCTATCCCTCGGGATACCCTCAAGCGCCTGTTCAACCGCCCGCCACATCTGATGCCTTGGTGGTTTGTGCCTTCGGCACCCTACCAAGGCGGGTTTCGCTCCCTATCCCTCGGCTTCGCACCAGAGGTGACGGGACTAGCTACCCCTGGTGGCTTGGTATGCCTGGCCCTTGTCACACGACACTGGCCTGGTCTCAACGCCCGCCTCATCAGTACTTTGGTGGTTTGTGCCTTCGGCACACCTACCAAGCGGGGTTGCGCTCCCTATCCCTCGGGCTTCGCTCCAGAGGTGACGGGACTAGTACCCCTTGTGGCTTGGTATGCCTGGCCTTGTCACACGACACTGGCCTGGTCTCAATCGCCGCCACATCAGATACTTTGGTGGTTTTGTGCTTCGGCACCTACCAAGCGGTTTCGCTCACTATCCCTCGGGCTTCGCACTAGAGGTGACGGGACTAGCTACCCCTCGTGGCTTGGTATGCCTGGCTCTTGTCACACGACACTGGCCTGGTCTCAACCACCCTCCATATCAGATACCTTGGTGGTTTGTTCCTTCGGCACCCAACCAAGCGGGGTTTTCGCTCCCTATCCTCGGGCTTCGCACCAGAGGTGACGGGACTAGCTACCCTCGTGGCTTGGTTTGCCTTGCCCTTGTCACAGACACTGACCTGTCTCAACCGCCCGCCACTTCAGGTACCTGGATGGGTTATGCCTACGGCACCCTATCAAGCGGGGTTTCGCCCCCTATCCCTCGGGCCTCGCGCCAGAGGTGAGGGGACAGGTTACCCCTCGTGGCATGGTTTGCCTGGCCTAGTCTCACGACGCCGGCCTGTCACAACCGCCTGCCACATCGGGCCCCCGGCTCGGACCGCCCTTCGCCAGCCTTTACCTTCGGTATGGATGGCAATGCGAGAACCTCCCCGGTTTTTCCCCCTCCCAGCCTTGCGGCTCTTGGGATGTGGGATCGGTGACCCACTCCGAGCTGACATCGGAGTTCTCGTTCACCCAACCGGCTGCCCAGGAGTTTCTCCGTCTCGGCCGCCTACAGCGGATCCCGAGTCAGATTGGTCGGAGGAGAGTTTTTGTTGGCTCCGAGTCGAAGTCTATTTCAGACTCTGTTGACACGGAAGCCGATCCGCATACGAGCACCTCGGCAGGATTTTTCCTTCCCTCGGCTCGGAGGATGGGCGATATCTCTTGATTTGTAGAGATGCGTACTTCCATGCACCTCAGACTTGTCGTCTACCTGACGATTGGCTTTTAGTAGCCAACTCCAGGAGCGCTCCATCTCGACTCGCACACCAGTCTACCTGGGAGCCGAGTTGGATTCTGATCGGAGCGCGCTGGGAGTTTCGTCTCCGAGGACCTGGGTCCCCTCCCGCCGGAGGTGGGCCGGCTGCTAGCCCTGTGGAAGAGCCTTGTTGTTCTTCCCAGGGCATGCCCTTTCGGTGTGACTCTACCATCCGTGTCGATTCCACGGACGCGTCACTCCAGGGCTGGGGCGGCCTATGCGAGGGTCAGTGGACGGCGGGGGACTGGTCTTAACTGACCTCCCCTCCCACATCTATGTATTAGAGATGTTGGGTTCAGTCATCCTGGATCTTTTTCAGGATCGACTGTTAGGCCGCTCGGTTCTCTTTTGACGGACAATGTGAGCGTGGCGGCTTACATCAATTGTCAAGGAGGCACAACTCCCGGAGCTTGAAACGCTTGACAGCTCAACTGTGGAGATGGTGCTGGGAGAGAAGTTTCCTCCCGTCTGCCTCGTACCTACCGGGTCGGAGAATGTTATAGCGGACTTCTGTCCCACGGCAAATCTCTCCCCTCGGAATGGTCTCTCCGTCAGACCCTCTTCGAGCGGCTGATGACGAGTTGGGACCCGAGAGCGTACGTTCAAGACGCGTTCTCGTTCAGCTGGAGCGGGTTGAGAATTTTGCATTCCCCCTTTTCCGCTGATCCCCCTAGTGCTAGCCAAGCTAGTGGAGGACGGGGCTTGGATGATTCTATAGCCCCGCACTGGCCGGGCAGACCATGGTTCCTCGCCTTTGCGAGCTTGTGGTCGGCTGTCCGTGACCCTCCCTCGGTGGCAGGACGTTGTGAGCCAGCCGATCTCCGGCGCTCTTTCAGAGCACCCGACTCGGCTTCGCTTGACTGCGTGGCAGTTGTCAGGTCGCAGGCAATCTCGTCTGGCTTCTCGGAGAGGGCCTCGGCTCTCATGGCCGGGAGCCAGAGGGAGTCGACGCTAACGGTGTATAACTCCCGTCTAGCTGCCTTTTCTGAGTGTTGCGAAGAGAAGGGTTGCTCCTCCAGAGGGCCCCCTGCCCGGTCTTAGTGGATTTTTAATCCACCTTTTGACAAGGGCCGTTCTTTCGACCTTACGAGGCTATTGTTCTGCCATTGCGGCAATTCACGATGGTTTTCATGACGGCTCCAATGTTTCTAACTCTCCCGAGTTAAGCCGCTTGCTTAGGTCTTTCCTTTTGCGAAGACCTCAGTCTACTCCCTTAGCTCCTTCTTGAGTTTGCCTAAGGTTTTGGAGGCGTTAGCTAACCCTCCTTTCGAGCCGTTGTCGGAAGCATCGTTTCACCTCTTGACAGTTAAGACTGTCTTCTTGGTGGTGGTGGCTTAGGCCACTGACGAAGTTCGCTTCTTGCCTTAGTGTAGCTGAGGGCCACATCAGGTTCGAACCTCGGGGAGTACGTCTTCGCCTGAACCTCGTTTCATTGCGAAGAACCAGACTGCCTCTTCGGGACTGGTGGAGAGCTTTCTCAACAAGCTCTCCTCCTTCTCTTTCGGTCCCGGGAGGATAAGGTGTGGTGTCCGGTTAGGGCCCTTAAAGGGTACCTCTCCAGATCCGAATCTCGTCGTAAGAGTGATAAACTCCTCTTCATCACTCGAGATTCCTTTTCTGCCGCTTTCCCGACTCCATCTCCAGATGGATCGTGGAGGGACTTAAAGCGGCGGGTCCTGACGCCTTGATGTCAGGAAAGGCCCCCAAAGCTCACGATACCAGAGGTATCAGCGCTTCTTGGGCGCTCTTTGCAGGCGTTCCCACTGAGGATGTTTTGAAGGCAGCGTACTGGCGCTCTAGTATTCCTTCATTTCATTTTCCTACGTGACGTTTGCATGGGCGAGGAGCGTTTTGGTGTCTCGGCGTTGTCGGCGGCCACCGCGAGACTATCAAAGTCCTCTTAGCCCCCCCCCCCCCCCTGCCTCTCGTTTTGTCCACCCTAGGGTGTCGGTGCTGGTCTGTTTGGACTAAGCAAGGTAAGAGAGGGTCATGTGATTATTGAAGTAAATTAGTAAAATTAGCACTAATTTTCTTATTTACGAGATAATCACATGACCCTCTCTTACGCCCCTCCCTCCGGCCCCCAACCTTGTCTCTATGACGAGTGTCGATTTGGTTGGTTCAGAATGAAGATATATGCCTTAGTGGTCTAGCGCCACCTCGTGTCAGGCAGGCGTGAGGCAGGGTATTATGGAGGGGCAGGGAAGTAGGAAAAATGTTTGGTAGTCTATTGTTGGTTCGGTCATAGCATTGTTCTCGGGAACAAAAGCAAGGTAAGAGAGGGTCATGTGATTATCTCGTAAATAAGAAAATTAGTGCTAATTTTACTAATCGTTTTTATTACACCTTTCCTAGTTTTTTATACAATTGCAGCTCTATCGACATACAAAATGTAAGCTCAGATACAAATGATTCATTGTTTTCATAATTCACATATCAGAAAACATGATGTAAAGTATTATATAGTCTGCAAATGCAAAAAATATTGATCATTGCCTGATCCATTTTTACAGGTATATATGGTACAGATTTATGTTTTTATGCCTCCGCGACGAAGTCTCGCCGGAGGCATTATGTTTTCGGGTTGTCCGTACGTCCGTCCTACTTTCGTTCTCACGATAACTTAAGAACTGATCAATGGATCATCTTCATTCTTGGTACATGTGTGCATATTGAGGTGACAATGATCTGATTAGATTTTGGGGTCACAAGGTCAAAGGTGAAAGGTCACACAGGTCACTAAATAGAAGAAAGTAGCTTGTTCTCATGATAACTCAATAACCGTTTGACGGATCATCTTCATTCTTGGTTCATGTGTGCATAAAGAGGTGGCAAAGATCTGAGTAGATTTTGGGGTCACGAGGTCAAAAGTCAAAGGTCACAGAGGTCAATAAATAGGTGAAAATAGCTTTTTCTCACAATAACTCAGGAATTTTTCCTTAATCATCTTCATACTTGGTACGTGTGTGCATACAGAGATGACGATGATCTGATTAGATTTTGGGGTCACAAGGTCAAAGGTCAAAGGTCACAGAGGTCAATAAATAGGTGAAAATACTTTGTTCTCATGATAACTCAAGAACTGTTCGATGGATCATCTTCATTCTTGGTTCATGTATGCATACTGAGGTGACAAACATCTGAGTAGATTTTGGGGTCAGTAGGTCAAAGGTCAAAGGTCACAAACGTCAATATATAGGTGAAAATAGCTTTTTCTCACAATAACTCAATAACTAATTATCTTATTATTTAGTACATGGGTGGATACTGGGATGGCAATGATCAAATAAGATTTTTGGTTCACAAGGTCAAAGATCATAGAGGTCAAATAGGTTTTAAAAAGCTTGTTCTCATGATAACTCAAAAACCATTTGAAAGATCATCTTCATACTTGGTACATGTGTGCATACTGGGGTGACAATAATCTGATTAGATTTTGTGGTTACAAGGTCAAAGGTCAAGGTCAAAGGTGTCTGTGTATAAATGAAAGTTAATAGATGAATGTGTCATATATTTCTGATCTGGCAATGGCGGAGGCATAAATTTCGACCGTGCGCGGTCGAGGATTCATCTAGTTTAAATATAACATAATGGAGACATTGTGTTACACTGGTTCATATTTGAGTTCTGTATGCAGATTTTTGTTTTCTTATAATAGATTGCCCTGTTTAAATTTGGATTCTTTAAAAGTATGGTTTCCTTCTGTCATTCATGATTCATGATATAGATCAGCTTCCTAGGCCTCCCTGACCTCAGTGACCCCGGCATCATCGCCATCGATGACGTGGTCTTCAGTAGCTGCTCACTGCCTCAACCCGAGACATCGTGCGACATCGATGAATTCAGATGCTCAAACAGAGCATGTATTAAACTTGAGTTTCAGTGTGACTATGATGATGACTGTGGTGATTATTCTGATGAGCTCCAATGCGGTATGTATATGCACTAGACTTTTCACATGCATGCAATTAATATATTACCAATAACGTCATATAAATGCTGAAGTTAACTTTGAGAATAATTGTTGATGAAAGAGAATCCCATTTGTGATCATACCCAAAATAGTGATAATAAAGGCAGTATACATGTAATAGTTGCATTAATTTTCACACCTACATATTATGTCAACAGTCATGATTACATTTTGACAAATTGAACCTGATACAGTTTCTCATAAAGAATGACCGTAAAAAAATGAGAGCATATTTATTATTTCGAACACCTATTAAACTTTGGATCATGTAAATTAGTGTGGCTGACAATTCAAACTCTACATGTATATCATAGACAAGTGATTTCTTTTCAAATTTAGACCAAGGTACCGATCGGAGTATACATGTACATGTATATATTGAAAGTTGATACCCTTCCTGCAAATATTTGTGAATCATTTAGAAGTTTGGAACCTACGACTTTGGCATCTCCATTCAATTTACTTTTAACATGGTTGTAAAAGAGATATTATACATGTTGTGCACAATGCACTTCTCAATAGCTGTAGCTAAATTGTATATTGTTCTGATTACCTTACCCTCTAACATTAAATATTACAACGCAGACGTGACGGCATTCACTAGCCGCTGCGACTTTGAGACAGACCTCTGCTCCTTCTCGGATCTTTCCGGAGACTTCAGCTGGACCCGCACATCCTCCGCCCTTGTTTCTGATCAGTCATATGCCCCTACACGTGACCATACCACCAATAACAAGGGTGGATACTATCTCTTAGCTGATAGTTTTGGCAGACAGAGGGGAGACATTGCTAGGGTTGTTTCACCAGTGTTTGAAGCGACAGGGCTTATCACTACATGTACAGTGAGTGTTTGTTAACAACATTGTGTTCTCAGAGATTGAATAGAAACAAATAGATTCAATATATTTCAATATGCATTTCAAGATACTGACTGAATATTATCAATTTAAAGCAATTTGATTTAAATGTATTAAATTGTGTACTTACCTTTTTCCTCTGATAACAATTAAAGACCAAACAAGTTCAATTCAAGTCAATAATATATTATATTCTGATTCATCTCACCATTACATATGAAAGATGAAGATCGATATGACATATTCCAATTAAAACAAATTAATTAAATTGATGTAAATGCATCTTATGATACCCCCAGATGCGGTTCTTCTTCTCAGCATTCGGTCCTGATGTTGGAGTGTTTAACATCTATACCTGCTACACGGTTGGAGGTCCACTGACACTCATTAGGTCTATCAACAACTATGTTATAGATAGCTTTACATTCTTTACTGAGTCTATAGTGACAACTTCAGATTATCAGGTACATGTAGTTAGTGAAAATACTACTTATGATAACAATATCATTTGTTTTCACAATACTAATAGCCTTTTATCTGCTTAGATTTATTTTCTTGATTTATATTGTTTGTTTTGTTTGTTTGTTTTTTTTGTTTTTGTTATTATGTCTCCACTCTATTTCAATGATATCAACTTGTATTCATTTATTCATGATTTTGCCATCTTAAGTAAGATCGATAGCAAGGTCATCAATATTTCTCAAAGTTGCAGAGCAAGTCAAAATTTTTAACTTTTTTTTTTTATAGTTATAGGGATTCATTACTTTTTAGTTTATTTTTAAACAGGGTTTGAAATTCTGTTATGTATTTACCTCTTAACTAATAATCTCCTAATTTAAAGTAATATTATAGGAGTTCAATCCAAATGCCAAATGCGAAGTGCTTTATTTTTCCTTTCTTTTTAAAATATTATATTCTTTAATCTATATTTAGATTGTTATTGAAGCTGTGGTAGGTGACGGGCAGAGCGCCACCATCGCCATCGACGACATTAGCTTCCTGAACTGCCCCCTATCTGACCAGACTGTGCTCCCAGGGGGTACGACGCCCCCTATCCCCACCACAATGCCACCTTGCCCCGCCCCTGGGGATTTCAGCTGTGGCGAAGGGACTTGTATTACATCAAGCCAAGTTTGCGATTTCATTGAACAATGCCCGAACGGTGCTGATGAGATTGTTTGTGGTAAGTATCTATGGCAGATGGTTAAACTGTTTAGTATTGGTATGATAATTTGTGAACAAACAATGTATTATAATAATGATTCAATAAGAAAGACAAATAGAAATATATATTTCTTTACAGTTTGCATTTGATTTGTAACTTTTATTTTACAACAGAAAGTCCATGTAAAAAATTGTCATAAAGGCCCATCCCGAGCTCACCTACCCCTCCCCCTACCAATAAATAACTAGCAAGCGATCCTGTAATGCAATCCCTGTTTTATGGTACCATTGCAGGGAACTGTGAGTTTGACAATGACTTATGTCGAGGAGATAACTTCGGATGGCAACGAACTCAAGCAGGATCTGGAGGAGACTCTTTGGACCGCGACCACTTCTACGACCCTCTGGGTAAGACCAATGCATAGCTTATCAATTACAATTACTGATCACTTTTTAGAAATACCTGGCATCCACTGAAAATAAAATTAGTTTTCCTTCATACCTCTTCAGTATGTCGTTTCTATTCCCCAAACATCCGTTCCCTATATTCCTAGACATATGCCTACGTGTATAGACATTGATCATGCTCAAAGGCTTGATACCTTAATCCATATCAAGAAGGGTCAATCCACCAATCTTTGATATCATGGTTGCTTGCTTAAGATTTGATATCAATCAGGAAGAAAAAAAGACAAATAATTCAATCTGTTTACTCATCATGTACATGTATGTCGATCAAGCTCATGTGATTTTAATTGGCTGATTTAGTTTTCTTTTTACTTTTTTCTGTATTTTTATGTTTTTGCTATGTGTTAGAACCTGGATGGTACCTTCAGAACATCTTCGGCTACAACTCCTATGTTACACCTGATATCGGACCAACAGGGTCACGATGTCAGGTCACGTTCTACTACTACATGAGCAGTGACCTGGATCTCTTGGAACTGAGGGCGTACCTCCTGGATGGGGATCAGATCTTCTTGATGAGGGGGTCAGAGAATCCAGGGACATGGCAACAAGGAGTCGGATTCATCGGACAACATGATGGCAGGATACAGGTAGGATCACCTTTATCTTTATTTGTTTATAGTCATTCTGGATGGCATCCTTATATTAGCAAGGGGATAGTAAAACAAATACAAATGACAGTAGAGACAGATATGTACTAGGATAATTTCAAACGGAAGAAGACAAGAGAGATAAAAAAAAATAGAAAGAAAATAAATAGATAAATGAGGGAAAGATAAACAAATGAATGTGGGAAAATACATTACAGGAGGGATAGAGTTAGATGACCATAAAATAGTCTTAAATCTTGAAATTAAAGCTCCATTTAAGATTCTATCTGGTTCTTTTCCAAATTTTCCACATTAATGCACACGCTTTTGAAAATATATCTCTGTGTTTCTTTGGAAAGGTGAGTTTTGACCATATCTACCTGAATCCTGTCCAACCTACTACGTATACCGTTGCATTGGATGGAATCTCATTCTTGAACTGCGCTGCAAATGAAACTATATCTTCAGGTAAGACTTCTTAAATATACTAATTTTGAAGCATCTTAGATAAAAGTAAAAGATAAGAAATCCATCTGTTCTCCTATTTATTAATTAAGTAATTGTTATTGTATTGTAGTTCTATATAATGTTTTATTATAACCTGCCCTCTTACTCAATGGTTTGAAGGGCCTTGTTTTCTATTGATCGAGTTTCGATTTCAAATCTAACATGCCTGTGGTCACCACAATCAAATTGCATTGTACCATGTCATAATGCACCATTATTTTTAAATTACAAATCACTTCAAGGGGGATGCAAATATATCCATACATTTACACAACAGCCTCTACTTTAAGGCGAGTAATCTATAGGAATTATGAGAACTGGACTTTAGTAGAAATAAGATGAACCGTGTTTAATGTCAGATTCTGAGATGTTTACATAGTCAGATGTATTCCAATGTATATAATAAATGGACTGGTAACCTACTCAGTTTCGATTATGAACGATTTAAATTTCATTATTTCAATAAATTGTTCTGTTTACTGTAAGCAAACTGAAATTGAGATCTTATAATATGTTAGGTTAGTTGTGTTTGTATTTTGTTTATGTTGAAACTATGCATTCAAAGAAAATCTATGTGGGTATTTCTTCTACAGAGTATGTAGAAAATAAACAATATATTTGTTTTTTTATTGTTACCATACTTAGATTTGAACTGCACTTTTGAGCAAGATACATGTGGTTACTTCCAAACTCCCAGTCCAGAAGATGACTTTGACTGGACAAGATTCCAGGGATCTACAGGAACCAGCACCACTGGACCATCGTTTGACCATACTACTGGATCAGGTAAGTTGGGTGTGGAGAAGGGCTTAGTGAAGATGGTGACAGCTTAGGGTCATTTCCCTCATTAATAAAAGTTTTTTTTAAAGTATGTACAGCTTTATACTACTCTGTCAATTTTTATATTGGAGTGTAGTGGAAAACAGTTTTTTTTCACAATTGCATTGTATGGATGTGAGATATGGTCGGTGGGAATGGCTGATAGGAAATAAAATATTAGTGTTTTAGATGTGGTGTTGGTGGAGGATGCTGAGAATATCCTGGACTGAGCATAATACAAATGAATAGGTACTTAATCAAATTGGGCAAAAACATAATATGGTTAAAAAGATCATATCATAAGGTCATATATGCAGACGACAGGATGATCACATTGCAAAAATAATTATGCGAGATTGCATTGAAGGTAGTCGGCGACAAAGTAGACAGAAACTGAGATGGACAGATGGCATAAAACAATTGATAGGCCTCTCCCTAGTTGCAGCTCATCGCCTGGCACAAGACAGAGCTATTTGGAAAAGCATCATCAACAGGGTCACAAAGGGTCAGACATGACCTGTATGACATCGATCGATCGTAGTAGAGGCAAAGAGCTGAAAACGAAAGTGAAGTGTTGTGTGAAGATTCAATTGTCGGTAGATACTGTATTAAAAAACACTTCCACGAATCTCCTGTTTTATTTCCCACATTTTATTTACAGGGTATTACATGTATATTGAGGTAAATGGCGTTTCCAACGGCCAAAAGGCCCGCTTAGAATCACACCCTCAATCACCCCCAGATGAAAATGGAATATGCTTAAGCTTTTATTACCATATGTTTGGACCAAACGTGGACACACTCAATGTACTGCTGAAAGAGGGAAGTGCAGAAACTGTCATCTGGACACGAACACAGACTCAAGGAAATCAATGGATTTTAGCACAACGGACAATCAAAACAAGTTCAAGTTGGGCAGTAAGTAAATCCATTTAATGGCAGTATTGTAGAAAACCATAGTAACTGGCGGGATTATGGACCCTTGTGGTACCCTAGTCTCTATGAGTCATGTACATGTACTGACTAATTTAGCATACATTAGGTGTGTAAATTTGATCATGTTTTCCCATTTTGCTTAACTCTAACTAGGCCGGGGTATTTTGGGAGTTAATATGGCCGGGGGGGGTCCTCCCAGGCCCCCCCTCGAAATCTTGGCCATTGACCGCGCGATCGCGCCGAAAATTGGCATGCCTGTCGCCCGTGACCTAATCTACACAATTGTATAGTTATTTTTTTCATGAAAATTGTTTTTTAATTAATTATGCTAATTTATGCATAATTAATATTGGAAATCATACTTTTTGCTCTAACTTCCTAAATACAGCTCCAAATATGCTCATTTTTGGTGTGAATATTCTTCATAGCCTTCCTATCAATTGTACTTGAAAAAAATTCCGGTTTCACAATTAATTTCCTATGTATTTTATTGTTTATTTAATTTCTTATGTATTTCTTTGTTTTTTTCGACCTTTTTATTTTCATTGTTTTTTTTATGAAATTTGTTAGGGACAATTCAACAATCATAAAAAGCATATAATCAAGTAATTTGAATCAGTAAAAGCAAAAATAATCACTCATTTATGAATTTTAGCTGAAAACACATTTTGTTTTGACTTTGTACATGAAATCATGTTTTTGAGCAATTTTGGGTCTGACGCACGTGTACAAAATTATGTGTAACTCGCGAACCAGGTACCCAGACGTCGCAAATTTGGTCTTAAAAGATGCGGGAGACTTGAAGAAAAAAAGTCATGCGACATCGCGGCGAGAGCTTTTCGCGTTGCGAACATATAATAGGCCCCCCGGCCTAGTTAGAGTTAATGGTGCATGATCAGTGATTGTACCATGTATATACATTCTTTTTTTAAATTAACACTTTTTTTTTTCTATTATACAATACAATGATCATTGTGCATATTATTCCCATAAGGCTAAGAGTACATGTAGCTTACATTAAAATAATGATATTGGTAATATTTTTTTTCAGTAAAAGACTGTTAAACAGCTTGAACATCAGAAAGAAAATTCTAATTATTGATGAGATTCATTCTTTTTTAATGTGTTCAAGGTTCTCTTCGAAGCATATCGCGGTGAAAAGAAATTTGGAGATATTGCGATTGATGACGTCATATTCTACCCTGGAGCGTGCCCAGTATTGAGTAAGTTAATTATTATTGTTGTTTCTCTATATGCACAAGATTCTTGGAATTGTAATTATATCAATAGTCCTGATATAAGCCAGACAGTCAATAATCATAAAATTTAGAAATAAAAATATGTTTTATGTTGTGAAGGTATAAAGACAATTGTTTTTTTGTTTTTTTCAGATGAGTGTGATTTTGAGCTTGGCTTGTGCGCATGGTCCCAAGGAAGAGACGATGATTTTGATTGGATGATCGGTAGCAATGGTACTTCTTCAGCTGGAACAGGACCCCCAGCAGACCATACGACTGGAACAGCATTAGGTATATTGAAGAATGTTTGTTTAGAAAAGCAGCATGAAATAGTATCCCTCTTAATCATCATTTTATTCTTGAACTATTCTGTTATTTTTTTTTACAAGTCTTATGATGTATGCCCGCTAGAATGATTACAAAAATATTTGCTGCTACATATTCACAGGTTTTAACGGGACATGCAAACGATTTGAAAATTGATGTGAAAACCCTGCAGCTTTACCGCGTTCATACGAAAATATTTACTACAGTTAAAATTTAGTTATTTAGGTATATTGGGTAGTTTTTCCCCTATATTGCCTTTTAGAGGCTACCAGTAATTAGCTAAAATGAATGTTTTTAAATACATGTAGGTTCAAAATTATAATATCATTATAATGACTTAGCGATGAGCAAGTATTTCAAGATTAAAGTAAAGAAGGCTCACTCCACATGCAGTTACAGCCTTCTGATTAACAAATTCAATTTTGAATAAATCTTTTTTGCAGGAAAGTTTGCGTATCTGAGTACGGCGCCACCAAGGGTCCAGGGCGAGTTTGCTCGTATCGTCAGTCCAGTATACCAGCCAACAAGCACGCAGTGTCTCAACTTCTGGTACCACCTTGATGGAGACGATGTTGGAACCATGAATGTGTGGGTACACGACCTGATCAATGATGGCTACATGATGGTTTGGACTCAAAACGGTATGGGTAATCATTTGTTAACATTATAACAGCAATAATGTTGTAGGCCTATATGCTATACAATAAATTGGCATTGTTCAGTCTTCTGAAAAAAACAAATGACAATCGAGTGCATGAAGACCACCCAAGGGAAACAGAATAATTTACTTCAATAATCACATGACCCTCTCTTACCTTGCTTTTGTTCCCGAGAACAATGCATAGACCGAACCATAATAGACTTATCAAACATTTTTCCCTACTTCCCTGCCCCTCCCAATAACCTGCCTCACGCCTGCCTGACACAAGGTGGCGCTAGACCAGTAAGGCATATATCTTCATTCTGTTTTTTCGAGTCGTGCTGATCGGACCGTTCCTGAAGTTTCGGGTGAGATCGTTCCTTTCTTGCGATTTTGAAATTATTTTATTAAATATTTGCGCTTCCAAAAGCCCCCTAATACGCCTAGCGTTATTTTTGGGTGCTTTAGGTTTATAGTGCCCCTCCTTTTGGTCAAGGATTACGTCCTTTTTCCGGGCGTTTTTCTTCCCTTTCCAACCCTGTCCCACCTGTTCATTTTCAGGTGGTTGTTTTTGGTCGGTCGTTTGGGCGCCTGTTTTCGTTTTCGAATTCAGTCCCGCTTTTTCCGACTCTGCCCTTTGGGTTGTTTCTCCTCTAGGAGGGTTTTCCTATTACTTCTTCTTCTCTTGACAAATTTAAGTGCGTTTTTGTTATAATTATTGTACTTTTTCCCGCGGCCACGTGGCCTTTTTGCGTGGTGTCATCCGGGTCTTTGACTCCGGAGTTCGTTTGACGGCATCTTGTTTCTGTTGGCGTTTGTATGCATGGTCGAGCGCCTCTTTGTTAGTCGCTCTTCTTGTACTTATTCTTCTTTTTTGGTCTGTTACCGGAGGTTCGTCCCCGTTTCCGTCCGAACAAAAAAATAAAAAATAAAAAAATTTTCTTCGTCTGGTCAGTTTCTAGACGGGGTTTTTTTCTTGGAGATTTCTCCTGTGAGCCGCCTAAGTAGCCGGTCTCGCTTGTCTTTTGCCTTAGGTTTTCCTAAGGAGTTAGGTTTAACGCTTCTAAAGAAAATTTTTGTTCTTTTCTTTCAGCGGTGTTCTATCCATGGACAACAGGAGTGACTCCCCTGACGACACAGAGCTGGCGGCATTGGTCTCTTCGAAGTTGGTTTCGCCGGGATCGGAAGCATGCCCAGCGGGAGAGTCGTCTCGACCGCCAGGTCGTCCGCCTCTCCTGCCTAAGAAAAGGGGGGAGCACGCCTGTGACACTTGTGTCCATCGCTGGCTCCACCTCCTCTAAGTCCAGCACTAAGAAAAGGTCTTGTAGCTCGAAGAGTCAACCAAGCTAAAATGTGCGTCCACGTTTTCCGGGGTGCCAAGACCTTGTTGTCTCCGGCCAAGGGAGCGGGTTCGTCTATCCAGACGTCTTGCCCCCCCCGGCCCCCCCCCCCCCGAGTTTAGCACAGAAATTTGCGGTTTCTGTCTCACTTAGGGATGAGAGTCGTGCGCCACGTCTCTCGCTCAGGCATGCCCCATGGGGTGCCGGAGTACGGTTTGGAGCCACCGTGCGCCGCAGTTCTGCATCTGGCGGAACCACCTCCACCATGGGTAACCCCCAGGATGGCGGCTCCGCTTCCATGTCCGGAGTACTCCACCGCCGTGCAACGCTTTGTCGTTCTCGCTGGTGGTCCGCAGGACTTTTACGGCTACCTTGGGATACGCCCAAGCGCCACTGGGAGTTCGTTCCACGAACACCCGGTCTCTTGGACCCCCCGAGTGTAGCACAGAAATTGCGTGTTTCTGTCTCACTTAGGGATGAGAGTCGTGCGCCTCGTCTCCCTCAGGGCATGCCCCGTGGGGTGCCGAGTACGGTTTGGGACCCGTGCGCCGCAGTTTCTTCATCTGGCGGAACCACCTCCTCCATGGGTAACCCCAGGATGGCGGCTCCGCTTCCCACGTCCGGAGTGCCTCCACCCCCTTCCAACGCTTTGTCGTTCTCGGCTGGTGGTCCGCAGGGCTATTACGGCTATCCCTTGGGATACGCCCAAGCGCCCACCGGGAGTTCGTTCCAACGAACACCCGGTCTCTCGGACCCCAGGATTTTCTACCCGAACGTCCAGGGATATTCGTTATCCGCTCAGGATGCAGCCGCTCGGCCTGCCTGGTCAGACCCAAGAGCTGCCAGATATCCCGATCCTTGGGGGGTGCTTTCGGCAAGCGGGTTTCGCTCCCTATCCCTCGGGCTTCGCACCCAGAGGTGACGGGACAGGCTACCCCTCGTGACATGGTATGCCTGGCCCTTGTCACACGACACTGGCCTGGTCTCAACCGCCCGCCACATCAGATACCTTGGTGGGTTGTGCCTTCGGCACCCTACCAACCGGGGTTTCGCTCCCTATCCCTCGGGTTTCACACCCAGAGGTGACGGGACAGGCTACCCCTCGAGGCATGGTATGCCTGGCCCTTGTCACACGACACCGGCCTGGTCACAACCGCCCGCCACATCGGCCCCCGGCTCGGACCGCCCTTCGCCCGCCTTTACCTTCGGTATGGATGGCAATGCGAGAAGTCCTCCCCGGGTTTTTCCCCCTCCCAGCCTTGCGGCTCTTGGGATGTGGGATTGGTGACCCACTCCGAGCAGACATCGGAGTTCTCGTTCACCCAATCCGGGCTGCCCCGGGAGGCTTCTCCGTCTCGGCCGCCTACAGCGGAGCCCGAGTCAGATTGGTCGGAGGAGGTTTTTGTTGGCTCCGAGTCGAAGTCTATTTCAGACTCTGACGACACGGAAGCCGACCCGCATACGAGCACCTCGGCAGGATTCTTCCTTCCCTCGGCTCGGGGGATTGGGCGATATCTCTCGATTCGTAGAGATGCGTACTTCCATGTGCCTCAGACTTGTCGTCTACCTGACGATTGGCTTTTAGTAGCCAACTCCAGGGAGCTGCTCCATCCCCGACTCGCACACCAGTTTACCTGGGAGCCGAGTTGGTTTTTGATCGGGAGCGCGCTGGGAGTTTCGTCTCCGAGGACTTGGGTCCCCCTCCCGCCGGAGGTGGCCCGGTTGAGGCCCCGTGGAAGAGCCTTGTGTTTCTTTCCAGGGGCATGCCCTTTCGTGTGACTCTACCATCCGTGTCGATTTCCACGGACGCGTCACTCCAGGGCTGGGGTGGCCTATGCGAGGGTCAGTGGACGGCGGGGGACTGGTCTCAAATGACCTCCCTCCCCCACATCAATGTGTTAGAGATGTTGGCGGTTCAGTCATCCCTGGAATTTTTTTTCAGGATCGACTGTTAGGCCGCTCGGTTCTCATTTTGACAGACAATGTGAGCGTGGCGGCTTACATCAATCGTCAAGGAGGCACACACTCCCGGAGCTTGAACCGCTTGACGGCTCGGCTGTGGAGATGGTGCAGGGAGAGAAGTATCCTCCCGTCTGCCTCGTACCTACCGGGTGGGGAGAATGTTATAGCGGACTTTCTGTCCCGCGGCAAATCTCTTCCCTCAGAATGGTCTCTCCATCAGACCCTCTTCGAGCGGCTGATGACGAGTTGGGGCCCGTTCGACATCGATCTATTCGCGAACGAGTCCAATCACCGTCTTCCGACCTACTGCTCGAGGGCTCGGGACCCGAGAGCGTACGCTCAAGACGCGTTCTCGTTCAGCTGGAGCAGGATGAGAATTTATGCATTCCCTCCGTTTCCGCTGATCCCCCAAGTACTAGCCAAGCTAGTGGAGGACGGGGCTTGGATGTTTCTAATAGCCCCGCACTGGCCGGGCAGACCATGGTTTCCTCGCCTTCGCGAGCTTGTGGTCGGCCGTCCGTGGCCCCTCCGTCGGTGGCGGGACGTTGTGAGCCAGCCGATCTCCGGCGCTCTTTCAGAGCACCCGACTCGGCTTCGCTTGACTGCGTGGCCGTTGTCAGGTCGCAGGCAATCTCGTCTGGCTTCTCGGAGAGGGCCTCGGCTCTCATGGCCGGGAGCCGGAGGGAGTCGTCGCTAACGGTGTTATAATCCCGTCTAGCTGCCTTTTCTGAGTGGTGCGAAGAGAAGGGTTGCTCCCCCAGAGGGGCCCCCTGCCCGGTCTTAGTGGATTTTTTAATCACCTTTTTGACAAGGGCTGTTCTCTTCGACCTTACGAGGCTATCGTTCTGCCATTGCGGCAATTCACGATGGTTTTCATGACGGCTCTAACGTTTCCAACTCTCCCGAGTTAAGCCGCTTGCTTAGGTCTTTCTTTCTGCGAAGACCTCAGTCTACTCCCTTAGCTCCTTCTTGAGTTTGCCTAAGTTTTGGAGGCGTTAGCTAACCCTCCTTTCGAAGCCGTTGTCGGAGGCATCGTTTCACCACTTGACAGTTAAGACTGTCTTCTTGGTGGCGGTGGCCTCAGGCCACAGACGAAGTTCGCTTCATGCCCTTAGTGTAGCTGAGGGCCACATCAGGTTCGAACCTCGGGGAGTGCGTCTTCGCCCTGAACCTCGTTTCATTGCTAAGACCAGACTGCCTCTCGGACCGTGGAGATCTTTCTCAACAAGCTCTCCTCCTTCTCTTCGGTCCCGGAGGATAAGGTGTGGTGTCCGGTTAGGGCCCTTAAATGGTACCTCTCCAGATCCGAATCTCGTCGTAAGAGTGACAAACTCTTCATCATCACTCGAGATCCCTTTCTGCCGCTTCCCCCTACTCCATTTCTAGATGGATTATGGAGGGAATCAAAGCGGCGGGTCCTGACGCCTTGATGTCAGGAAGGGCCCCAGAGCACACGATACCAGAGGTATCAGTGATTCTTGGGCGCTCTTTGCAGGCGTTCCCACTGAGGATGTTTTGAAGGCAGCGTACTGACGCTCTAGTAATTCCTTCATTCATTTTACCTACGTGACGTTTGCATTGGCGAGGAGCGCTTCGGTGTCTCGGCGTTGTCGGCGGCCACCGCGAGACTATCGAAGTCCTCTTAGCCCTCCCCTGCCTCTCTTTTGTCCACCCTAGGGTGTCGGTGCTGGTCTGTTTGGACTAAGCAAGGTAAGAGAGGGTCATGTGATTATTGAAGTAAATTAGTAAAATTAGCACTAATTTTATATTTACGAGATAATCACATGACCCTCTCTTACGCCCCTCCCTCCGGCCCCAACCTTGTCTCTATGACGAGTGTCGATTAGGTTGGTTCAGAATGAAGATATATGCCTTAGTGGTCTAGCGCCACCTTGTGTCAGGCAGGCGTGAGCAGGTTATTGGGAGGGGCAGGGAAGTAGGGAAAAATGTTTGATAAGTCTATTATGGTTCGGTCTATGCATTGTTCTCGGGAACAAAAGCAAGGTAAGAGAGGGTCATGTGATTATCTCGTAAATAATAAAATTAGTGCTAATTTTACTAATTGTCCACTAAAGATAGGTAACCTTTTTTATGGGAGGTGAAGAAGACCATCTAAATGAAACAGGTTTAAAGGTGACCACTGTAGACAGGTACCTTATAGTAATAAAAAGACCAATTATCCTTTTTTTTTCTATTGCTGAGGTTAAAAATCATTGTAAGTGGTTTGAAACGCCTACAACAGGAAAATATTGGGGCTCTGTATATGATGCAACCCATTATCATTATAAACCCCTCACACAAAGTTTCGCAAATCGACTTTGGGCCATGATAACTTTCCAAGTACTCTTTAGTTATTCCTGATATTCATACCATTGGAAAGATAATTTATCCCCCTTTTTATTGATATCCTATTTGTAATGATTGTGTCATGCTTCAATGCACAGAATATCAGAATATGGAGAAAAGTAAAAAGTCAAATGTTGTAAAATGCACTTTTATTGATCACATTGAAGTTCTGCAACTCAAATTTAGACCCTGATAACTTTTGAGGTATTTTGTAATTTTTGTATAATTTTATACCATTGTCGACTTCATTTATGCCTCTTTTTATTGATACCTAATTTGTCATGGTGATGCCATGCCTGGGTCCACAGAACCCCTGAATACCACCTGAATTCAAGGCAAAGCGAAAGATAATGTTCAGTTTAAATGTTATGTAACACAACTTTGAACCTTGACACATTTTAATGTGGGTTTTAATCACGATCAATATTTATAAAGCATTGAAAAATTCATTTATTCTTCTTTTTATTGATACCCTATTTGTAATGGTAACTTCATTTTTGAATGCACATTATCAATGAATATATTGCAAAGTAAAAAGTGAAAAGTTTCGAAATGTATTGTTATTACTCAATAATAGTCACAATAGGCATTCAATTTGCAACATTTGACTCCTGAGTTATCCTAACATTCAGGTGTTCTGTGCTTGCAAGAATAACATCATTGTTACAATTAGGGTATCATTGAAAAGAGGAATAAATGAACTTGACAACGGTATAAAATTCAATAAAAATTAGAAAATACCCCAAAAGATATTAGGGCCTAAAGTAGAGTTGCGGAACTTCAGTTTGATTAATAAATTTTGCAACATTTGACTTTTTACTTTTCTCCATATTTTGATATCCTGTGCATTGAAGCATGACACAATCATTACAAATAGGATATGGTCATGTGTCACAAGTTGGGGTATAGTAAAAGGGTGGAGGCGTTACATTTTGGAGGGAAAATTATCACATTTTTTCACATAGCATGAAAATGATGTACAGTCATAAGCTGTTCAATAATTCGTATTGTAAATAATTTATCAGGCTACATGTCTGTGAAGTTTCAGCTTTGTTATGCTCATAGTTTTAATACAAAGATACTTTTAGTGGAGTAGGGTAAGGGGTGGAGGATCCTACGGTGGAGGATCCTACGGTGGAGGCACGTGTTAAAGTATAGGGAATTCCCATTTTTGTTACTTTCTTATTGTTTGCTGCGTTATATCTTTGCAGCCAATTGGTCTTATGGGTTGAGTGATATATCATTCTCTTGGGAATATATGTGGTTCTAGATAAATGTAAAGAAGAGTTTTCAAAAGTCATTTAATCAATTAATTAATCAATTAAAACATACTTAATGCACACATCCTCATAGACAATGCATTGCAGGCATCAAAAATTGTCACATGCATTTTTATAACAAAAATTGTTATTTTTTCTCCATTTTCTTTGCATGCATGTAAATACACAATTAATAGGAAACATATTACTTGCAATAAACTTTGTTTGAGCTGTAATCCAAGTGTAAAAGACAGGATTTCTGCCCTTTTTGCACTATTTTTTCTTCTTTTTTTACTATTTTTTCTTCTTTTTTTGACACCCTGTATAGCGTGGTTAGAGAAAATAATTTTGTACTACAAGTTTATATTTTTTAGAAGCATAGCGTCTTATTAACACAATCCATGATGATTCATTTCATTTGGTGAAAAGATTAAGAAATTATTCGCCGGTAAAATTGTGAAGTTTTTCAAACCATTTTTTCCTGTAACACTCTGTATAGCCTTTATGACACACCTTATACAGGCACAAAAATGTGTTAATCATCTTCCTTTCAATCTCTGCTTTCAATATATATATACTTTTATGCATGTCTGACTTACTACTAAGAAACTAGAGATGTTTGATTGTGGCAATGTACATTTCTAAATTTTTTTGGACATGTAACGCATTTTCCACCCAACTCATGACATGTGGCCATATCAATAACAAGGGGAATAAATTATCTTTCCAATGGTATGAATGAAAGGAATAACTAAAGCCTACCTGAAAAGTTATCATGGCCTAAAGTCGATTTGCGAAACTTTTTATGAGGGGTTTATATCAGTATGTTGACAATCAGCAGTCTAGTTGGATTAAATATTGCCACCTGAGCTGGTAATCCTCTCTATGCAATTATGTCTGATTGACAAAAAATTCTTTGTTTGTCTTTATCGCTGTGTAGCTCATGACCATTGTGAATGGCACTTTGGTCGAGCCACATTATCAGCCTCCCATCCTTATGAGGTCATCATTGAGGGCGTTCTAGGTTCTAATCCAGTTGGTGACATAGCCATTGATGATGTAAAGATATCCATTGGATCATGCCCAAGAGCAGGTAAGTATATGTCTTTAACTAATGTTTTAACAGCACAAAATGGAAATTTTAAACAAAGATATTCATTCATTCGATAATACTTCCTTCTAAATTTAAAGAAGCAAAATTTTAGCACCTAAATATCTAATAAAATAGTTCAACTCGTGGCCTAGATGTATTATTCTACTTTCATCCTTTCTCAAACTTTAAATTGTTAACAATAACACCATATAATAATAATAATAATACTAATAATATAGTTTTATTTACCCAGGGTAGCCACTTTAGTTCTGACAACTGTTCTCCCAGCGGGCCCTGCATGATGATATTATTACCCCTAAGGTCCTTGTTAAAAGGCAACTTTAGGTACCATTTTTGTAAGTCTTTGGTATGACTCGGCCGGGTTTCGAACTCACGACCTCCCGTTCATGAAAGCAAGAAAGGCTACCTTTTTACGGGCGCTCTAACCGATTGCGCTATCATGTCCGGTCATATCACCATATCACCATCATATCACCATGGAGCCATAGCACAAAGCCAACAAGCCTCCTGAGAAAACTTGTTACTTGTCTCTAATGATTTCATTGATTTGCAAACATAAATATAGCGATAAAAATGTACCTAGTGTGTTTCAATTTTGTTGTAATTATTTTTAAGTGAGCAATTGATGTTAATGTTTATGTAACATGATATATACAATGTAACAGTACAAAGTAAAACCAAACAAACATGTACATGTAATTCTTCTCTTTTTTTGTCTTAAATATGGTAGGTTTCTGTGATTTTGAGACAGACACATGTTCTTGGTATAACGAACCTAGTCTTGACAATAGAGACTGGCTCAGGAACAATGGAGGAACACCCTCTGATTTTACCGGACCAAGTATTGACCACACATATGGAACAGCTTTCGGTAAGTTTGTCCATACCGTCTTACAATTACATAGATAAATATTTGTGAACTAGAGTTGGAAAAACAATATGTTGATATGTGTATTTTTTTTAATTGAGTAAACCCTGTCATGAAAACGCATTATAGACCCTATTATAAATGTGTGTATTTACATTATTTGTTAGACTATGATTTCATTTTACAAAGAATTAAACCAGGCAATATACAATTGGCAATTTTTAAAATTTGGATGAGTTTATCAAGGTGTAGCTTTATGAACAAATTGAAACAATATCAAGCATGGGTAACTTATCAAAAATTAATGTCCGCAGACCTCTGGGTGCCAACTGCACGTGGGGTTATATACCGGAAGACAAAATAGGGGATGGTTTATCAGTCATAATTAAATCCTGCTGTGTGGATGGCTTGCTGCAGACCTTGGATAAACCTTTATAGTAAATAGTGGTCGTATTTTAAGAGTTGTGATTGGTTGAAATGATGTCACGTGTCATTCACGTTTTTGTTATATTGAAGTTTTTGTTAAAAAAAAAAAAAAAAAAAAAAAAAAAAAAAAAAAAAAAAAATATTGAACGGTTTTTTTGTTATATTGAATGGTTTTACCTGTGTTAAAATGAATGGTGAAATCGACTGCCTTGTTGCGCTAGCGCGTAAACAGTAAAATGGTGCGCACAACAATAGATACGCGGACCAACAATATACGTCACAATAGCTTAATTAGCACCAAAAGTTTGACAAACATTGGCAAGATAAAACCAGATTAGGCCATTACGTCAATCCCTCGTTTGCAAGCCTACCCCCAGTTCGAGAGCTGAGCTCAGGTGTCGGACCCCTTAATAAAAATCCTCGTTTGAAACTATTTCCAATCACTATTGGCCCTGCATGGCCAATAATCCCTGTTATCAACTTTGCAACTCCACAGGCCAGCTTGAGCGTTGAGCCAGGGGTAAAAGATAAACAACAGCTGGGATGTTACGTAATAGTAGCTCTGCCTATGAGTAGGCCCTTAAAAATAAAGTGATTGTATTTGATATATTTCAAGTTTTCACGGCATATTATATTTAGAAATCAAATGTTAATTCGTTTCAATTTCAAACGAAGAAAATCGACCTCGGAATAAGGAAGTACAAGAATAAAAAACTAATAAAAATGTATCGATACAGACATCTTGATCGTTAAATGTAAACAATGTTGGCCCCCAGCTGTGACCTTGGGTGACCACTGCTTGGACCGAGGTCAAGGAACAGATGTTTTTAGATAGATATCTGATTGAGGTGTTTGTCACACCAGGGTCTCCTCTCACGTCCCTGGTCACACTTGGAAAAGAGAACTAATAGTGTTGCAAGAAGGGGGTATACTGTCTTCAAACGGACTGCGTTCGTCATGGCAAGGTCAAAGATCTAGGGGTCTATTTACTATAATAAAGTGCATGCATCTATTAATGCAACATTACTGACTATGTGAACTCCAATTACTAAATTTATCCCTCGTGCACATCTGTTTCAACTCGGCCTACGGCCTCGGTGAAATAAATGTGCCCTCGGGATAATTTAGTATTTGTCGTGCTCATAATCTAGTATGTTGCATTGTAGAGCATGCACTATTTATATAATGTAATTCGCTTCACAAATTGTGAATATATGCTTTCATGGAAATTATGGTAGCATAAAGTTTGTGCCAATGTCAAAGCTCTGATACCTTATTACTCATATTTTGACTATTCATATGTGTCATGTAGGCCCAATAGTTCTACTAACGGTAATTATCCCAGTGCCAGAATTGTAGAACACATGTTAATTAATTCTATATGACATTCTCGCTAGGCATGTACATGTACTTTGAGGTGTCTGATCTAGGATCAGGGTCTAGTGATGGTGACTTTGCCTGGCTGGTCAGCGAGCATTTCTCACCTTCATCTGGGACATGCGTTTACTTCTGGTACCATATGTATGGAACAGGCAAGTTATACTGTTTTGATTTTTTTCTTATTTAATCATTTAAATTTCCACTTTCAACATTAAACAGAATACAGTTTTGACCTTAACCTGGAAGACTTCATTTAATATTTTATATTCTTCCTTTTTAATGTTGACTTTCTCTTTGAATGATATGTTTTCACTGCTGATATTTCATTCCAATTTATCTTCATTTATTTCATCCTTTGTTGATACTTTGTCAGTGATACATCTTTCTTTCCTAAAAAAATTAATTGTTTTCAATTAGATATATATTTCTGTTTGGTTTCCCAGATGAAAGGATATCCAGTTTGGTGGAGACCTCTAACTGCTAAAGTATTTTTTTTCTAAAATGATTATGTAAAAATAAATTGTTTACTTTTGTTTCATAATGGTTTAATAAATTTGTTCATTCTTATATTCATTGGATACAATAATTGGTAAACAAGTAAAATTGCATTCACCGTCAACAGGTATAGGTGATCTTAATGTTTATACACTGGACTCTACTGGGGGTGCAACACTAATATGGCAGATGACTGGCGATCAGGGTGATGTTTGGCTAAGAGGGGAGGCCCTAGCCATAATTAACGATGAGTATCAGGTATTATAATCCATAAAAAAGCATTTTGAGTAATATTAAATCAACCAAAAGAAGAGCCCTCTAACCTTCCAATTTATGTATATCATTGCAGCCAAATGCGATACTGAATGCGGCATGTTTTGAAGTTGTCCTTATGATATCACAATATTTGAAGCATAGTAATTTGACCATGGAAAGCATTACCAAAAGGCTTTGAGGAGTGTTTTTGTTAGCGTTTATTTCCATGGCCAAGAGAACAACAGAAGGTAACATTTTGTGACATCAGTAATTTATATCTGCCCAATTCTATGATTATAAAGAGCTAGATAAATCACATACAAAATCAGCTTTTGCAAAGAACTAGATTTTTTTTAATTTTTTTTTTAGATCTAAACCTCAGTCAATGAAAAAATGTGTGTTTTTTGTGTGTAATAAACTTATATAACTAATAATTTACTATCTCATATAACAAGATGCAGAAAAAAGTAAATACAAAGAAAGATATTTCAAAATATCAAGTTAAGATGTTACTACATATACCTTCAATGTTCATATTTAGATTGCATTTGAAGCTGTATCTACTGGAGCCTTAAAGGGAGACATTGCTATAGATGATGTAGATGTGGATCCGAATTCATGTGGCACAGTCCCTTCTACAATTCCTGTAGTCTGTAAGTACCAGCGGTAATTTGCATGGGTGACCATATTTCAGAATCATCTGATTTCAGATGTGTCTATATATAAATGAATGTCCTAATAGTATACAGAGGTGGGAATATACATAACTTAGAAGTAACTCAAATTTAGTTCAAGAGTCTCTTTAAGTAATATTAATAGATCTGCAGATCCAATAGTAATCATGTTGAGAAATACAATGATAATCAAGGTCGTCATCAATCTAATGCTGAATGCAAACAAATTTCAGTGCTTTTTAGGCACACATGGTTGATTTGCGTTGACCTAGCTTGCTTTTTCAATTGTATGTGAAAACTTGACTTATTATGTTTGATATCTTATGAAGATATGAACACATGATATCAATCAATTTTCATTTGTTTGGTTTTATTTTTTCTTTGTTCAGCCATGGATTGTACGTTTGAGCTTGACACATGTTCCTACACTCAGCTCACTGACGATGAATTTGATTGGGTTAGAAACCAGCAAGCCACACCTAGTTTAGAAACAGGACCAACCTTTGACCACACCACTGGATCCGGATGGTACATGTACATCGAAGCGTCGGGTTACGTGATTCCTGGTGACCGCGCCCACCTCCAAGGCCCCGCCCAGAATCCTACAGGTGACACGCCCAAATGCTTGGTCTTCTGGCTGCACATGTATGGACCACATATCAATCGTTTCAACGCATACCTACAGAAGGAGGGACAACAGGATGTGAGGATTTATACAAAATATGGCTCTCAGGGCAGTGTTTGGTTTAAGGCACAGAAGGAGATTACATCATCTTCCAATTGGCAGGTAGGTAGAATGTATACCAAATTACTTTGGTTCTAAGATAGCCAAGAGAAGGTACCTCTTTATATATAATTTTTTTTTTTTTTTTTTTTTTTTTTTTTAAGCAGGAAGTATTCATTCCTGCAATATTTATACAAGCCATGATTGTCATTTACTGCAAGGAAACATGTATTTACTGCAAGGAAAGGCTTAGATATTCATTTTAAAAAAAAAATAACCAACGACAAAAATATTATTTCTGGTAATTTGGTTTTATATTGACTATCTTTTGCAGCTGTTTCTATTTTCTATTTATGTTTATTTTCTTTTTACATACTTGTTATAGGTCATGTTTGAAGGTGTTGTTGGTGATAACTTCTTGGGAGATATTGCCCTTGATGACATTACTCTCTACGATGGAGAATGCCCACAAGAAGGTAATTTGCACCTAAGCTACTTCATATTAATTGGCTGGTTGTACCTAGTCGGTGAATTGGTCTGGGTGAAATGAACTGGGTGGAGAGTCGGTCCTGTCCTTTGTAACTGAAGTATAACTATGTCTGTTTGTCATCATTTTTTTTTTTTTTTTTTATATAATTACATGTATGTGTCTTTGTAAGTGTGCATAATGCATTAATTTCATGTGATGGTATACATGTAGGCTTGTTTTCCCCCTTCCCACTTTTCTTCTTCTTTTCTTCTCTACTTGTATCTCAAAAGAAATTCATCTGTTCCTAAAAAGATATTGCACAGTCTGTAATAAGGTTTTAAATGTTTCTTCCGTTAAAGCTATGTATGAGTGTTGTACTCCTGCCTCTTGATTGATTTATGTCTATATTGGTTTCCCTCACCCAATCACTCCCTTAATCCAATGACTACAAGATTATCCCATTCTCATGATTCCCAGACCCAGTTTCCGTATTGATTTAATCGATATTCTTATTCGTATTGACTCAGTTTTTACCTGATTTAGTTTGTTTGGAAGTTATTGGTTAAAAAAATACTACTTATTGTTCATTAACAAATTTCCAATAGCCTTGTCAATTTCTGATTAACTTGGAGTGGTAATTTATTCCTAGTTGTGTTTGCAAAAATCGTGTTCAATTTATATTCACCACGTATTTATTTAGTTACGTGTGATTTTGAGCTGGATTTCTGTGACTGGACCCAAGACCAGACTGAGGAATTTGATTGGACGAGGGATGCAGGAGGTACAGGATCTAGTAACACTGGCCCAGATTATGATCACTCAACAGGAACAACAGAAGGTATCAGATACAATTTGGACACAAATGTAGCTAAATCAAAAGAGTTGAAACAGTAGTGTGTATGTAAAGTATAACTTCTGAAATTATTTTTGGGGTTTGTTAAAAATATGTTTGGTTAAACCGAAATATGCATAGGTTAGAAGTATAGCAATGAGTTCATGAATTTTAAAGTGTTTTCCCCCTCAAAACAAATGTGCATTGATTTTTTTTTCTCTCCTGTATTCAACATGAACATGTACATGTAGGCTATCACTATCGTGATCGCCATCATTATCATTGTTTACATATAATGCAGTGGTCACAACTTATCATATGATGTACAAGTTAGTTGGATATTGTGTTGATATTTGTGTAATCATTTCTATGATTACCGTTTGTCAATATAAATTTGACGTGTCTCTTTCTTTCCATACAAGGTTTCTATGCTTACATTGAGGTATCATCACCTCGAGTACAAGGCGACCGAGCAGTCCTGATCAGTCCTACCTACTTAGATACAAGTAGTGAATGTTTCAGGTTTTGGTACCATCTCTTGGGCAAGGCAATCGGAGAGCTCAATATCTATATTAAAGATGAGGTCACTGGAACGTTGAGTGCCCCACTTTTTACCAAATCAGGTAAGTTATTGGCTGTGGAACTGCAATCCATTCACAAACTGCTTGAGACTATTACATTCTCTTTTGAATGTGTTTCTTTGGTATGATACATGGCATTATGAAAGTCGTGTACTTGTAATATGAATAGTGCAATACATTCCATCGCACAGTTGAGATTGTGGCTATCATTTATTTATTGGAACTGCAACTCTCAGTTCACACTAGGTGCATCATCAGGCAAGTACAAATAAGTTCTGCCTGAACTTACATTGAGCACTACATCCATTGGATCAAACATAACATGTACCAAGTTCAGGCCCAATCAAATTTACTGCATAGACCTATTATGTATTTAGTAATCATGCAAGTTGTATTTAATTTTTTCCTCTCCAATTGAATTCAGGCCCTTCATCTAATGCTTGGCGCTTTGCTCAAGTGGACATTTCATCCGCCCATCGGTACAGGATTATCGTAGAGGGCGTAAGAGGAAGTGGTGTGCAGGGGGATATAGCCATTGATGATATTGAGGTCATTCCTGGGGCTTGCCCAAAGCAAGGTAATTCAAACACTTTGGTCCGTATTCTGATCCGAAGACTGAGATTGTATGAGTTGAAATTAATACGATGCTATTGTTTGATCATCAAGTAAAGTACAAATTGCACAACAGCACTACACAAACTTTAACTCATACAAACTGAGTCTTCGGTTTAGAATACGGGCCTTTGGGTTTACTTTACTTAGGGTTCACCTGAGTAAAGAGTAAACCAGAATTTATTTTAGTTAATTCGATTGTTGTAAACAATCATAATTTTAGGAGAAAATGACAATGAATGTCTTTGTACGTTACATGCCATAATCTACTTACAATGGCATATTTCAACCTAAAACAAAAATTTGTCAAGTTTGAAATAAGACAAGGACAAATTTACGACTGCTCACAGCTATATTAAATATTAATTGGAGCACATGTAAAGTATATTTTTCTTAATTTTATGGCTTTGTTTTGGTTATACTTACAACAGGTTTGTGTGACTTTGAGACTGGTTTGTGTGGTTGGTCCCAAGAAGTCCAGGCTGATGTATGGGACTGGCTTAGGACAAGCGGGTCTACACCGAGCGGAGGAACAGGTCCTAGCCAGGATCATACTACAGGCTCAGCAGAAGGTATATATATTGACACATCAAATAGTCATTAAAGAAAAAATGTATCAAAACATTACATGACTTTAAAAGATCCTTCTTTTTCCCTTTTTGTTAGGGGTGGCAATATATCTATATGCAAATCCGAAAGCGAAATTGATTTTATTGTCAAAATATCGACTGTACCTGTTCAATCCATGCACCCTCTTTGATAAAACCCTACAAATAGACTCTCTTTATTTTATATCAGAGTCTTGTATATGAACCTTTAAGTCATGTTTGATGTTATAAATTTTATACTAGTTGGTTAGTATTATTGCATATTATGATATAATATATAATTTTCCAGGGAAAAGAATGGATCTACATTTCGGCAATTCAGAACATTTGAGAACAATATATTTGGGAATTTACACGAATAATAATATCATTATGATAAACATATGGATCACTTATCTTTCTGTAACAGGTTATTACATCTACTTTGAGACGTCTCACCCAGCACTTCAGGTCGGAGATAATGCCATCCTAAACAGTGAACATTTCGATCCTATCAATGAAGGTTGCCTGTCTATGTGGTATCACATGTATGGTGCAGGTAAGAAATGGAAGGTACATTGTACCTTCACTTTTGTGAACAACGTTTGGCCTATCCGATGGTCTTACCAGTGATGATTAATTCAATCAAAGAGAAAAACAAAAATATGTTATTTACCTATCGGCAACCTTTCTTACTCACTTTTGCAACAAGATATGAACCCCTTAAAATACTGATTTAATACTGTCATGATTATGTCACATGTACCTCAGTTAAGGCTACTCGAAAAATTGCTTTGTAGCAACAAGGAACAGAAGCTATACAAAATGTTCATATTTTATTGGATTGGGTTTTATTTTCTGGACTAACTATAAAACTGCAATTGGTCTTTGGGAGAAATTCAATAATTTAGGCTTTATCGTGTTTTCTAATAAAATAGTTCTTTACTTGTCTCGATGTGATCATCTCCATGTATCTTCATGTCCACTTGTGATATTTCTTATAATCTATATCAAATTACTTTTATTTTACATTCTACAGCACGGTAAACTTCTTTCTTTCTTTCTTTCTTTTGCACCAAAACTTCTGTTATTAAAATGATGCACAGTTCTTACTTCTTATTATTACTTATTGATACTTTAAAACTAGGCGTTGGAGATTTGAACGTCTATTCCGTTAACAACACCGGGTCACAATCACAGCTTTGGGCTAACAGCAGTGATCAGGGAAACATCTGGCTGAAAGCATTGGTTCCCCTTTCAAGTGATGCAGAATTCAGAGTAAGGCATTTCAAATATTGTACATATGCATCATTATCTTTTGCTAAATATTGAAAAAACTATGTCCCCCCCCCCCCCTCCGTATATATACTGTCACTGGTGTTATTTATTGACTAAAGCCTTATACAAACTTTTGACGTTGCTTCCACTTACAATCATAGTCTGAGGAAGGAAGAATAAATAGATTTGAAACTAATAATACTTGTATTCCCAATCCCAAGCTGATATTAGGCGAGTATAGGTGTCTTTTCAAAAAGTATAAGAGCATTACATGCTTGGTGGAACAATGTGCTTCCTTTCTGTGACAAATGATCCACTGTGGCTTGCCAAACGTATGATGTGTCGTAGAATAACAATCTCGATGGGGTGTCTAATTACACAGCACAATATGTCTTATAATTACACTGTTGAACTTGTATTCAAATCAAACAAAAATTTAAAAATTGTGTTGGGAAATGTGCAAGTGTGAATGGTAAACTTCTGCATTTGGAATGAGGACAGTACTTTTTGACAAGGAGCTTTATTTCATTTTGAAAAATTTAATTCATCATCTTTACACAAATTATTAAAATTTCATGTTTGCTTAAAATTCTCAAAGACAGCTTACCAAAATTAAAAGCCACAGCCCTCTACACAAAAGCAGCATAGGAGCATTTTATACCGCATTTACTAATCCCCTCCTATAACGTGTAAAGCAATGGAAGAATAGTAGGGGATCGGTATTTCTGGCATATAATCCCGCTGGGCAGTATTCAGGAGGCCGTGGCTTTATTTTATTGCCTAAATAAAATTTCAAACTGATATTAATTTCCCTACAGATTCAAATTGAAGCAGTTTATTTGTTTGATTTTACTGGGGATATTGCTATTGATGACGTTGATGTTGAAATGGTTCCTTGCTCACAACTCACCACCCCATCACCTGTAGCTTCAACTACACCAACACCAGGTACAGTGTTTGTTCACCAGTCTCTTGACCGTATCATTATACATCAAGTAGAATATATGAATCAAATATGTGATATTAATGCATAACTCTTCAAATCCAAACACTAATTGTTGCTGATTGTTAAACGGACGAGTGGAAATAAGAAAGTATTGCAATATCAAAATAATTATTTTGAATTACTTTTTATTGCACAATATGAATTAAATTGTGGTTTGTTATTACATTTAGAAGTGACCGATTTCCGTTACAAAGACGAGCAGCACCTGCAACACGATAAAGGATTTAAGAAGAAAATAAATTGATATACAAAACAAGGGGGAGAAAATAAGTATTGAACACAATGGATAACATTAATGTATACTGCATCAAATATATTTGAAAATAACTTGTTTCATTGCAACTATTCTTGTATGATTTGTTGTATTTCTTTTTTTATTTGATTTGATTTTTTATATTTCTATTTTTTCCTTCTTTTACCTACCCATAGCCCCAGTCATATCTATTTGCTCTTTTGAGACCGACTTGTGTGATTTCATCCAGGATGACACAGATGACGATTTTGACTGGATACGTACTTCAGGAGACACGCCCACTGAAGGAACTGGACCCCAAGTAGACCACACCTTGAATAATAATAATGGTATGTATATATTTATTCACAGAGCAATAAATCCTTCTGTATACATCTTCCTGCGTATATTTTGTTTCTTTGGATCTACAAAAATGCAACATACATGTATAGGGTCGCAAGAAGATTTATATTCTACATGTATATGTAATAAAATGATAAAGCAATGTTTTACCGAGTATGCCAGCAGTTAGTGGAAGTGTGTTGTGTCCCGAGTTGTTTTACATAATCATCATGAATGCGGAGGAAATATCAATTCTTATAATCTGGAGTGCTCTGTTTCTCTTCTGAGAGTCTCATGCTTCTGTGATGCCATGCCTAGGTTCCTAAAAACTCATACAATATAGCCATTGCTCCATGCTTTCCTTTTATTTATTTATTTTTTTTTTTTTTTTTGAAGATGCATGATGTTTCAATCAAATATTTATCATCATTTCTTTTTTTCCTCAAAAATAAGGATATTACATCTACATGGAGGCTGATGGACAACTCCTAGGAGAACATGCATCCCTGCTGTCTAGTTCCATGTCAACAGGATCGGTTGGTTTATGTGTTTCCTGGTGGTATCATATGTACGGCACTGATGTGAATCGTCTGGAGGTGTATGCACAGATGAGCGCCGGAACCGATGAGATCGTGTGGAGGAGAGATGGCAACCAAGGTAACAACTGGATGATGGGACAAATCTATGTCACTGGTGATTTCACGGTAAACATTTGGCTTTATTATTGTTATTCTTTACAGTCCTTCTTTCTGTTTTTTGTCCCTGTCTTTCATTTTCTTTCTCAGGGCTATTCTCTAAATTTGTTTTCCATTTTGTTAATTTTTTTGTACCCTAATTTTCTCTCCCATGTTTTCTTCTCTTACATGTACATTCTAACTCTATTAGTTGTTTCTGTAGGAGTGTTCTTTTTGTTGTTTTATTCTTTATACAAAATTATGTTGTGTGGTTCTCTCTTTTTGTTTTTCCTGATTCAAAGTTAATTACTTTTTTTTTTTTCTTCAGAATGATATTGATTATGGATAAGCTATATATTACCTCATTATGTTCTCCAAAAAAAAACATATACAGTTGAGGCCAAAAGTTTACATATACCTGTTAAGAAAACATATAAATACGATTTTTACCACCAGAAGAACATTGGGCATAATTTATTTTGATAAACTAATTTAACTCTTTATGCGCTATGAGCGCAGAATTGCACGTACGTAGGGGTGCCGTGAGCGCAATTTTGCACAGTAGTACACGAGTCAATTAGACATTCATATTACTGCTCGTAGCGGGCAGCAATTATTCGCGCTCTGCTTTGTTTGCATTGTATACAACTCACGCTTTTGGATAAACTACTTTCCGTCATAGTGTTACATTTGAAATAACAGCGTATTTATCTTTTTTCAGTGGACTTTTTTTTTCTTTTTTTTTCTTTTTTGTTCTTGTTATAAGAACATCTGATATTACAGTAAACTGTACTTGTATACATACACTGTGGAAAGAACAAAATCAATAAAGTTCTTCATTTCAAAGGCAAAATTGCAACAAAAGAAGAAAAGGAAAATGATTTATCCCTCTGATGTTTCCTTTCACTTCCAGCTAAGCCGGATATCGACAATGACCAGGACAGGGTAGTTTCAATGGGGAGATCACCCCCATTGTCAAGGGTAGATGACCAGGGAGGAAGATTTCTATGGGGGAGATTACCCCATTGTCAAGAGTGACCTACTGGGGTAGGGGGAATTCAATGGGAGGGATTATCAAGAGTGGCTGAGAAGGAAACTTTGATCTTTCTTTTTCTTTAAACTTTTTTTTTTTCAATAAACTATAACCCAAGTTTTTTATTGTTAGTATTAGATTATGATATACCAACAGAAAGCTTAGAAGTTCACCTTTCTAATGCATTTGTTTTGAAAGTATGTCTTCATTTGTAAATAAGACATTTTGGAGTAATAAAAAGTTGTCATAATTATAAAAAATCAAACAATATATAATTATGATTATTATACAAACTATAATTCATAATGCCACGAGTGTGGCATCATTAAATCGAAAATATTATACTCTACAACTTTGCTACACAATATTTTTTGTTAAGCTTAAGCAGTAAAAAGTTATAGCCAGTTATTTCAACAGATTCTATTAAGATCGGCCTAAAATGCGTGTCCCTGAAATAATGTGGCACAGGCCGGTTTTTCAATTGGCGCATAAAGAGTTAAATGAATATTTGGGCTTTTGTGTTGACTGAAGACTCCATTTTGATATGGTTCCAACTTTCAGGCTGGCATATTGGTATGATGCTACATGCGCCAACAGCTCACTACAGAAACAATGTATAAACCACATTGATAAACCCTATAGATTGTAAGATGTGACTTTGGAGCATGTAGTATCTTATCAATATGCAAGCCTGAAAGTTGGAACCATATTAAAATAGAGTATTTGATTACCACAATAACCCAAACATCCTTTCAAACTAGTTTTAAGAGTAGGTAGACAGAGAAAATGTGAATTAAGGAGGGGTTGTCACATGTCTAGACAAGATCCCTGTAGAAAACATATGGGCAGACCCAAAAAATTGTATTCGCCCATGCAAGGAAAGTTGTAAATGAGACTGAATTGTTTCAATCTTGCTGGAGGAATGGACAATAATCTCAGGAGAAGTATATAGAAAGCTCGTTGACAACTTCAACCTTTCAAAAAATGAAAAATAAAGAAATAAACAGGCAATACCTTCACCAATTTTGGTTTATTAGTGTATGTAGACTTTTGACCAATTGAATTTATCCAAACTGATGTAAGATCAACCATATATATGTTTCTAGATATATAAATCATATTTTTTATGATAACATACTCTTTGAAATCAACGTAGATACCAAACCTAACTATATCTATCAAAATAAATGAGGCCCAATGTTCTTATGGTGATAAAAATAGTATTATTATGTTTTCTCACCACGTGTATGTAAACTTTTGGCCTCAACTGTATATTCATAATATAGATTAGTATATCATGACACAGAGAAAAACATAGCAGCTCTTGTTATACATGCAGCTTTCTAAATGATTTTACCACAAGTTATATAATGCATGTGGTTTTGTATTTTTTCACTCTCAGGCACAATTCACAGGAGTTGTTGGGAATGGCGTTAGGGGGGATATTGCCCTTGATGACATCACATTCAGCAGTGGCCAATGTCCACCTTCAAGTAAGTCCATAATTTGTTTAGAAGTTGATAAATGAGTTGATCTCTAAGACACTTTTTTTTTTAAAGGTCACTGTCAAATAAAAATATGACAATATGCACCATCTTACATATAGATGCATTTATAAAGGAAAGCCCCTCCCCTCCCCACGAAAAATTCAGTGGCTACATAAAAGTGATTAAGTTGAGAGGAAGAAGAATGATTTATAATGGACCTATTAAATCATATGGATAAACAAAATTTTACCTAAATTAATAGAAACTTTGATATAATAAAAAAAAATGCTGCATGATTTCATTTTACAAAATGTACTTTTGTAAACCTTTGGTTGTTTTAAGCCACGATTACTATTTAGTAGATTTTTTTTTTTTTAATTCTGATAGGGATTATATATTTTTTTCTCACTAATGCATTTTTTTATCTTAAAAAAAACAACAAAAAGCAAACGGCCTCGATATCGTCAAGAAATAACCCAGTCTGGTGACTTCTTTTGGACCACATACATGTACATTGTACAAGAATGACCTTTATCATATTGACATTGCATTGTATTTTAATTACATTGTACTTCATAGCATCGTGTGACTTTGAGCACGGAGATATGTGTGGATTCCAGCAAGATGTGACTGATGATAGTGACTGGATGCTAGCTACTGGTGCATCTACTACCCTAGTCTATGGACCTGAAGTGGATAATACATATCAGACTGCACAAGGTAAAGGCATTTGTGTTTGTGGGGATGATGAGGATGCCACTGCTGATAAACTGAGTACTGTGTATGTGTAGTGTGGTCTAGAAGAACAGTAATGGACTGACGATCACTAGGTTTGCGGTTTGAATCCTTGTCACTGCACAAATATCAATTGGCAAGACACTATTCAACATCTCCCACACTTGAACAAGGTGATGTTAACCACTTGACTGCTGCATTTTGCTAATTGCACAGTACGGGTATGACCAGCGTGGCGCTGGTGCGTCAAAACAGACAAAGCTCAGACATTAGCGTGATCACGTAATATTACGTGGTCCGCAGCCAAGTGGATAATGGGTGCCTACATGTACCAAAAATTTATTGCTGAAAGCGCTGTAATGGTAGCAATTCTCAAGCCAGGGTAATAGTATACATGCAGTGTGCCAGAAGTGTCATATCTGACAGACATGACTCCGTAAAAAATGGCCATTATGATTATTAGAAATGATAATGGTGATTAAGATTTAAAAAATTGATAATCTTGCTTGATGTTGGCTGTTAGAGTGGCAAGAGAATAATTACATATCACATGATTTCTCTCCGTAGGTCACTTCTTGTATGTTGACAACATCCACAACGCTCCAGGCGACAAGGTCCGTCTCATCTCTCCCGTTTACCCCTCAACCTATCAACGTTGTATCCGCTTCTGGTTCTATCATGCTGGTACTATCGCATCAGATCTCCGTGTCTCGCTCAACGTCGCTGGCGTCCCAGTTCAATATCTTGTAGATGGCAGTATCCCACTGATGGGAAATATTTGGACAGTGCTTGAGGCTTCATTTTCCAGCGCCCTTGATTACACGGTACTTCATAAATGTTTTAAGCTGTTAATATTAACATACATTGTACATGTCGTTAAACACACATCTTCTTGACAGATATCATGATGAATACATGTATTTCATATTTGTTAAACTCTTACATTTTGTTTCTGAAGTGTCTTTGTCATGAGCCTCTTTTTACATTTCACTGTTGCCCAATCCTCCTAAAAGTTTTTTTATATCATTATGTTAAACAAATTATATTCCAAATCATGGTTTAGAAAATGTCCATACTAATAAAGAAAACTGACATAAACTGTGGTTGAAAACATGCAACTTGCGTCATGTGCGCTCTGTGCACATTTTTAAAAAGAGGGCTTCGGAACGATGGACTAGGCTAGCCCGGGATGAATGTTACAATATAAATGCGTTCATACATTTATATTCGGGCCATTTTATGCAGCATATAAATGGGATTGAATATCTCAGTTGAACATTGAGAAAACTTTATGGCATACAATATTTTATTTTTGTTTAGATCGTCTTCGAATCAACTGTAAGTGGAGATGGTATTCTAGCCCTCGATGACTTTGACCTAAACAAAGACACGTGTGCCCCTGCTGGGTCATGTGACTTTGAATCAGACACTTGTACATATGTCAACGTACCTTCAAACTGGCTTGGTTTATTTGGGTCAGATTTTGATCGTTTTGATTGGTTGCGTCATAGTGGTGCCACATTTGCGTCAGGGACAGGCCCGTCAAACGATCATTCACTCGGAACTCCTTTAGGTAATTGTAGATAATATATAATATTGTTATAATATATAATATAAATTGGTTCACTAGGCACAGTAGTTCTGTTCTTCTGTCAGTGACAGGCTTGCCGAATGGCTATGATGTTAGCGTTATTTATGGTTCTTTGTTTTGTTTTCACTGTAAAATACAAGTACATGTATATACATATGTTAATTCTTATGTGAAACTACTTTTAGGCTTGGATGATTGACAGGCTCATTCCATGACAAATCACAAAACATCTCTTGATGATGCTTTTTTTTTTTTTTTTACTTTTCAACAACTTTTACAACTTTTCATAAAAGATTTCTGCTACAAATGAGTTTATTTATTCTATTATTTGGACAAGAAGACACATAATATATTTATGCCAATAATATGTTGCAACATAATCAAAATTATACCCTTTTACTTTTTTCACTGCCTTTCATCTTTTAAGGATACTACATGTACATTGATTCCTCACCACCTCGCCTACCCGACGAGACTGCTGTACTTATGTCTGAGACTATCACAGGACAAGGCGATATGTGTCTCTCCTTCTGGTATCACATGCATGGGACAGGGCAACTGGCAGCCTGGGTCCGGGCTGGCTTAAACCTAACGGACTGGAGTAATATCTGGTCACTTTCATTGGATCAGGGAGATGTTTGGAACCATGCGCTTGTAACCGTAGTTGACCAAGGAAGTGGCTATGAGGTAATTTATACATTTCTGATCCAATCCCTAACCCCAATACTTGCCTTTAATAATATATAACCAAAATGTGCTAAAACCTGAGATTCAGCTGTACTTATGTTGGCAAATATCTAAGCATGCCGACGGCGTAATTGTAAGGTAACCCTGTTTTCTGTTTTGCCCAGAGTGACAATTTAAATATGCATTCTTTTGTTTTGCAAATCAATTTTGGTCTTTCTTTGTTATAACACATATTAATGTTCACAAGGAAACCCCTGTTCTTCCCCTGTATTATGTTTCTGATAATCTAGAGCCTGTTAGTGTAACCATATGTTAGAAAACACAGTGTTGTAAGGAGGTCATTTGAATTAAATTACATTTCTCAAACAGGGAAATTTACTATTCATGTCACATTTTCAAAAGCTATTGAACAACTAAATTTAAAGAAAAATATTATTTTTTATGTAATCAGATCATGTTTGCAGGAAAGATTGGGACACCCTCTGCCAGTGACATTGGGTTAGATGATATCAGTTTGTATGCCGGGGCATGTTCAGCCCCTACCCCAACACCACCATGTCAGTTCTACTGCTCCAATGGGGCATGTCTGACAGATGCAGCTCAGATCTGCAACTTCCAAGATGACTGTGTTGATGGGAGTGATGAAATGAATTGTGGTAGGTTACAGTTAGAAAAAAAAAAAATAATAATGATAGTGTTTGAGATGTTGTGTTGGTCGAGGATGCTAAGAATATATTGGATGAACCATAAGACAAAAGGTTCAGACATGACTTGTATGATAATGATTGATTGAGGTTAGAGTAAAAGACTATGACTCCTAAGCCTAATTTGTACAGGAAAAAATGGAACTGTGAATTAAATGGTAGGTTTGGTAAGTCAAATTGAAAGTGTTGTGTAGTTCACCAACAAATATCTCATAATCTAAATCCAAATCAAACTGTGCATATACCATTATTCATAAAGAAAAGCAGGCTGCTTTAGCGGTAATCAGTTTTAGTAGAATTGAATTATAAAATCTACAGTTTTTAGATTTTTTTTAGAATGTTATCTTTTATTAGAGGCCTACAACATTTAAAAAGTGTTAATTAATTTGATTTGATTTGTATAACTTCTTACAAATATTAACACATTGTCAATGCATTTTTTGCAGGACCATGTGACTTTGAATCTGGTTTATGTAACTACACTGATGTCAGCGATGGCAGCTTCCAGTGGATGGTTGGTTCTGGGGCCACATCCACTGACAACACAGGTCCCTCTAATGACCACACCCTCGGATCAGCACTAGGTATAAAACAATGCAATATTTGTATTGCTGATTTAGAGGGTAGTCAAATGTTTTAACTTTTTTTTTAACAGCCTTTGCTATATGTACTTTTAATTTAATTATGTTTTATTGAAAAGGAAAGATGATTTGTACAAAAAAAAATCATGAATGCTTATAGTTTCGTAGGCATGACTTGTACATGTATGTCATAAACTATCAATGTCTATTCATTATTATATCTGATTACAGTCTAAACATGTCAATTATATGCATCGGAACAAGTTTCTACTGCTGCCAAAATGAATATTCAACAAAGAAGTTAATGCAGGGGATTAAAGTACAACCCCAATTTGAAAAAAAAACTATCCAATCTTGCTAGGAACATTTTTCATCAATACAGACACCATGACTAATATAATGTACAACTACAACATGTATGAAATATGTATTACTTCATGTGTTTGTATCAATTTGTGCAGGTCGATATATGTACGTAGACTCAAGCGATGGATCAGGATACAGTAGAGCCACTTTGATGTCACCTGAGCTACATGATGCTAGTGCCTCTTGCTTGATGGAGATATGGGTCCATCTATATGGAACTGGTAAGATGGAACAATAATTTGATGATGAGGATTGTGAGGAGGACGATGATAATGATAATGATGAGAAAGATGAACATAGTATTAAATTATGAGGCAGACAATAGATGATGATATTGATTATCTGCATCTTTGTAGATGATAATGTTGAAGATGTTTCCGATGAATATGATGATAATGGTGGTGATGTGGATGATGATAAGGATGAAAATTAGGATTATTACATGCACATTTGCAGACATTGGTGCTTCGTAGACATGGGTGCTCCTACCAAAAACATTTTTTATCTCGTGTGACAGCAGAAGATCTATACAAAAGTACAGAAACTGAAGAATACTCAAACAGGAAACATATTATTTCACATTCCTACAACTCTTTGCTAATTCTTACCATTATATTGACTCCAAGAATCTTTTGATACTTGCAATGACAATTTTACTTCATATCGTGCTGTATGTTTTATATTTATATCCTGCTCTGCTAAATTCTTATTATAAATTCCTTTTCGATTGTTCAGATGTTGGTAGCCTTGGTGTGTTCCTGAAATCAGGCCTATCGAAGACGTTACTGATCTATCTAGCTGAAGATCTTGGAAACCAATGGACCAAAATAGAACTTGGTATAGGCAGAGTGCATGGAATGTTCCAGGTAAGAGAGTGTATTGAAAAAAAAATACTTTATAATGAAATTTTTTTTATTTTGTTTTTTGTTTTTCAAGCCTGCACTAATACTATCAAGAATATACGTACATGAAATGCCAGTTGTAAAAAAGATACAGTGAAGATTGTCATTGTCGTGTAGGGATCGGTGTAAGGGGAGTTCGTGTACAAAAAATGATAACAAGATGAACAAAGTTCTTTACAGTTAAAGACGAAGCTTTTATTCAGTCATATTACATGATATCAAGATCAAACTCGAGAGCTAGTCTGAAGGTGACTTCACTCTTCGATGGTCCAAAACCAGTCCCGGGTTCCCACCATGTCGTGTAGGGATCGTGTAAGGGGGAGTTCGTGTAAAAATGATAACAAGATGAACAAAGTTCTTTACAGTTAAAGACGAAGTTTTATTCAGTCATATTACATGAATATCAAGATCAAACTCGAGAGCTAGTCTGAGGTGACTTCACTCTTCGATGGTCCAAAACAAGTCCCTGATACAGTGAGCATAACTTATCAAGAAGGTATAGGGTGTGTTGGGGGAAACAAGCAATCCCTGAGGTGTGGGAAGGGTCTCTTCAAAGGTAACTTATTGATACCTGGAAATGGGTATGAATCACACAAAGGACTATAACAAGGATTATAAACAAAGGTTAATTGATGAAACAAAGCATTCATCTTGCTATATGAAAAGGAACTTAAGGGAATCCAACCCAAGGAGGAATCAACCTTACAGGAAAGAGAAAATGAGAGGAGCAATCTAAAAAGGTTTCATCAAAATCGGTTATAAAATAAGAGAGTTGGTAGTTTGAAAAGTCTAGTTTTTTCCTTCTATGGGGATCCTCAAATTGGCATCATCCGGCTATCAAAATGCGATTATGGCAACTCTCCATTCATTTTGTACACAAATTTCAGATTTCCCATTTTTTCAAAATGTCTTTTTATTCTGAGCACAAATATGTCATGGGAAATATTTCACACAACATATGTTGAGCTCAGAAGGAGGTAAGATATATTTCGAAAGAAAATGGGGAAAATCTGAAAATTAGTGTACAAATGGAATGGAGAGTTGTCCATAAGATCGGCCATTTTGAAGCCGATGATGCCAATTTGAGGATCCCCATAGACGGAACAACTAGACTTTTCAAACTTCCATAACTCTCTTATTTTATAACCGATTTTGATGAAACTTTTTTTAGATTGCTCCTCTCATTTTCCTCTTTCCTGTCAGGTTGATTCTCTCCTTGGGTTGGATTCCCCTTTAAGGGGAAAAGGGTCTTTGTGATGAGGCATTAATTAAAGAGTCTAATGACTGGGAGTGTCAGGACAAAGGTTCTAATAGCTTGTCACTAGAACATAAAAGAGGAAGACATAATAGATGAATTAACTAAGGATTGGAAGTGATTGAAATGGAGTTTCTGATTCCAGGTTATGAGAATATGAAAAGAGGGGGTAATTAGAAGAGTAATACATAACATCATGCTGAAATTCTGCTTACCTTTCACTATATTATGTACCTCTCCATAGTTTTTAGTTTTGATATTGGAGTGGATTATTTTGTATTATACAACACACACAAAGATTGTTGACAGCTGATTGGATGAATGTGGGTCACATGACATTCAGCGGAATGAGCTATTGAACAGTGATGACGTAGCCCGTGCAATATCCAAGAATCTATTCAACGGCTTGCAATAGATCCATGACACGTAGATCTACACACTGAAATTACATACACATACATGCGCGAATGCGCTGCATACACTGCGTGTACTAAACCTATTTTGTGCGCGTAGGGCCTAGGGCGATGCAGTGCAGTGCAAATTAGTTCATTGCAGTTAAATTCAACACAATTATAGATTCTACACGGAACACGATCGCTAAAATAGACGGGGCCGGGGACAAGTGTTAATTTGCAAGGTTATCGTTTTGGATTTTTACCAATGCTTTTAGTGTTGGACCGCGAGGATTAATTAACATGATTAATTAAGGTTGGACAACGCATATTCATTCAATATCTGGTGAGTGATGATTAAACAAAGTAACTTAACTTTTAAGTTACGTTTGAAGATTCTCTTGCTTGGCTAGATCTAACGTTAGAGGGTCTAGCCTAGGCTAAATTAGATCTTAACCTTGACCGATAGACATCGAGTGTTGTATAAAAGCAAGGGTGCAAGGGTTCGAATATTACATTCGGTGCAAGTTGAACCTTGATCTATTCAATTCCGATTACGCGTCGTTGAATAGATCAAGGTCCAACTTGCACGCTCATGTAATATTCGTAATCCTTGCACTCAATAACATTGAATTTTGCTATATAAACAAACTATGAAAGTTTTATATCACATGCTCCTCACTGGACAAAAATGGCAAGTCTGACCCAGCCTCAAAACTTTAGTCATGTCTCTCATATAGTGCTCTAAAAGGTGGAAATATTCATATCTCATGGTCACACAGCAGTATTTAATAAAAAAATTAACTAAACTACAAACCAGTGAAAAAAAGCAAATGAAAGTTCCTGGAGCCTCTCTTTTGTAGAGATTGTGACTATTGCAATTATAAACGAACTTTTAATTAATTCATTATGTTCACGTATAGATACAATACGATGCTACCCGTTCTTTTGATGTGTATGGGGATATCGCAATTGATGACATAACATTCATAGGATGTGGCTTTCCAGGTGAGTTAAACTCCTGCTCTGGACGTTATTTCCTGTTATTCCTTGTGTTTATATGCAACACTCTTAATATACAATTGTAATTAACTGAAAATCACAAAGGAATTGCTCAGTTTTGGGGAGATAGATACTCCCAAACGTCAACCAATGATCACAAAGTCAATAATGAGTTACAATTTTGATTTATCTGTATAAAGAAAAAGGCTGATACTAAATATATGAAATATTTCTATCATATCTTATCATTTTTTGTTTATACAAAAAAGCTCCCTCTGCACCTTGTAGCAGTACAGACTTTGAGTGCTCCAATCAGATCTGTATCGATTCATCACGTGTGTGTGATCTAACGGACGACTGTGGTGACCTATCAGATGAATCTCAATGTGGTAGGTTTTGACTAGAATTATAAGTGAAAATCATGTTTTCACCACACACCGTTTCTAAGTATTACAGATGTACACCTTACCAAAAGCCATCATTTCTCAATTCCATACCCTGGTCAAAAACATGTGGGATTAATGAGAAACAGCCTATATAAAGTGTGGAATGTTAATGCAATTTAGATGGGAGAGGTTCTCGCAAATACATGGGCTTGTACAGATATCAATTTGTATTTAATAAATTACAGCTTCAAAATATATATCAAGTTTTCTTTCTTTACCTGACTTCATTCCACTACCACTGCACTAAATTCATTCTTTTCTGCTGATTAAGACAACAATATAGTAGGGCTCTCAAACTGGAACTTTTATCTTTAGGTATTTCTTATTTCTACACAGATTCATACGAGCAGTGTGACTTTGAGTCAGGGATTTGTAGTTGGGAGCAGTTACGCAATGATGAACTTGACTGGTATCGGTTCGCTGGAATAAGCCCCAGTTCCTGGACCGGACCAACCAGAGACCACACTACTGGACTTGAATCAGGTTAGTGAAAATTTAGAAATACATGTATTAGGGACATTTAAATTTGTGATGATAGAAACAAATTTCAATTACAAACAAAAATTGATACTCTCTTCTGTCAGTAAAATGTTGTTTGCATAAAGTCTAAAAGTGGACTACATCATGTATAGGATTAGTTGAGCAGTTGGATTGTGCAGAAGGCTGTTCAGATTGAATATCTATCAAATTTGTCCAGTCAGTATTATACTTTGCATGTTATCTTTATGACTTGGTTGCATAGTTACCTATAGTAGTACAATTCTAATCCATGTTAAAATTAAAACCATCTGACCTAAAATTTAGGAACCTACCTGTATTTGGAAGCCTCCAACGGAGACCTCAGCGACCGAGCCCGACTGGGCAGCCCAGTGATTCAGGGTAGTCCACAGGGGTCGTCCACTCAGTGTGAGCTACGCTTTTACTACCATATGTTTGGAGAGAACATAAACACATTGACTGTGTATACGAGAGAGATTATCAACGGTCCACTGACGGTGCTTTGGCAGAGGAGTGGGGAGATTGGGGACTATTATGAGAGAGCTGATATCATACTGACAAATAGGAACTCATTCCAGGTAATGCATTTGTACATATATATAATTTTATTTAAAAATATAAATCCAAGAAATTATTTAAAGATGAACCCAGTTAACAGGACTTTCCACCATCAAATTTGATAGCGCATTGGCTCTGTAACAAGAAAGTAAAAAAAAAAAAAAGCTGCAGATTGTGTTATATAACAATGGCATGATACAGCTGTATCTGGTGATACATGTACATATCATTAAAAAAAAATAATATTGTAAGAAATTATAATAATAATTAATGTATTCCTTTATTGTCACCAAATACAATGTATATATATTTTATTATCGCTCTTTCAGGTGATTATTGAGGCAACACGTGGTGATGGTGTCCGCGGCGATATTGCAATCGACGATACTAGTTTTAGCATTGGTTGTCAGATGACCTCTGCATCTCTTCCTGACATCACCACACCAGCCCCTACCATTCCACTGACAACCCTACCTGCATGTGATCCCAATTCGTACCAGTGTAAGAATGGCACCTGTATTGATATAGACTTGAGATGTGATGGAACATCTGACTGCTCAGAGAATGAGGATGAATTAAACTGCGGTAAGCATGTGATTCTTCTAAAGAAAATGTAAAAAGGATTAAAGAGATGTAGAAGCAGCAGTAGTGAGTCGTTCGCAAACATGTAAAGTAAATTAATAACTTCACTTTTGAGGTAGTGTTAATTGGCCTGTACCATAATCCCTTCCATTGAAAAATCAATCAAAGTATCAGTATGATCAACTTATCTACCTGTCCTATCTTGTGAATTCTGCACCTACTGCCGCACAGAATATTCAAGATTAAAACGTAATATTTATTCCCTTGAATAATTTCAACTGGTTTTTTTTATTTTCTATTCTTTGAATACATTACTACACCAGGGGATTGTGACTTTGAAAGTGATATCTGCGACTGGAGCAGTTTCGACAATGGCCTCTACGTCTGGCATCGTACAGCGGCCCAGGATGCTCCATCTGGTCGAGCGCCCACTGTTGACCATACGCTTGGAACTGGCGCTGGTTCGTATGTATTTGTGGACAGTTCTTCAGGGACGTTTGGTGTAACTGCCCTGTTGGTGAGCCCTCCACAGCTTGGCAAAACAGGACAGAGGTAATGTTTCAATGTAACAAAGCTCATTTGATATGTTGATATCTACCTTAAATGTAATATACAGGCATGTGTCTTTGTCATTTAAGAGATTATAATTTATTTTACACAACCATTCACTCATAATAACCCAAGCACTACATTAAGACAATAGCCTACAACTTTGCCAAGGCCATACATATAAAACACTGTGATGATCATTCAACATCTACCTTAGATTTCATGTCAAATATGTAATTCTCTTTCACCATATTTTCTGTTATGAATTTAGCCTTTTGGAAAATAATCTTCACCTATGGGTATTTACCATGTTAAAAAACTTTCTTATGTATAGGCATTTATATATCTAGATAGCAGTTTACCTATCTACCTATCAATAAATCTGGAAATATAAGAGAATATTCTGGAAAATATGAATAATTATGACTCACAATCTATGATCTAACCCCCTTTAACTATTACTTCTATAGGTGTGAGATGCAGTTCTACTACCACATGCTTGGTGGTCAAGCCGGAACTCTGCTTGTCGCCCTCTATGATAACAATATTCTTGATCCATCATATGTCTCCATTGCGGGTAACCAAGGGAACCAGTGGAATATGGGAAGTCTACTTGTCGGACCAAGAAATGCAGGACAGTATTATGTAAGCTAGAAGCTAAGTCAATTATTTACTCTCTCCCTCTTTTGGTGGGGGACTCCCTTTGTTTGTCCTTCTTTTATCTTCTGCCCATTTTTTTCTATTCCTTTGCCATGTTGTATATAGAAAATTATTTTTATTTATTTTTCTCCTCATTTTTCTTCTTTTTTTTTCCCTCCTTCCACTTCTCCCTTTAACTCATCAAGTTCATATTTTCCTGTCTATCATATGATTTTTTTTTTTTATCAATAGAAGAAGGAATTCCTTATAATGCCATATTTAATATATGGTAATAATATACATACAATTTCAACTTTTAGCTTAGATACATGTATATAATTATCTAACATACATGTACATATTTCTGAGCCCAATGCCTTACCATGTCAAAGTTTCAAATTTATTATCCAATTTTCTTCCTTCTCATGATCAGATCCGGTTTGAAGCTTCCCCTGGTATTGGTTTTAATGACGATTCACAGACTACGGATATAGCCCTTGATGACATATCATTCATCAACTGTGCTGCTACAGACGGTATGCTGTGTAATATCCAATAATATTACATATATGATAACAGTTACACCAAATATAAGCTGTTCTCCACTTTATTCCAACACATGGACCACTATCATCCTAAGATAATAACATTTATATTAATTTTATACAATACATAAATCAAAGTGATGATTATATCATTATTTTCATTTACTGACATGCCGATTTATTATCTTCCAGTCCAAGAGGCTTCATAAATCAAATGCCCAGTCTCCCAAGGATACCAAGTACATGTCTAGTAAAAAAAAAGTCGTGAATTCTTAACAATCCGATTCACAGAATTGTAAAACTAATCTTTGACAATTATATATAATTAATTTATCGCATTGTACAAATGTCTTGATCTACATTACAGTAAGAATGTTTTCAATAGGCCTACCAAAATTGCTTTTGGTGGACATTTCTAATGCTCCAATTAAACTAGGCCTACTGTAAAAAAAAATATATAATAAATAAATAAACAGTATAAAAGAAAGAAAACTTTTATATTCTTACTTTTTATTGTTTTATATTTTAGATGTGTCATGTGATTTCGGAGCTGGTGATACATCAGGCACGCTATGTGGTTGGAGTCAGGCAACAACTGATGTTTTTGATTGGGTTATCAGAAAGGGAAGCACACCATCGGCATATACTGGGCCAGCCACTGATCACACTACTGGAGATGGTATGAAATTATGCCACAATTCCTTGTTTTGTAACCAGCGTATAAACGCTCGAAATTTACATGTAGATTTAGAATTTTAGATAGATACATGTAACAGATTGTATGTTCTTTCTCTTCTTCTTCTTCTTCTTCTTCTTCTTCTTCTTCTTCTTCTTCTTTTTATGCCTCCGCCACCGAAGGTGGTGCCGGAGGCATTATGTTTTCGGGTTGTCCGTACGTCCGTCCGTACGTCCGTCCATACGTCCGTCCGTCCCGTTTTCGTTCTCGCGATAACTTAAGAACCGTTTGACGGATCACTTTCAAACTTGGATCATGTATGCATATGGTAGGGACAATGATCTGATTAGACTTTGGGGTCATTAGGTCAAAGGTCAAAGGTCACAGAGGTCATTGTATGCATGAAAATGGCTCGTTCTCGCCATAACTTAAAAAACCGTTTGACGGGTCAACTTCAAACTTGGGTAATGTGTGCCTATGGGAGGGGCAGTGAACTGATTAGATTTTAGGGTCATGAGGTCAAAGGTCACAGATGTCATTGTATACATGAAAATGGTTCGTTCTCGCAATAACTTAAGAACTGTGTGACGGGTCAACTTCAAACTTGAGTAATGTGTGCATATGGGAGGGGCAATGAACTGATTAGATTTTGGGGTCAAAGGTCAAAGGTCAAAGAGGTCATTGTATACATAAAAATAGTTTGTTCTTGTGATAACTTAAGAACTGTGTAACGGATCGTCTTCAAACTTGGGTAATATGTGCATATGGGAGGAGCAATGAACTGATTAAATGTGGGGATCATGAGGTCAAAGGTCACAGAGGCCATTGTATGCATGAAAATGGCTTGTTTTTTATGCCACCGCGACGAAGTCTCGCCGGAGGCATTATGTTTTCGGGTTGTCCGTCCGTCCGTACGTCCGTCCCACTTTTGTTCTCACGATAACTTAAGAACCGTTCGACGGATCATCTTCATTCTCTGTACATGTATACATATTGAGGTGACAATGATCTGATTAGATTTTGAGGTCACAAGGTCAAAGGTCAAAGGTCACAGAGGTCAATAAATAGGTGAAAATAGCTCGTTCTCACAATAACTCAAGAACCGTTTCACGGATTATCTTCATTCTTGGTACATCTGTGCATACTGGGGTGACAATGATCTGATTAGATTTTGGGGTCACAAGGTCAAAGGTCACAGAGGTCAATAAATAGGTGAAAATAGCTCGTTCCCACAATAACTCGAGAACCGTTTCACTAATCATCTTCATACTTGGTAAATGTGTGCATACTGGGGTAACAATGATCTGATAAGATGTTGGGGTCATAGGGTCAAAGTTTAAAGGTCAAAGAGGTCAATAAATAGGTGAAAATAGCTCGATTCTCACAATAACTCAAGAACCGTGTCACTAATCAGCTTCATACTTGGTAAATGTATGCATACTGGGGTGACAATGATCTGATAAGATTTTTGGGTCATGAGGTCAAATGTCAAAGGTCACAGAGGTCAATAAATATGTGAAAATAGCTTGTCTCATGATAACTCAAGAACTGTTTCATGGATCATCTTCATACTTAGTACATGTGTGCATACTTGAGTGGCACTGATCTGATTAGATTGAGACTTTCTACAAGGTCAAAGGTCAAGGTCAAAGACATATTTGTATACATGAACATGAAAATAGAAAAGATGAATGTTCCATATATTTCTGATCTGGCAATGGCGGAGGCATAAATTTCGACCGTGCGCGGTCGAGGATTCATCTAGTTCTCTCTCTTTCACTTCTTAATTACAGTATAGTTTTACTATTTTATTTTTTTGTAATGATTGGCTTTGTATTCTACTCAACCTCAACCTATTTTGAATAATATATTTATCTATTCATTTATAAATAATTGATCATGTGTTGAAAATTTTGTTATTCATGTTTTTAATATGTTAACAGGACCTTGTTGAAAACAGTCTATTCTGAACTTGTAATCCTGTATAAATGTGTTTTAATAAATAAATAAATAAATAAAAATGTGGAACGGATTTTTTTTTTGCCCAATTATTTGTGGCCCCGGCAACCACTGAGCAACGCTAGATCGACGTTGCTCTACCAGAGTAAACAAAGAACAAAGAGATACATACATGTAGGGGGGAAAAGGAAATATAAAATGCATCTGAAAAAATACTTTTCACAATTGAATGGGTAAACTAGGTAAACTCAAAGAACAGGATAAATTGGCATGATGTAATGAAAATATACGAATCATGGCAAAGATGATGTAATGAAATTATACGATGGCAATAATTTAATGAATCTTTCATTGAAACTATTCATTGTATTTTGAATTAAAGGCTGGAAAGAATATTAATTTCTTTAAGAATTTAAGGAAACATCAATTTTTTTTTCATTTCAATTCAATTCAAGTTTATTATACCTAACATTGTCATATTAGGAGGAAAGACAGTATTATAAATGTTGTGTATTTGTTTATGTCCAAAGGATACTATGCGTACATCGAATCATCATCGCCGAGAGTAATAGGAGATAATGCCCGGCTGTTCTCTGGGCCACTAAGGTCAACTGGAGGTCAGCCCTATTGTCTGTCACTATGGTATCATATGTTTGGCAGTGATATAGGAAGTTTAGCGATCTATACCAGAGATACAGATGGCTCTAACGAAAAGCTGGTAAACATATAGCCCCTCCTTTTTTTTTTCTTTTTTCTCTTTTTTTATGTCTCAACCTTCCTCTCTTTCATTTTGGGATAGTCTGTGAGTGAGGTTGGGATGGTATTTTGGGGTGTGTTTATGATTATTTGTGTACGTCTCCTCTATTTCTGTGTTTCAAGGTGTGTGGAGAAAGGTCACATGGTGGGTGTCTTTCTCTTTCTCCTCCTCTTTCTCCCTGATGTTAATAAAATGTGTATTGTATGATAACCCTGATAATGCTTGTCCTTTTTATCTGTTCTTAATGAAATTTTTTCCTTAAAGAAAAGTTGGATTCAGTAATGCATCCCGGATTGTCTGTTTTCTATATTCAAAGTAAACATGTTGAGGTGTTGTTCTTTCTTCCTTTTCTCTAGATTTGGATAAAGTCACGAACTCAGGAAAATGAGTGGCGTCATGGGCAGTACACGTTAATTACAACTTCTAATTATGAGCTTGTCATAGAGGGCGTTGTTGGTCAGAGTTGGTATGGCGACATCTCAATTGATGACGTCAGTCTTGTGGAAGGAGAATGTCCTCCAAGAGGTGATTGCTTACAAGCTAGATATCAATATTTTAACTTTTTTACCAAAATTATTCTTCCTTTTATGGTCATAATGCTGCATTTAATTGTAGAAATGAAACACTGTAATATCACTTTTTTTATGGGCTAAAATTAATTTCAGCAGTTTTCTGTGTATGGCAGCTTTTACTTCCGATTTGTTCATGTTGTATGTTTTCATTTACTTTTGTAGCCTTTATCTTCATATTCATTGTAACAGGTAATGTAAATCGTGAGCTTATCTTTCTATTGTTTTTGGCACTAAGAGCAACTTCCAAAAAGAAAACAAATGAATAAAATCTCTTGTTTTTTTTTTGTTTGTGTTTTTTTTTGCAGCTGAATGTGACTTTGAGATTGACCTCTGTGATTGGACAAATGTTGACAATAATGATTTTGATTGGTCACAAGGATCTGGAGCCGGTGGAGTAGGTCCCGCTGTAGATCATACAACTAATACAGCTTCAGGTATTGAATTATCTAATTGTCTCTCACTCTTCCTATTTGAATTAGGCTAATGTAATGTTAAAATTGAGTAATATGTACAGTTATCAACCTAAAAGCTTAACCAATAAATTTTATTGAAAATGTTGTGAATTTTTCTTTTTGAGCAAAGTTATAAACCATGGAAATTTGTTCCTGCTTCTACAAGTACATGTATCAAACACAAATTAAAGAGCCATTTGATTTATCACTTTTAAGGTCCTCTCCTAGCCTTCAAATAAAACATTGTACACCCACTTGTTTTTCTACTTTCTTTTCTTCTTTATATTTTAATGCATTGTTTGGGAATAAAACATTTCCTTCTGTATTAAGATGGGTATTAAGTTCAGAGACTGCTCACTATTGTAAAAGAAATCTATTTTCTATCCTCCTGTATTTATTTGATGAATTTATGATAAATTATTTTTGTATGTTTGAATTATATTGTTTAATATGTGAAATATAAAATATATTAAACTGAAACAGAAATTGATATTGAAACCTTTTCTTAACAGGTCACTATGCATATGCCACTATCTTGGGGCAACCGGCTGGTTCTACGGCACTCCTAGCCAGCAAAGAGTACACCCCATCCGGGTCTCAGTGCATGTTTTTCTTTTATCACATGAGCGGTCAAGACACTGGAAGCTTGACTGTGTATAAGCAGGATGATGGTGATATGTTTGTCAAACCAAGCTGGACCATGTCAGGTGACCAGGGGGATGTATGGCGGTCAGCAAGGGTAGATATCTCGCCCACTGCGGATAATAACTACAAGGTGTGTAGAAAAAAATGCCAGGTTTGACATACATCACAAATTAGTATGCTCCTGTTAGAGATTCTATGGTTTTATCTTTATTTAAATCGTTGGAAATTTAATACTTTGTTTCAATGTAAATGATAATGGAATACATCTTTGCATTTTTTTTTTTTTCAAAAAACTAAGAAAGAAAGGTTGCTTTTCTGCATAATAGATTGCTTACAAAACGGTGGGCTGAAATAGGTAGAAAGACGACCAATATAATCTTTAATAAGCCAATAATTTCATGATTCATGATACCTTGCAGATATATTTTGAGGCTATTTCTGGCGGGGCAGCCTCTAATGCCGATATTGCTATCGACGACATCCGTTTCTTTGGCAATCCGTGTCCAACAGAGGGCGCCTGTGACTTTGAGGGTGGTTCGTGCGGTTGGACCAACGACTACATTAGCGATGATTTTGATTGGCTGAGAGCCAACTCTGAGACACTGTCTGGTTATACTGGACCTACTTTTGATCACACATTCCAGAATGCTTATGGTATGTTATTACTGTGTATAACAAGAAGGCCAAGCTATCAATCCCAAAATGAACAGTTTCATTGCAAAACAGGATACAACTGTATATCCGATAATGGCAAAAATTGATATTGCCCATTTTTTTTATGAAACTCTTTGAATACAATTTCATATTACAAATAACAATGTCATGCTTTAATTTTTCCTTTTTTTCTATGTATTTCTTTCTAAGATTACCACAGAATTTTTTTAGTATTTTTTGTTCGCCTTTAATATTTCTTTGCAGGTCACTATGCCTTCATTGAAAGCTCTGCTCCTCGTGTGTATAACGAGAAGGCGTGGCTTGTCAGCGAACATCTTGAAAGCACCAGTGGTAATTTTTATCCTTTATTGTACGTTTTTAACATTTTACATTTTTAAACTGCATAATTTGTATGTAGGCGTATTAGTTTTTCTCAGAATTTTTCGTCGTTAGTTAATGACAATGAAACTTTGCAAAATAAATTAAAGTTTTACATTTCATCAATTCAAAACATGTAAAAAAAAAAGAGAGAAGAAGGAAAGAATGTCTTTATGTAGTACAGCTCTAATATCTCTAATATTGCATGATGTTATTATCTTTTGGTTCAATTTTTCCTAAGTTACGTTATCACCTTACAGAGAAAAAAAAAGGAAACAAATCTTATCTTTTGCAAATACACATGTCTGTATGATTTATGTAGTAAAACAAAGAATGAGATTTGGAGTTCAGAATAAACAAATTTTTTTTGCTTTAGAAAGACTAAAGAAAAAATTATGGATACATGTATATCATTGAGCAATCATACTAATACAAAACAATGAATTAGTGTGGACGTTACCAGAACTTATCTTTAAAATTTGACTTTCTTTCTCTCCAGGACGATGCTTTGAAATGTGGTACCACATGTATGGTGCAGGCACAGGATCTCTAAGGATACACACCCAGACAGCAGACACTCAACCTGAGCTCTTATGGACACAACAAGGAAATCAGGGGAATGTGTGGAAGCACACTATGGTCACTGTAGCATCTTCAGAGCAGTTCTGGGTAAGATTGATTTGATTTGATTTGATTTCATTATATTTATTCAACATTGATGATATCAGTGATTAAAATATCTGACATACACCATGAATAGTACATAAATGAATGCAGGTGATGAAAAGGAGCCTAAAAAGTAGCACTTGTGCTAGTCAAGTACGTTTTGCCCCTGTTCTAAGCACAAACTTGACAAGAATAATTATATCATTGTATAAAAGAAAACAAGATGAAGAGGTTTACAATGGTACTAATGGCAATTGAAATTATTGATATAGAATGATAATTATCATTGTGATATCCATGGTAATAATCAAGGTGATAATGATGAAGTTTGAGGGGAAACTATTGCAACATGGGAAAGAACGATATGATCACCATACGTTCAGTTATGGTAGTGTTGAGAAGAGGGAAGTTAATGTTGCTGATATTGACATTTTTTGCATATTTCATTTTCAGATTATCGTAGAGGGCATGATTGGCTATAATTACACCAGTGATATGGCCATTGATGATGTCATGATTTACGATTCGCCTTGTGGGTCTACTCCGGCCCCACCCACAACAATACCAACATATGGTAAGAAATACAAATAACATAATATTAAAAAAAAAAAATTTTAATAATTCAAAGTGCAATATAACTATAACCACTCTCTAGGAGTCTATTTCTCTTCTTGATACATATAACAATAAAAATGTGATGGCAACACTGATCGTAAATTGTATTACAAATAGACACTCAAAGACACTAATTTTATCACGCTTCTGTTCCATTATAAGCACCAGACTCGCATAACTGCGACTTTGAGACTGATTTGTGTACCTGGACCCAGGACCAGGCCAATGACTTTGACTGGATCAGAACGTCTGGTACTAGTGATAGTGCAGGAACAGGACCATCTGGAGACCACACTACAGGAGATTCAACAGGTATGATCTACCATTCTAGAAAACAAAATAGCAAGAAGACCAAAATAGGTTAGGCGAGGGATCAAAAATATCGATACCATGCCCGCCGCGGCCTCCCTCACTTTCGCGTCCGGGCCCCGTTTTCGGATTATCCCCGGCAGGCGGGGGCCGGTCGTTGGCTAGCGGAGTGCAAATGGATATGCGCTGGCCACGGCCTGCCGCTCAGAGTCTGGTTTCAGTAAAAATTGTCTTAATGACGTCGGTAGGCCGCTGCCGGTAGGCAAATCAGCCTCCCCCGGCCAGCCGCACGCAATTATAATGAGATCGTGTGGCAGCGGGTAGACCTGGGCCCGTATTCCATAAACTATACTTAAGCAATTTGTCTTATAAAGTCTAAGTATTTTTCTAAGATTTTGTCCAGGAAAAAAAAATCTTAGCCTTTATACCAAACACGTTAAGCAATTTGTCTGAGGTGAGAAAGCATCAAGCAAAATTCTGAATTTTATTAATATCAGCATTTTTTATTTTTGTGGTCTCAAATGAGCTTGCCATATAATCAGTATTAAAGTTAAGCCACTAGGTAGTAGGCTTAAAGTTAGGATAAAATTCTCATTTTTTTATGTTCGATTTGAAGGCGCAATTCCATTTAAGACTTTTGACTTGGCAAAAATCTAAGAATTTATGCTCCACTGCCAAAAATAGGCTTGAACAGAATTCTTAGTAAGCCGAATTTATGGAAAACGCATTTTAAAGATAAGCAAAAATGCTTAAATTTCATGCTTTTATGGAATACGGGCCCAGTAGTATGGCGCTCTTCAAGCTGATGTAGATTTAGTGCGCTATTTAATCTCTTGACCTTCTTTGGGTTCGAGGGTGAGGGGCAAGAATACATTATATTATTAGTCGTGCATATCATTATCTTTTCCTCGAATATCTAGTATATAGTGCCCAAAACTTAAAATCATATTTTTATATAATTCGAAACTTGTTCCATTTATTTTTATACCATTTGAAAATAAATAGCGATGTCAAATATTCCCAAACATTTTTTTTTTCTTTAAATTGTGTGGATGTTATTTTAATTGGGGCTTCATTATTCTTCTAATGATGGCCTTGATTGTTGTTGTCTAATTGTACTGTGTGATTGTGTATTTGGGAGTCTTGCCAAAACAATTGTATGCAGCAGGGGCGGCGATTTCATGTCACGACTGGGGGGGGGGGGACGAAAACCCCGGAATGGGAACTATTTTACACTCGAAAGGAATAAAGCATAATTGGATACTCCCAAATTGTAGCATGACCTACTTCGCTTATTATGCAGAAACTAATGACAATTTTAAGAATATTAGATTGGCAGAAATAAAAAATATTCCACGAATAAATAATGAGTAGGAAGAAGAAAGAGTACCAGGTTAAATCATTGCATTGTTACTTGTTTGTGAACGCGGAGCGTGTGCCGAAAATTTTGGTTTACAATAACATTAATCATCGTAGTCACTAATATTCACTACCCTAGAAAATACAGGTGCGAATCGTAAGTGAATATCCCACTAATTATGGGTTATGAAATATATATGTTTGTAATACCTTTCTAAATATGATCATTGGTACGAGCGCGAAGCACTATGCGGAAATTTGGCTTCATGTAGGGACAAGAAAACAAAGAATTTATAAAAATTAAAATTGTTATTTTCAATGCATCTATCTTTTGGACTGATTGGCAAATACAAAATCTATCCAAAATGCTAGGAAATAAAACTGTTACTAGCCTTAAAAAATGGAGGGGTGATGAGGGATGAATACGGTTACAGGTCGGAGGTTAACTTGTCAGAAAATATAATAAGGTTCGTTCTGCCAAACATTTTTGATGAATTAATCTGAAGGTTCATTCGTCGGAATATGAAATCGGGTTCGTAAATCCGAAACCTGAATATGGTTGGCTATTTAAAAAGTAATCCATATCGTATCAAAGACAGCTGTATTACTTTTTAGTTTAGACGCAGATGGAGGTGTCTGTTTTTTTTTTCAACTTGTCGCGGAGACGTCTCCGAAACGTCTCAGCGACGTTTCATAAGTGGCGGAAACAACTTTGAAACGGTTTGTTGAAATTGCTTTGTCACAGTTTTTGAAAATTGCCGCGGAGACGTTTCGGAGACGTCTCTAATACTTTTTATCCGTCGCAGGGTCGATATTTTCTATTCCGTCGCGGAGACGTCTTCGCGACAGAATGGTAAAATTTCGTCATTTTGGCAGAAGTTCCGCTTTCTTCCTTTCCAATAGATTCACAATGCAATGTGCGTAATGCATGTGTGGCACGCACGGTTCGATCGATGAGCCTACTGAATAGCACTTGAAAAGAGGTCCTGTTTCTTTCAAATTATTTCTATAAAATATGGATTAAAAGATCATAGCAGCCGGCTTCGCACCTCTGGACAATGGCACCTTTGACTAAGCACCATTCATTAAAAGCGCAGGTGTAAGTTTTGAAATAAAAGCGGATGTTTAACTTATAATACCTACTGCATTTGGCATACTTTACATTTCATTACAGGTGAGAGGTCGTATTGCGATTAAGGGTTTACACCAACAACAAAAAAAACGGAAGATAAATGTAAATTCTATCTTTTGCGGCTTACGACGATAGTACAAATATTGACCAAAACATGTCAGGCTATTATAGACAAATAAACGTCCAGCCGCTCCTATAGCTGGTGGTTTAAGCACCTACGACCAGCGGCGGCTGGCTGAGCCACTTGAATATATAGGTGGTAGGCCGAGGGAGGACGGCCCAATTAAAATTTCCGGGTTCTTGCACACATACCCGTGCGGCCGCGGCTGGCTGTTCTAATCAAAATGAAGTACGTGTAAGTAGGCCATCAGGCCGCAGCAGGCATGCCAGCCTTGGTCAGCCTACGCGCCTGGCCGCGGCGGGCATGGTATCGATATTTTTGATCCCTCGCCTTATACATAAACCAGAAAATATATTGATTTAAATATTTTGTTTCTACCTTTTTTTAAGAAGCTTATCAAACATTTCATTTGGTACTTTTTTGGCAAAATAATCAATTTCTGACTTGATTCATGGTAATGATCATTTTACCTTTCCATGGTATTATTATGATATAGAGTGAAGAATCATCTTGTGTGTTGTTTTTCGTAAATGTGATATTTTGTTAATTGCTTTCGTATATAATTTCAATCAAAATATATATAAAAATAGAGATAAAACACCAAAAGAAATCGTTTCTTAAATCCACAGGATACTACGTCTACATTGAAACATCTGGTGGTAACACTGGTGACACAGCTAGATTGAATTCCAATGCCCTACGAAGCTTGGATGACACTGGTTACTGTATGGAGTTCTGGTTCCAAATGTATGGAATACATCTCGGCAGTCTGTCTATATACACTGCCACTGGAAGTAGAGAGACTCTCGTCTGGACTGAGTCTGAGCCCAGAGGTCCTTTCTGGAAGCAGGGCCAGATCCATTTCACAGGGACAGACTCATACACTGTAAGATTATAAACAAGACCATGTCTCTTTAAGAATTTCTACTATTTTCACATTGATTTGAAGAGGGAAAAATTAGTTCAATTTTCTTTTTCTTTTTTCTTTTTTTTTACTTTGAAACAAACATCCTTGTAATGGTCATTTTAAAAGCTGATGAATTATAAACATGATGATTGTTATACTTTATTTTGACAGACAGAATATGGAATGATGATTAAGTTATCGGTCATATGAGGCATTACACCATCATTTAGAGTAGTGAAATTGAACATAAAAATCTATGTATAATTTCATCTCCTTGATTTAGGTTATATTTGAGGGTGTCCGTGGAGTTGATTTCATGGGAGATATAGCACTGGATGATATCGTCTTTCATCCAGGTGCATGTCCAACTCCAGGTAAAATAGAACACAATTTTTTTTATCTTATTTAATTAAACAAAATTATTTTTCATGTATTTAGGAAGATATTAGTAATGCTGTTTTTCATATGAACAGACAGTTGCCCATGAAGATGGAATGAGCATGTCTACGTTCTGTGATTTATCTAGCCAGTATTAAATATATGAAGAAAAAAAAATCTCATTCTTTGAATATCCATATTTTGGTTTTAGCAAAAATACATAACAGGATGTTGTTTTGCAGTTTGAATTTCATTGTTATATGTCAGGAAGGGATTGATTGTCATACATAGTTCTTCTTGTGATAATCGTATATTAGTTCATATTTTACATATTGGGAATAAATAACATTGCCACATTCATGTCACACAAAGAGGTAACATTATATTTATTGCAGTGGTAGGAGCAAAAATGTTCCTGTACCCCTACCTCTACTTTGTTAAGTATTATGATATTTGTATTTCCCCTAATATAATGTGCACCATTGCATGTATATGCTTTGTTGTATTACAGAAATTTGTGATTTTGAAAATGGGGACTGTGGATTTACCCAATTGCTATCTGACACATTTGATTGGGAGCTGATCCAGGCGAACACAAGAACAACGGGACCAGTGATAGACTACACATACAGAACAAGCTTTGGTGAGCACCATCATTTTTATATTTGTACATCATTTAGGCTTGAGTCAAACATTTTCCAAGGAGGATTTCTTTTTTGTTATATTGTTTTTTTCCTAGTGTTTTTAAAAATCACATTTTACAATTGTACGCTTTAGAGAATATACCAATACAACCGAAAACGGAAAATTGAGTTATTGAGGACAAATTCTACATGTAAGTTCACAGACTAACATGGTACATGGTTTGAATTCCTGCAGTTATTTCTACATTTTCTCAAATTTTTTAAAGAAATGTCTTAAATGCTTAATCAGCTGGGTAGGGTAACTGAGCTACTGAGCTATAATCAGGGCAATGATAACAATTCATCTTGGAAAAGATCAAGAAAATAGACTGCTATGCAAGTGCTAGATATTAGTATCAATGATATTGCTTTATGTGATTTTCTTTTTAAGGCCATGTCATGTTTGCTGATATGATGAGCCTATCCTCCAGCTCTGACTATGCTACCATTCAGACGGGCTATTATGATCCTACACCAACTCCTCAGTGCTTAAAATTCTCATACTACATGGGCACTTCACAAGCATCTGTTTTACAGGTAAGTCCTGATAATTTGTCTTACATGTATTTCTCTTCCTCCTTGAACACTATTCTGTCTCTTCTTTACCATCCTCTTTTGTTTAGTTGTCTTCCTTTTTCTTCTTCTCCTCCTCCTTCTTCTTCTTCTTCTTCTTCTTAATCTTTTTCCTTTTCTTTATTTATCTTTTTTTTTTCAAATTTCTTCTGTACTTGAATTACTTTTTTCATTGTGTTGCAGTGATTCATCTTCCTCCTTGTACGCTACTATGTCTTTTCTTTATTATCCTCTTTCATTTAGTTGTCTTCCATTTTTTCTCCTCCTTCTTCTCCTTCTCCTTCTTCTTCCTCTTCCTCTTACTCTTCTGATCTGCTTCTTTATTTATCTTTTTTTTTTTCAATTTTCTTCTGTACTTCAATAATGGGAATTACTTTTTCATTTTGTTGCAATGATTTATGTTGCTTCTACCTAAAAATTTATGACATTTCATGTATAAAATATTTGCTTTTATGCAGGTTTATATGCATGAGAGGAGCGGAGGATCAATATATCTCTGGGACATGAACACAGTGACGGGACCAGATGAGTGGCATGTAGCAGAGATCAACTATACAAGCTCAGAATCATATAAGGTATGTCACTTCATACAATACAAGTCAAAATTATTATGTGGGTATGTCGCAATAAAAGGTTTAAGGTATGCCACTGTCGTATAAGGTAAAAAAAAATTAAGTCACATTCATATCAGGGGTGCCAAATTTGTAGAAGACAATGCAAGTCACAGTTTTTCGAGAATTATCTCTGTTTCTGAGATAAGCATAGTGACGAGGCCAGATGAGTGGTATGTAGCAGAGATCAACTACCGTAATTAACAGTGTATAAGCCGCACCCCCAAATTTGGACACTTGAAAAAAAAAGGAAAAAAAAATGTTTAAAAAAATTAATTAATTAAAAAAATGATTAAGAAATTAATAGACAAATTAATGAAGGAATTCAATCTTGTAATCTTGTTTATTTATGAGAAACAACAAGGCAATTTACTTCAATAATCACATGACCCTCTCTTACCTTGCTTTTGTTCCCGAGAACAATGCTATGACCGAACCAACAATAGACTACCAAACATTTTTCCTACTTCCCTACCCCTCCATAATACCCTGCCTCACGCCTGCCTGACACGAGGTGGCGCTAGACCACTAAGGCATATATCTCTCGGACCCCAGGATGTTCTACCCGAACGTCCGGGGATATTCGTTATCCGTTCAGGATGCAGCTGCTCGGCCTGCCTGGTCAGACCCGAGAGCTGCCGGATATCCCGATCCTTGGTGGGTGCTTTCAGCACCCTACCAAGCGGGTCACGCTCCCTATCCCTTGGGCTTCGCCCCAGAGGTGACGGGACATGGTACCCCTCGTGGCAGAGTACACCCGGCCCTCGTCCCGTGACACTGGCCTGGTCACAACCACCTGCCACGTCGGCCTCTGGCTTGGATCACCCGCCTAGGGAGTCCCAGCCGTGCGGCCCCCGGGATACGGGATCGGTGACTGACTCCGAACATACCTCGGAGTTCTCGCTCACCCAGCCCAGTCTGCCCCGGGAGACCTCCCCGTCTTGTCCGCCCCTTGTAGAGCCCGAGTCGGATGGGTCGGAGCTACGGCTATTCCTTGGATACCCTCATGCGCCCGCCGGGGGGTTTGTTTCAACGAACACCCGGCCTCCCGGACCCTCGGGCGTTCTATCAGAATGTCCGGGGAGATCCGTTATCCGCTCAGGATGCAGCCGTTCGACCTGCCTGGCCAGGCCCGAGAGCTGTCGGATATCCCGAACCTTGGTGGGTTGTGCCTTCGGCACCCCACCAAGCAGGTTACGCTCCCTACCCCTCGGGCTCCGCCCTCAGAGGTGACAGGACATGGTACCCCTCGTGACACGACACCGGCCTGGTCACAACCACCTGCCACATCGGCCTCCGGGCCGGACCGCCCTTCCTGAACGCTACGTCGTTCTCGGCTGGCGGGAGGTCCTCTGGGCTACTAGGGCTATCCCTCGGGATACCCTCAAGCGCCTGGTCTCAACCGCCCGCCACATCTGATGCCTTGGTGGTTTGTGCCTTTCGGCACCCTACCAAGCGGGGTTTCGCTCCCTATCCCTCGGGCTTTGCACCAGAGGTGACGGGTCTAGCTACCCCTGGTGGCTTGGTATGCCTGGCCCTAATTGTCACACGACACTGGCCTGGTCTCAACCGCCCGCCTCATCAGATACTTTGGTGGTTGTGCCTTCGGCACCCTACCAAGCGGGGTTGCGCTCCCTATCCCTCGGGCTTCGCGACCAAGTACGGACTAAGCTATCGTGATGCTTGATATGCCTGGCCCTTGTCACACGACACTGGCCTGGTCTCAATCGCCCCGCCACATCAGATACTTTGGTGGTTTGTGCCTTCGCACCCTACCAAGCGGGTTTCGTCCCTATCCCTCGGGCTTCGCACCAGAGCTGACGGGCCTAGCTACCCCTCGTGGCTTGGTATGCCTGGCCTTGTCACAACGACACTGGCCTGGTCTCAACGCCCGCCATAATCAGATACCTTGGTGGTTTGTGCCTTCGGCACCTCACCAAGCGGGGTTTCGCTCCCTACTCCGGCTTCGCACCAGAGGTGACGGGACTAGCTACGCTCGTGGCATGGTTTGCTGGCCTAGTTCACGACGCCCGGTGGTCAACCGCTGCCACATCGGGCCCCGCCTCGGACCGCCCTTCACCAGCCTTTACCTTCGGTATGGATGGCAATGCGAGAAGTCCTCCCCGGGTTTTTCCCCTCCCAGCCTGGCGCTCTTGGATGTGGGATCGGTGACCACTCTGAGCAGACATCGGAGTTCTCGTTCACCCAACCGGGCTGCCGGGGAGGCTTCTCCGTCGTCCGGCCGCCTACAGCGGATCCCGAGTCAGATTGGTCGGAGGAGGTTTTTGTTGGCTCCGAGTCGAAGTCTATTTCAGACTCTGTTGACACCGAAGCGATCCAATACGAGCACCTCGGCAGGATTTTCCTTCCCTCGGCTCGGAGGATTGGGCGATATCTCTCGATTTGTAGAGATGCGTACTTCCATGTACTCAGACTTGTCGTCTACCTGACGATTGGCTTTTAGTAGCCACTCCAGGGACGGCTCCATCTCCGACTCGCACACCAGTCTAACTGGGAGCCGAGTTGGATTTTGATCGGGAGCGCGCTGGGAGTTTCGTCTCCGAGGACCTGGGTCCCCCTCCCGCCGAGGGGGCCCGGCTGCTAGCCCGTGGAAGAGCCTTTGTTTTCTTCCCAGGGGCATGCCCTTTCGTGTGACTCTACCATCCGTGTCGATTTCCACGGACGCGTCACTCCAGGGCTGGGGCGGCCTATGCGAGGTCAGTGGACGGCGGGGGACTGGTCTCAACTGACCTCCCCCCCACGTCTATGTGTTAGAGATGTTGGTGGTTCAGTCATGCCCTGGATCTTTTCTAGGATCGACTGTTAGGCCGCTCGGTTCCTTTTTGAGACAATGTGAGCGTGGCGGCTTACATCAATCGTCAAGGAGGCACACACTCCTGGAGCTTGAACCGCTTGACGGCTCAACTGTGGAGATGGTGCGGGGAGAGAAGTTCCCCCGTCTGCCTCGTACCTACCGGGTCGGGAGAATGTTATAGCGGACTTCTGTCCCACGGCAATCTCTCCCTCGGAATGGTCTCTCCGTCAGACCTCTTCGAGCGGCTGATGACGGTTGACCCGAGAGCGTACGTTCAAGACGCGTTCTCGTTCAGCTGGAGCGGCTTGAGAATTTGCATTCCCCCTTTTCGCTGATCCCCTAGTGCTAGCCATGCTAGTGGAGGACGGGGATTGGATGATTCTATAGCCCCGCACTGGCCGGGCAGACCATGGTTCCTCGCCTTCGCGAGCTTGTGTGGTCGGCCGTACCGTGACCCCTCCCTCGGTGGCGGACGTTGTGAGCCAGCCGATCTCCGGCGCTCTTTCAGAGCACCCGACTCGAGGCTTCGCTGACTGCGTGGCCGTTGTCAGGTCGCAGGCAATCTCGTCTGGCTTCTCGGAGAGGCCTCGGCTCTCATGGCCGGGAGCCGGAGGGAGTCGACGCTAACGGTGTATAATCCCGTCTAGCTGCCTTTTCTTAGTGTTGCGAAGAGAAGGGTTGCTCCCCAGAGGGGCCCCCTGCCCGGTCTTAGCGGTTTTTTAATCCACCTTTTGACAAGGGCCGTTCTCTTTCGACCTTACGAGGCTATGTTCTGCCATTGCGGCAATTCACGATGGTTTTCATGACGGCTCTAACGTTTCCAACTCTCCCGAGTTAAGCCGCTTGCTTAGGTCTTTCCTTTTGCGAAGACCTCAGTCTACTCCCTTAGCTCCTTCTTGGAGTTTGCCTAAGGTTTTGGAGGCGTTAGCTAACCCTCCTTTCGAGCCGTTGTCGGAGCATCGTTTCACCTCTTAACAGTTAAGACTGTCTTCTTGGTGGCGGTGGCCTTAGGCCACAGACGAAGTTCGTTCTTGCCCTTAGTGTAGCTGAGGGCCACATCAGGTTCGAACTTCGGGGCTATGGACGCTCTTCCACCGAAACCGTCTCGTTCATTGCGAAACCAACTAGCTCGTTCGGACCGGGTGGAGAGCTTTCTCACAAGCTCTCCTCCTTCTCTTTGGTCGGAGGATATAGGTGTGTGTGTCCGGTTAGGGCCCTTAAAGGTACTTTCGATCCGAATCTCGTCGTAAGAGTGATAAACTCTTCATCATCACTCGAGATTCCTTTTCTGCCGCTTTCCCCGACTCCATCTCCGATGGATTGGAGGGACTTAAAGCGGCGGGTCCTGACGCCTTGATGTCAGGAAGGGCCCCCAAGCTCACAGATACCCAGAGGTATCAGGCTTCTTGGGCGCTCTTTGCAGGCGTTCCCACTGAGGAGTTTTGGAAGGCAGCGTACTGGGCTCTATTTTCCTTCATTTCATTTTCCTATGTGACGTTTGCATGGGCGAGGAGCGTCTTTGGTGTCTCGGCGTGTCGGCGGCCACCGGAGACTATCTTAAGTCCTCTTGCCCCCCCCCCCCCTCCCGCCTCTCGTTTTGCTCCCTTGGGTGTCGGCTGTCTGTTTGGACAAGCAAGTAAGAGAGGTCATGTGATTATTGAAGTAATATTAAAATTAGCACTATTTTATTATTTACGAGATATCACATGACCCTCTCTTACGCCCCTCCCATCGCCGGCCCCAACTGTCCTCTAAGACGAGTGTCGATTTGGTTGGTTCAGAATGAAGATATATGCCTTAGGTCTAGCGCACCTCGTGTCAGGCAGGCGTGAGGCAGGTATTATGAGGGGTAGGGGAGTAAAAAATGTTTGGTAGTCTACCTCGAGTTGGTGTTGGTCAATGGCGATTGTTCTCGCGCGGCTAGCCCACTATCGTAAGAAAAGCATAGGAAGCAACCGAGGGTCACTACAGTGAATTATCTGTAAATTAATAAATTAGTGCTAAGTTTACACTATTAACGAGAGCTGAGTGAAAGATAAACAAAAGGAATAAAAAAAGAAAATACATCGGGACTTTTATATTTCCTAAACTGCAAAGGGTCTGCATGCGCAGACTAGTGCATTGTATATTGCGCAATGCCAAATCACGCATGCAGAATAATAACGATCTGCTAGGTGAGTGTTTGGATGAACTGCAGCCAAACGAAACTTCTTCTTATCAGAAGTTTTGTGGTCATATTGGACCTGTCTGAAACTAGTTTCTCAAGAATGATATCTAGGGGTAAGTTTTTTTGTGTGATTGTTATGTTTGATGATGTATTTTGACTTTTTGTTATGGATTCGAGGTGAATGTTTTGAACATCGGCAAAGCACCATACATTGATAATCTCCAGGCCGCTAGCAGCGGGTGTTTTTACACACTCAGCCTGGCGGGTTTCACATGCATCTCGCAGTCAATCAGCGTCAAAATATGACAAGTAAGTTTACTTATTTTTGAGGATTTCAAATACCTTTGACAGTGACAGAATATATAAATAGTCTGATATCATTTAATTTAGACTCTATTTATTTTTGGACAAAATAAGTTAGATCTTAGCCTTGCCAATCCTATCTCTATGTATTAACCGCACCCCCTACTTTTGACTTTTTGCCGACGGCAAAAAGGTGCGGCTTATACACCGTTAATTACGGTATACAAGCTCTGAATCATATAGGGTACATGTATGTCAATTCATACAATACAAGTCAAAATTATTATGTAGGTATGCCACAATAAAAGGTTTAAGGTATGCCACTGTCGTATGAGGTAAAAAAAAATTAAGTCACATTCATATCAGGGGTGCCAAATTTGTAGAAGACAATGCAAGTCACAGTTTTTCGAGAATTATCTCTGTTTCTGAGATGAGCGTAGTGACGAGGCCAGATGAGTGGTATGTAGCAGAGATGAGCTATACCGGCTCTGAGTCATATACAGTATATCAGAAACAAACACATGTAGGGTCACAATTACTTAACATTTTGATTCAAATGAATAAGATTTTGATTCAAATAAATAAGATTTGTCATAGTCGTATCAGGCAGTTCATAATCATAAGGTATATCCAGTTGTCTAAGACATGTCACAGTGGAATAAAATTCATAGAACAGTATACTGGGGATGTAAATTTTGTGTGAAGTTCGTTAATTGCAATCATTAAAAAATGGCTAGTGGAGATAAGCAACATGTAACACTCTTTCATGTATGTCACAATCTTCTGAGGTCTTTCACAACCAATCACAACCAGGTATTTCATTATCTTGTCATCAACTTATTAGTGGCAGAAACAGGATTTGGTTAACAGGGAGGGGTTGAGGATCCTACTGTTGTCACCTATATTGCTCTTTCTAAGGGCCTTTACAAGATTCTATGCAACCCAATATAGGGGCAACGGTGTTTCTAGTCCAAATTCATTCAGACAAATTAAGTTCATTGATGTTATTTTATTTATTATATTTCAAGTTCGGATTCCGAGCGTCTAGCAATCTCTACACAGTCGCCTCTGGAGTTGCGATTGATGACGTAGTCATTTCTACTGAGCCATGTACACCATTTGGTCAATGCAGCTTTGAGAATGGACTGTGCACATGGAAGAATGAACAGAACGATGACGATTTTGATTGGCTATTGATACAAGGGAGAACGCCCTCAGATGACACAGGACCAGGAGTTGATCACACTTTGGGAACGCCATACGGTAAGAATAGACCAATTTTGAGATATTAGCTACCCTTTGCTACTTTTTTTGAGATCTTGATTATCGATTACACACTAAAATTTACAAAATGCAAACTAAATTATTGAGCTAAAATGAAAAATTACATACCAATGTGACTTTTTTTTGTGCTAAACATTTTCAATGTTTTTGACAAGATGCTTTTCCTGAACCGTTCCTTCACAGGCACCTACATATTTGTGGAAGCCACAGGACGCGCAGAGGGTGATGTCACAATATTGAAGTCAAGTGATTTTCTGGCTGTGTCAACACGTTGCATGGAGTTCTATTATCACATGGGCGGGGCTGATGTGGGTAGTCTTGTTGTCCAGACATGGCCAGATACAGAGTCTTCTCCAACTACCCAGTGGTCTCAGACAGAGGATACTGGGGATGTGTGGCGACAGGTCCAGGTTTGTTCTAAATTTAATTTATCATTTATTTCTTTCTCCCCTTCACTCTCTCTCTCTCTCTCTCTGTATCATCACTATTTTTGTTCAACACCATCATAGCCAAAATAGTAAGAAGATTGATATTCATTTTCTTATTTTTCTTCCATTGATCTCTGTTACCCATAACACTTTTTTTATATTTTGCAGATCACCCTTGACCCTGTCCCTACGGCATATTCCTATGAGGTCCTTTTCAAGGGGACAGTGGGGGCATCCTACCTGAGTGATATATCATTAGATGATATCACATTCTATGACGGCGTTTGTTCTGGTAGGTTACATTCACCATTTTTTATCAGTTATATATATTTTTCTTAGTACATGTAGGCCTACTGTATCTACATGACTTTATATGTGTCCAGACCCAGTGGTGTTAATTTCAACCCTCAGTTTTTGCATTGTATACTTAAAAATTATGTAAGGTACTCTTTCTTTTTCTTAATAATTTCAATTTCTGGAACCCATATAACATCATATTGGTTGGATGAAACTCATTCCATTTTACATGTCTCGTCTTCTTAATTTCTTTGTTCTAATAGACCCACCATCTGACTGTGATTTTGTTTGCAACGACGGAACAGACAAGTGTCTACCTACTAATCAGATATGTGACTTTGTATCACAATGTGGGAATGGTGCAGACGAACTTGACTGTGGTAAGTATCATCTTGAAAATTTTATAACATTTCCCTTTACTCCACACTATTGAAAGCCTTAAATCAATTTGTTAATCAATGAATAGTTTGACAACCTTGAAAGTGCTCCTTCCCTCACCAATCAAGGTTAACTCGGGCTAAAACATGATTTAGAGAAGATTATTTTAACTTGATGTCGCACAGTTCAACATGCATATCTGTGTGGATAATTTTAAGGTAAGAATTAAATTGTCCCAGTACATGTACTCTGATTAATACAATCTAATTGCATGTTATTTTATTCTCAATATCTCCGTTTAGGTACCACTTGTACCTTTGAAGTAGACACTTGTCGTTGGTGGAATGCTGGTCATGGAACACACAAGTTTATACGGAACCAAGGATCTACACCAGACACTAATACAGGACCTGCTTATGACCACACTACACTGACATCAGCTGGTATATAATATCGACAGTACCATTTATTATGGCAATTGGGTTTTGTCAGGGTTTCTTTTTTTCAATGAAAAATTGCATTTAATCATTCAGAAAGAAGACCTTTTTTCACACTAATTTTTTTAATATGTTGAATTTAGCACCGATTCTTTTTACACAAATCTTATACTCTTTTAGAACTTCAGTAATGAATTATAATTACAATCATTGATTTTGTTTCTCTAAAGCAGTTATATTCACAATTTGGTGTATTCTTTTTTTCATTTGTTAATAAATTTTGATTGTATTTACCCTTTATATTTTGCGCTTTAAAAAAACCTTCTAACCTTAAACATAATTCTCTACCTCCTCTAGGTTGGTACATGTATGTTGGCACCACTCCTAGTAGTGGTGCTGCCTATGCAGTTCTCTCATCCCGCATGCACCGGAACGCTGCTGCAACGTGTGAGGTTCGCTTCTGGTACCACATGTTGGGTGATGACATAGGGAACCTACAGCTCTGGGTTCAAGAGCAGTACTTCCTGATGCTACCATGGTTCGAGTCTGGCAACCAAGGAGATAGATGGTACGAGGGCATTGCAGGACTTGGTCGCATTCCCGGTGGCTTCAATGTAAGGAATTACATAAATTCTTGTCTTAGTGTTTCAACTATTCAATGACATTGAAAGTTATATAAAAGTTCTGTTATATAGATATGCAGAGAAAGTAAAATTGTCATAGGCATATCATTGTGTGAAACCATTAGCCAAGACATTCTCATTGGCTGTATATATTTTACAACCTTTACAATTGCTGAGAACATAAGAAAGGCTTATTGACTCATTCAAAATATGAATAATATTTACACTCCTACCTCAACATCCCAATATTGTATTGCTATGTTCAACTTTTTTTCACAGGTTAAGTTCCAGTCTGTCCGTAACTTTGATGTTCTAGGTGATGTTGCTATTGATGATGTCAGAATGGAGGGTTGTGCTCTGCCCGGTATGTACCAATGTAATTTAGGAATTGACAAGATTGTTGACACTACTTTTAAAATGAACATGAAATTAAGTTTATTCCATTCATCATTGGTCCGAAAACAGAAATTCATCTTCCATTGGTATTGGTTATAATACTTTTTTGTACATCATCAGTGATTGTACATGAAGCAATATTGATCGACAGGCATTTTTTTTTTTTTTTAATCGTGGAAAGTTGTTAAAGTTTGATTCAGATCAGCAAGGTTTTATTTTATGATGGTTTCACATTTTGTGCGTAAAGAGCAGCATTGATTGTTTCCCTATTTGTTTCTTTTTGTCAAATTTTCCTCAATAAATACAGCTGAGCAGTCATCATCATGTGCAAGTGATGAATTCCGATGTACCCGTAACGCATGTATTGAAAGCCGTCGTATCTGTGACTTTACTGATGATTGTGGAGATGGTTCAGATGAGGAGCCTGCCCTCTGTGGTAAATAAACATACACTATGCTGATTATTGTGATTAATGAAATAAACCACTGTTTTCAAATCATATTTTGCTTAAATGTAAAAAAAAAAGTTACGATGCTGAATATATAATGATCATGAAAATACTTACTAAGCTAATATGTTCTCTAATCAAAATTAGAAACTGATGGAATATGTTTGATGACCGATTGCTACCAATACGTACCAATTTGTGGGGGTCATGTTTAGATGAAGCAAAAACCAACTTGTTTAAATTTGTGAAATCTCTACCTGTTTTTTAAGGCGGATCGACCAGTCCAACATTAACTTCTTTTGTAGTTTGAGATGGAATACATATCACGTTCAATAAAAAACAATGGGGTGTAATGCTTTTAGCTCGGGCCTTAATATTACACACATCTGTATTTCTTTTCAACCTATATTTTATGTCTTGTTTTGGTAGGAGGATATGACCAGTGCAGCTTCGAAGATGACTTCTGCGATTGGACTCAAGATGTATACGATGATACTGATTTCATTAGGATAACAGGGCCATCTGATACTGAAAATTATGCTACTGGACCATACAGAGACCACACAACACAATACACAGGTACATACATGTATATACAAAACTTTGTATTGCAGAAGATTTTTGTGTTTGTATCATGACAGTTTTCTTCTGAAAATATTTTTTAAAAATTTTGAAATATTGAAAGAGCATTTATGTATCAGCGTTAATTTAACAATACCTGAAATAGCTGAAAACTTACAAGATATTTTCTCATGCAAAGCGTCACAGAATTAAATTTTTGTTTAAATTTTATTGGTCATTACACAGTATTACTTTTTAAAAAATATAATTTTCAAAAAAGGACACAGTTGCAATGTAAAAAGCTGAACATAATTAATGCAGCTAGACCCTTTTAATCTTTATCCAATACAAAATGAAAGGGGGGAACATTACTAAACTATATATTTATTCATTCTTTATCTGTATTTATCTGATTTTTGTTCATCTCAATATTTCAGGCTTCTATCTTGTAATGGATTCCAGTGAGCAAGGATTAGAAGAAGGGTCTAAAGCAAGACTGTTCAGTCCGGCTTATCAACAAGTCAATCAGAATGTGCACTGCCGGGTAAGAGGAACACAAAACTACAAGAATTATAGCATTGCTTGCACAACTTTTTGATTGTTAAAGAATTATATTACTTACTGTCACCGAAGATTTTTAAAATTTATCAAAGACAAGTTTTGTTTAATGCGAGAGTGAACTGGCCAGCACTCATATTGTCTTTTTAAAATTTTTATTGCATATTTTATATTGCCTTTAATACTTGCTTTATCATCAACTTAATCAGGATAAATACAACTTCATATTCATAATCCCACTGCTGACACCATTTTAATTTTCAGCGTATTGCAAGAGTTCTCATTATCCATGAATTCACAGAATCAAATAAGCAACATGATTTACTTTTGTCATGCCTAAATCATACATTTATGCAGTGCACCTTCCCATACTAGACGATTAATGGATTGATAAGAGTGTTTACAATATTCCTTTGAAATAAAACCTAAGTGTTTTATGGATAAAATTCAAAGCTTCTTTATTTTGTGCTATTCAGTTCCGTGTATGGTACCACATGTTTGGAAGTGACATTGGAACATTCAACATTTACTACCGAGTTGGCGTTGGGGCATATCTTACACCCCTGTTTACAAAGACAGGCCACTCAAACGACTATTGGGAACTCGCTGATGTTGAAGTTACTTCTGATTTAAATTTCCAGGTAAACATAAACATTTACTTGTAAACTGATGTAAATTTGATTGAATTGGATCTCTGTTGATGGAAGAAGATGTTATTTCTGGTATTGACCAATGTGTTTGTTTAAACTTTTTCCTTTATAGGTATGTAGAGTTCTCTCTGCTATAAGATAGAGTATTTCTCAAAATTTCTGCCATGTTGATTGATATTATTGTTGTTTATCCATGTCAGGATAGTCTGTTTAGTGTGTATTTGAAGTCTGTTGAGTGTGAACTGAATCATTCTGCTTTCTACAAGATATTGTGCCAATGACACTGACTTGTACTTGTACTTAAAGGGTTGAGCCTTTTAGCTGGCAGGTAACAATAACAAAATTGCATTGTTTGTCTTTTTAGATTGTGATTGAAGCACTGCGAGGTGATGGTCCAGCCGGTGATATAGCAATTGATGATACATCTATCACTCCAGAGTGCATCAGATCACCGAGTAAGTTCGTCAGTAAAACCACAATCTGTATATCCTCACCTTTGCCTTAAATTACTTTAATTGTTCTCCCAGGATGTATCATTTGTGTCAAAATTATAGAAAAGGCAAGTATATGAAAGAACAAAAAAAATCCTGCTTTTTGATATGTGAACAATTACAGCCAATCAAATCATATTTCAAATAGTTGTGTTAGGAGGGTACATTTACTATTCAATTGAATTACAAACTTTTAAATGGTGATCAAGGCGTGCTCTTGTTATTTTCCGTCAATTGATCTTTTTGCATGTGTTTTGTCGGGTTAAATCTGGAAAGATACAAAGTCTGTGAGATGTGTGAATTAGTTTATCTTTCAGAAACTGTTTTACCTAGTTGATACTATTTATTTTGACATTGTAAACAGCCGAGCTGCAACCGGGTGCCACATCGCCTCCTATTGTTACGTATGGGCCATGCGGACAGGGCAAATGGCAGTGTTCTGATCTGACCTGTATTGATCTAGAGTTATTCTGCAACTATGAGGAGGATTGCTCAGGAGGAGAGGATGAATCTGTTTGTGGTGAGTAGTTGTCATAATAATGATGACGATGTATCAATTTAATTTTAATATTTTTTAATGCTATTTATGGTAACAAGAGTGTCATAAATGATAGTGATAGTGGTTGGGAAATGCTGGTACATGTAGTTATATGATAATGATGATGATGATTATGATGATGATGATGAGGAGGATGAGGATGATTTTGATAGTGATGGTAGGATTTTTGCAGATTTCGTCTTATCATTGAGGTAAATGCTCACATGCGATACATAAAGCAATGTAAAATAGCATGTTTCATTGTTTAAAAGCACATGTCCTTGTATTTGTTAGGTACTTGTGACTTTGAGACCGGTCTATGTGGATACCAGGATGATAGTTATGGAAGCTTTGCATGGATGAGAGACCAGAGTGGTCTTCTTCAAGATGCTGGTGGTAAGATACATTCATAGTTCATACTTTTAAATTTCAAATAATGATTTAAAATAGGTTAGAAAGAATCAAATTAATCTTGCACAGGATGTTTTCATTACAAATACATAATTTCTGCTTTCGTATTTCAGTCGGAAAGGCATACCTGTACAATCCGTAAACAGGTGAAAACGGTCAATTTAGAGTTTTGTATTCAGTAGTGCTTGTTCAATATACTAAAATTGTTCGTATTTAGAAATAGCTAAATAACAGATTGTGAATGCAAAATTTCCACAATACACATAATATTTAGGACAAGTATTGTCAGCTTATAACTGAAATTATAATGTGTCACAGCATACATGAAGTACAGAACTGAACATTACATCATTTATATAATAAGTGTTTGATTCTTTGGTTTCAGGTTTTTACATGACTGTCGGAAGCGGCAACGGTCAGTTTAATGAACCAGCTAGACTTGTGAGTACAGTCCTTCCTGACACATCTCCTGATTGCACCATGACATTCTGGTATCTTTATCAGGTATGTGGCTGTCTCATAAGTGTACATTGTCCATGTTGTCCAGAGATTTTACAAAGAAGAATATGTTCATTAAACTTGTATTAGGTGAATGTGGAAATGAAACCTACATGTACTTTCCTTATGCATAATTATCAGATAGTATAGAACCAGTACTCAGGCAAAGGACTGTGTTCTTGTAACTTTTTGTTTTGCGCAATATCATAGGTAACTACATATGCTCTTGAAGGATCATGTCTGTCCCCCTTTTTACCTAGCTACAACATGTACTATTACAAACAAGTGTTATACCAGTAGGAGATATAAATTGTGATTCCGTACCATTAGATAATATGGTTTTGTTCTATGTTGTTTAGAGAGAGAAAGAAAGTAAAAAAATTATGTGAAGAATTGAAAGTTATTTCCTTTGGATACAATAATTTGATGACACCTGCAAAAAAGGTTTACTTTAGGTGTCGAATTAGGAGCAAATAAGAATGGAGCATTTTCATTGTTACTCTAATCCAACCTGTAATTGATTAAGATGGATCTTTTAAGGTGGTGTCTGAGAGATAACTATTAACTTCAATTAGACAGTGTAGATAATCCTTTCATGTAGTGCATCAAAATAAAAATTTTAGATTGATAGCGTCGTGTAATCTTTTCTTCTTTTTTTTTTTCTTTTTCATAGACTTCTTCAAGCAGCCCAATGACAGAGTTCTACATGCAAGTTTCCAATGCTAGTGACCCTTCAAACTCTGCTGATTTATGGATGGTGCCCTCAACATCGGTTGCAAACTGGACTCAAGCTACTGTAGGACTGGGAAGGCAAATATCAAGTTATAAGGTAAACATTTTAATGTTAGGCAGGAACTGCTTATTAAAGTGCCAACATGTGTGGTAAAGAGGAAGGAGTAGAGCTGATGAGAGAAAAATAGAAAGTGTTGTTTACTGCTGCCCAATGTACAGTAAACAATTTATAGCCTTTATGTTATCATAGATACTATACATCATACTGTACTAAATATTCCTCAATTTATTGAATGCTTATACTTACTCAACCTATGTTGAGAAATTTCTTGACATATTGGATACTACAGTTATTCTCTGAAGATTTGTTGATTTAAATTTTTTATATAATAACGAATGAGGCCATTGATAATTACATGAAAATGTGATTTGAAAGCAATGTAAAGACATCTTTAGTATGTAATTTGTATTTGCTGTTACAACATTTTATTTGTTTTTCAATTTCCAGATCACTTTTGTGGTGGTCATGTCGGATGATGATGACGTGATTGCTGTAGACGACATCAAACTGGACGGTTGCAAACCAGAGTCATACGTACCCTGTGAGGTCCAATGTGACAATCTTCTGTGCGTACCTTTCTCAAAGAAGTGTGATTACTCGGATGATTGCACAGATGGCACTGATGAAAGAACATGTGGTGAGTTTTTAAAAAAAAGAAAGTTGAGCATAATATTACTTTTGATTTGTATCAAGTTTGTGCAGTCATTCACCAGTTGATTAATGATAAGAATGTCTTTACTCTTTATATGTGACACAAAGGATCAGTAAGAGGTATTTAAGATTCAAATTTTGTGTACATTTTACATTTTAGTCAACATATTTGCCTTCTTTTCCACTTCTTTCCATTAAATTTGGAGTTGTTCCCCCTCCCCTCGGAAATAAATATAAATAAATTAAAATCTGTTTTTGCTTATGCTGAGATTGAAGCCCTAATACATCACTATTGATTACCTTCATATCTCTGTCAGAGAAGAAAAACGGTGTCACGACATTTGCTTTGTGCTTTATAGGGTAAGGGTTGCAATAGGGTATTATGTTAGGTTTACGGTTACGTTTAGGGTAAGGTTTAGTGATAAATCAAGTTTTGAAGTTGGTCATTACAGCAGAGCAATTGTTGTCGGAGCACATGTCATGTAAACAGAAAAAACATATCTTTGATATTGCACGATAAGCTATCTTAGGTAGATGTGAAAGACTTAAAGGACAAATTATCCCACCAAGCATTCATATAATTGAAGTCTACAGGGTAAAACTCTCTACATTTCCATTGAAAATCAAGGACTGCTTTTATCAGTAATCTGTTAACTTTGCTTGGCTGTTCTACCTGTACTCTTTCCTCATGGGTCCATCAAGCTTTTTGAAAATTTGTATTTTGTAGGGAAAAAGTATAATCAGTCAATTAAATCTGTCTGATCAAGTACATACATATGTTTTTCATAGGGCTGGAAAGTGGAAGTTAAAATTGTAAGCTGGTGTTTTGCTATACCAAGTGAAATTTACAGTACGAGATGTAGGCCATGAAGTACCTTTGAACTTTTGTATTATTATTTATTGTAGATGCTTATCAGAGATGCGATTTCGAGCAGAATCTTTGTGATTGGAGCCAGAGTAGTGATGATGATCTGGATTGGGTATGGATGACTGGAAACCAAGGCGCTCAGGCAGGTGCCCCTGGGGTTGACCACACCCTGAATAACCCATCTGGTAAGGGTTTCAAGAATATTTCGTATGAAAATGAAATGAGAAATAGTATCAAGACAGCAGGGTAATATTCCAGGGCCCACTGGGTAAATTTCTAGAACTTATAAGTATTATATTATTATTATTATTTACCACCCTCTTTAGGTAAGTGCACCTAGTCGATAAGTCAATAGTATGATAAATGAACAAGTGTAGACACATGATGATTGATTGATTGATTGATTGAAAACCGCGACTGCTACGCAACCGCTGCAAATTGCAATACGACTTTTTTCTTTCAAGTGTCCCGCAACTTTTGACATCAAGTTCGAAAAAATTGGACTCTCCATTGTAACAATATGTAATCGCATGTCAGGCCGAAATTGAACGAAAATCATGAGTTTGCATGCATTTGCGTACAAAATACTGCTTTTCCTAAATTGCTTTATAACACTGATAATTGTGCCTTCTGAGCCTTTTGATTGATTAGATTTGTCTTTATATTGATGAAGAAATATTTCAAAAGCATAAAAAATTACAAAAACAAAGAAATACATATGAAATAAAAAACAATAGAATACCTCAGAAGTTCACAAAACAATAGAATACGAAAGAATCAATTTGAAATTTCTGAATTTTTCAATTCAATAATGTTGGCTATGCTACTCAGCAACTTTTGAAAAAAAAATAGCTTCATAACTATGTTATTAAACATTAAGCATTAAACAAAGAGTCACTCAATACACATATGGCGGTGCCCTTGCTGTGCTCTACACGTTTGTTACGTTACATGTGCATGGTATTTACACTAGCAATTATAAAAGAACAGTTTGTCAGATGGAAACGGTTTTGAATGCGTTGGAGCAGTTTCATGTCAACGAAGGGCAACCCCCTTCAGATAAAGCTCCAGTATGACCAGAAGTGTTCCTTTTCTTATTTCATATGGAGATAATGAAATTGATGACTTCATACTAATTATGGAATAAAATCTTATTTTGTCTGATCTATTTTCACCAGGACATTATCTCCACATGTTTACCTACCAGAATGATGCAAATAAGAGAGCGAGGCTGGAGGGTCTTATATATTCTAAACCTAATGATGGTGACTGTCAGGTATGTAGTGTACAAGCATAGCTGGTAAAATAAACAAATTACCTATGGTCATATTCAAACGTGAGTGACACGACATTTGGACTGATAGAAGGGCGCATATCTTTGCACTTGTAGGTTATGAATTGATCATGACTACCATATTATGCATAATGTAGAAGGGGCATGTGTCATTGCCACTTGGATTTGAATTTTACATTTGGTCCTGGAAATCATGATTAAAAAACAGTGCGTGAGTGACACAACGAAAAATGTTTGGTTATGGTTGTTAGTCTGCTGGTATATCTACATGAATAGTGTACCTCTCTGACATTTATTGTCCTTATCAATCATTCCCTCTCTGTGGAAAATGGTCCACCTCTATGTGTCGTGAGTGACAAGACATCCAAAACGTGAGTGACACGACCAGTGCCTTAAATCAGGGCTCAACATTAAAGGGCGCCCGGGCGCCCGGGGCGCCTATTTCACCTACCAGGACCCTCAAATCAGAGGAATTATCAAAAAGTAGTTGCCCGAATTGACCCTC
>CALNVZ010003433.1:31614676-31697525 GCA_940671915.1 Paracentrotus lividus
GCTGATTTCAGATCCTAATTTGCATTTTCAAAGGCACAGCGCCACATTGAAATATAGCTAAATGTCCCACTTAGTTTGAATATGACCCTATATGTTTTTTTCTAAGATAGTCATATAATAAATCAGCAGGAAATATCATGTGTTTTTTTTTCTTTAGTTTGTCTTTCATTTGTTTAGGTTTGGGAGTAATAGCAGAGTAGCCTGAATTTGTCACTGTAATTAAGATATAAAACTTAATGCTTGTGACTAGTGAATAAAAGTGGACTCCCATCGCAAATAGGAAATCAAAAGAAATGCAAATGGAAAAATCCAGAATTGCAAATTGTAAGAGAAATACATGTACATGTATATTGCTCATAAATTCAGTTTTACAGTACCTCAGAAAAATGTTGTTGGTTTTACGGTGCTGTAAGGTTCTATTGTTCTATTTTCAAGAAAAGTTATTCAGATTTTTTACATTCCACTATTACAATGTCAGGACTATTGACTGAATGTATACGATGCTATGCAGTTCCTGCTGGTTTGTATATAATAGGGATATGATCTTGAAGGTATTTACATAGATTTAAAGGCAATTAAGTGTAGGGGAATTAAGCAAAATTTTACTTTTCTATTATGATTATAATTACAGATGAGATTCTGGTATCACATGAATGGAGGTAACGTAGGTACCCTCAGAGTCATGACCCAAATATCACTCTCAGATAACCCACAATCCATCTGGTCCAAATCCGGATCCCAAGGAGACGTTTGGCTGAGGGCTATAGTGGACCTCAATCCAGGGAGCAAATTCCAGGTAACAGTTGGATGTGTTTGAGAAAGTAATAATTATGATAACAAAACAAAAATGATGACTCAATGAATATCTACGATCATACATGCATATATAAATAATAATTGTAATAATATTGAACACACCAGAAATTTCAACAACAACCATAATAATAAACAAAGATATTTATTATGTTAAAAGCCTCCAAAAATGATATATCCAGCCCAATTAAGAGCTATATTGAATAGGTCAAAGTATATTATTTCATATTTCATAATCACTGTTGTTATTCATATTCCTTATCTAAACATATGGGTTCAAGACAGCTAAAACTCAAAGTTCATTATTAATATTTATATAATGTAACAATTTTCTTATATTTGCATGATCTCTATTCTGTGAAGATTCTCATTGAGGGTGTAGCAGGTGGACTGGATGACTACATGAGTATAGATGATATCTCATTTACACCTGGATGTGTAGTCTCACCGGATCAGACCCTACCTATCAAGGTTACTCCATCAAGTAAGTTACACATTCATAAAAAAGCTTTTTGAGTTATAAAGGTGTCCTACAATGTACCTTTATGCAGAATTGAATAATAGATTTTTTTTTTATAATGTTCTGATATTTTTCTCTAATTAAGTCTAATTATCATCTACATTATGCATGAAAATGTTAATCAATATCATGAAGTAGTTTTCTGTATTTTTAGAAAATTCCTCCTCACCCAAGGGTGCCACATAAAACACATGAATACAAATTCAAAAGACTATTTATTTTCTTGAAATGCAGGTGCACCACATTGTAACACAGGCGAGAAAGCTTGCGATGATGGCTCCTGCCTTGCAATCAGTAAATTCTGTGATTTCAGATATGATTGTGATGATGGAAGTGACGAAAAGGATTGCCGTGAGTATTAAAATGAAATTATTTTAAAATCTTATTTCACTATCATCTTTATGCCTCATGTCTCTTGGTAATATTATGTTGGTTCATTTTACACTTTCGATTGGCTCTCTCTGTTTACAATTTATAAAGATTTTATTGAAAAATACCTTTTCAGAATTCAGGAAATTACTTGTGAGAATATTTCCCTTTGCTTGCCGAAACAGCTTGTATAGCCAGATCGAGGAAGGAGCTCTAATTTATTATCAAGCTATTACTTTAAAGTAAACAAGAAAGAGCCCTTACTACAGAGTTTGCTAAGGCCATGGTGGGAAAATTTTACCAACAGGCTTCTATTGCTCTATTCGATAAGTACCAGCTAGAAAAGAAATGTGCCAGGTTGTAGTCTACTGAAACCGAATTTGGCCTGACTCTATAAGACAAGGTTGTATGTGGGACAGAGTAAGAGAGGAAATGAACTACCAATTATTTTTTCTTTCTCTTTCTTTTACAGCTACTTGTGTACTTTCGAGAATGACATGTGTTCTGGAACAGTCTCTGAATGATGATTTTGATTGGCTGAGACACAATGACTCGGACTCATTGAATATCTAGGACCCTCTACTGAATCACACTATGAATAAGCCCTGATGGATAAGCCACCTTTGTCCACAACTTGTCCATAGCATTATGGTTCCCTGGCAAACTTGAGAACAATCAGTGATTTATGGAACAAATGTTATCAATATACCCTTTGTCTTCTCCCTCAAAGTTGTTGATTGGTTGTTTTTTTATTAGATTGCAAATGCTATAAATATTTCTTTACTTTACTTCTCTGACATGTACTTCACTTCCCTTTTTTCTGCCTTCTTTCATTTTTCCAAACTTATTTTCCTTATATTAAGCAATACTTTCCATTTATGGTCTGACGTGTTTTTTATAACATTTTTGTTTACTTTTTTTTCTAGACACATATTTTTTAGGTTTAAGTTTATTTCTATGTGTACTTCATGTTTTATGATTTTGTGGATGAGAGTGCGGAATGTGTGGGGTGAAGGTGGGTTTGTTTGGTGAGGATGGGTTTGTTTTAAAATCAGATGCTGCTCAGTTTTTGAATATTGTACCTAAATATCATGGAACAGTTTTCTGCCTTTACTAAAGACGATATTCAACCATAAATGTAAAATTCCCATCCCCATAGGCTAATCACATATTAAAGTATGCATGTTGTAAATTTCAATCCAATACTTTGAGGAATTATACTACTTTGTCGATGGGTCCCAGCAATCCCTCACCAAGTCCACAAAAAATCAATTTGCTACCCTGGTTAGCCCACGTTCGGTTCAGGACTGGCGGGCATGCAACCGCTCGCGTCTGGTACTATTCCTTATGGTGTGGCGTATGGCATGCTCGCATTGAAGCGCAAGGTCCTACAGATGAACGGAACGCTGATGCTTGTTGATAGCGGGGCAACACTTTGGGAGAGTAGATGGATGAAGGCTGAGATAAGCATCCCACAGTGCATCACAGGACTTCCAGTAGGATATTATTCATATACTTACTTTTAGAAAAAAGGAAAAATTACCACTTTTTTATTTGTGTTATAGTTTTACATTTTTTTCCCCCTTTAACTTACATGTATGCTGTTGTTTTGGTTATTAAATCTAGGCTAATATGAGCTGTTATTTAGTGTGAATTCAAAATCATTATTATTTATATATGTTAAAGGAAACGCTCATACTTTTTTTTTGTCCCCGCCGAACGAGTTCGAGCAGGGGACTATGAAACGCTGGCTCCGTACGTGTTGTGTGTGTTGTCCGTCCATCCGTCCGTCGGTCCGTCCGTTCCGTCGTCCGATCCGTCCGTCCTGTGCGTCCGTATGTGACCAAAATCTTCAATTTGCTACTCCTTCGCCATTTTCATCCGATTCGATTCCGTTGTTGCTTTTATATGATAGCACTTTTAGGTGGGGATGGGGTACCCCCAAAAAAAAACTTTTTTCCTTTTTCACCCCAAAAGAATTTTGACCTTGACCTTTGACCCTGATTTTTGACCATTTGTTAATTGGCTACAAAATGCTACTCCTTCGCCATTTTTCATCCGCATTTTCGATTCTGTTGCTTTATATGATAAGCACTAGGTGCAGGGTACAAAACTTCCTCACGGATTTGACTTTTGACCCCTTGACCTTTTGGACCTTCATTTTGAACCTATATTGTTAATTTGGTACAAATGCATACTCCTTTGCCATTTTTCAATCCGATTTCGATTCTGTTTGCTTTATATGATAGCACTAGGTGAGGGCTACAAAACTTCCTCACGGAATTTTGCTTTTGACCCCTTTGACCTTTGAACCTTCATTTTTGACCTATATTGTTAATTGGCTAACAAAATGCTTACTCTTCGCCATTTTTTCATCCCGATTTCGAATCCGTTTTTGCTTTATATGATAGCACTAGTTGAGGGCTACAAACTTCCTCACGCGAATTTTGACTTTTTGACCCTTTGAACTTTGACTTCATTTTTGACTCCATATTGTTAATTGGCTACAAAATGCTACTCTTCGCACTTTTCATCCGCATTCGAATCCGTTTGCTATTATATGATAGCACTAGGTTAGCGGCTACAAAAACTTCCTCACGGAATTTTGACTTTTTGACCCCTTTGACCTTTGACCTTCATTTTGACCTATCATGTTAATTGGCTACAAAATGCTACTCCTTCGCCATTTTCATCCGATTTCGATTCTGTTTGCTTTATAGATAGCACTAGGTGAGGGCTACAAAACTTTCTCACGGAATTTTGGACTTTGACCCCTTTGACCTTTGACCTTCATTTTGACCTATATTTTAATTGGCTTACAAAATGCTACCCTTCGCCATTTTTTCATCCGAATTTCGAATCTGTTTGCTTTATATGGATAGCACTAGTGCAGGGCTACAAAAACTCCTCAGGAATTTTGATTTTGAACCCCCTTTGACCTTTGACCTTCCCTTTTTTTGACCTATATTGTTAATTGGCCACAAAATCTTACTCCTCACCATTTTTCATCCGATTTCGAATCCGTTGCTTATATGATAGCACTAGGTGAGGCGCTTACCAAAACTTCTTTCACGGAATTTTGACCTGTGACCTTTTCCTTTGACCTATATTGTTTAAATTGGCTACAAAATGCTACTTCCTCGCCATATTTTACCGAATTTCGATTCTGTTTGCCTTATGTGAACACTTGATCGATGATATAATGGGAATATTTCATTATCTGCGGGGACAATATTACGCAATCGCGTAATTTTACTAATCCACTGTGTTTTTTTTGGCGTAGGATCCATAACGTGATATGATTACCATTGAACAGTCTTTCAAAGTGCTTTGAATACAAAAATTCCAGATATTATGGGAACCACGTACAATTTATCTATATTTTGTTTCAGAAATACATGCATAGCTCCCCCCCCCCCTGCTAAAAAAACAGCAACACATAACAATAACAACCACAAATCAAACCAAGTGATCGGGATGCGGATTCGCCCTGCCTTGATATATACAGAAGAAAGCATTACTGTTCATCTACTACCATCAGGCTCTAATATATCATGGATATATTTGGTTAACTTTTTGTTGATCAGTAAATATTTTTCTCTGTCTATTCATAGGTTCTTATAACAGCTGAGAACCACCAGGTTCAGCCTTACGCTGGTGGTTTTGCCATTGATGACATTCGATTTGACAACTGTGCGTATGATATGTATATTCCTGTGACGTGTGAAGATGGTGAGGCTATGTGTGGAAGTGGACAGTGTTACCCCATGGATAACAAATGTGATTTCACTCAAGATTGCTGCATGGATAACTCAGACGAAACTGCTTGTTGTGAGTATATAATTGTAACCTCATTTATTTGAACTTCCCAAAGTAAATGATAGAGCCAAAAGAATCTAGTAAAAATATTTTATTAGAGGTATGATTCCCATTGCAAGGATGTTTAAGTTTTGTGAGAAATTAGCAAAAAAATCTGTAAGAAGTTTACTTAAAAGATTACACCATAAGCTATTACTATCTGTACTATTAATCAGAAAATTATTTTAGTAGCAGTAGTAGTAAGGTAGAAGCAGTGGTATTAGTTGTTGTTGTTGTTGTAGTAGTAGTAGTAGTAGTAGTAGTAGTAGTAGTCGTAGTAGTAGTAGTCGTAGTAGTAGTAGCAGTAGTAGTAATATGTTAGTAGTGGTATAGTAACATTTATATTGTTGTAATGATTGAGGTGATGATCATCATGATTTTTATTATTATTTCTAATTTCTAGCATCTTATAATAGATGTGATTTTGAGAGCGGTCTCTGTGACTGGGTGCAGATGACGGATGACGATCTTGACTGGAATATAATGCAGGCTTCTACTTCAGCTTACATCAGCTATGATCATACCCTAGACAACAATGGAGGTATAATAAAAGAGTCGTATCTTGCCATTTTTGTTGAAAGTGATACATGTATATCCTTGACCAGAAACCCTTTTTGTATTTCTGATATTGCTCATTTCTTTACTCTTTATTTTTAGACCAATTTGTGAACTGACCTCTCAAAACTTTGTCACCAATATTCATGCATGTAACTCGGTTTCATTATATTTTTATATAGCTAAATATCAAGTTGCTTTAAATTTCATCATGTTGTGCACTATTTTGCAACCTGCATGTACTGATTATCCATTGTTGGTTTATATTTTTCCTCTCCATCTTTTCTTTTCCCTTTATGCACGTAGAATGGAGTTTTGGAGATTCCAAAGGAGCTGTGTCTTTCTAGTCTCCTGTCTTGCGCCCCTATCTAACTCTCTCGCATGCTCTTTCTCTCCTTCTCCATTTCTCTATATCTCTCTATTACTCTTTCTTACAGTTGTACTTCCATAATTATTCTGTATATGATTTGTCTTCTTTATTTTAATATGTATCATACAAAACACATGAATCCTAAAATTTCAAGAATATAAACAAAACCGATATTGCTCTTTGTTTGTTCATCCTCTTACCTCCTGCATACTTTTTTTTATATCTCTGTCTCTAAAGGTTCTTTCCTTGTAGTCGATCAGTACAAGCAATCACCAGTGGGGTCTTCAGCTCAGATTGGTAGTTTCATCATCAACCCTGTGTCATCAGGTTGCACAGTAAGTCTATCAGTGTATCACCGTTTAGCCTACATCAATTTGTCAAATGCATGTATTAGATTAATCTTATGATAAACTGCGACTGTGGTATGCTGCAAACCATTGGGAACCTCCTCAAATGCACAAATCTTAGGAAACATTACAAGAAGGATTATGTGGTGGCTTTGAATGCGAGGGTGTAGCTTTGTGCCAAGTCCTGGCCCAATATCTAATGTTTTATTTCGTTGGTGGACACAAATTAGAAGGAGTCTTTTTCAATCAAGTTCACAGCTATATTGTGTAATATTCTTCTTCATATCTAATTTTATTCTAGTGTAAAATAGTCAATCCGAAACCTATTAGACTAGATAAAATTAAACTAAAGCCAAAAGTAATTTAAATGGATTGTTTGCCAATGAAAATTGTCACTCAGAAATATCAATATCCGGTAATAAAAGCTTAAATTAGACTACATGAAAAAGTTAAAACGGTTCTTCTTAAACCTGTGATGCCTCTTTTCCAGATGAGGTTTTACTACTACATGAGCGGGCAAGATACAACCATTAGCATCAAAACAAGGACATTGGTTGGCGGTGATATGTCTGAGAAGTGGAGTATATCAGGTGATCAAGGGTTGACATGGAATAGAGCAGCCCTTCCTCTGAGCAGTGATGATCGATTCCAGGTATGCATGCATTTATGAAGAGTAATGATTTTGTATCTTCCCTGTTCAAAAGTATTGCAATATAGCTAAAAACGAGTGCATGTTTTATTGTACAAGCCTTTCTCAATATTATTAACTACCATAGTGTTGTGGACCATTTTTGTTTAGTCTGAAAAGGAATACCTTTCATCCCTGAGAGCAGAATACATTCTGCTTTTGCTATTGATTTGCTGCATTTTCCCCTTTTCTTTTATATATTGTGTATAATTATTGCATATTGTAATTGTTTTTAATATCTTATGTTAATGTTTCTATGCAGGTATGTTATGGTGTTTGTTTGAATGTTTGTATAAATGTCTTTTTAATGAATGTGGAATGCATAAAACTGAAACTGATATACCCTGTGTCATAGGTAATATTTGAGGCAGTCAAGGGATCAGATTCCAGTGCGTTCCTGGGTCTTGATGATGTATCTTTCACTCCTGAGTGTACCCAGTCTAGTATCCCTCTGCCACAGAGCACCACTACCCCACCACCGACCACGCCCACCACCAAGGGTACGTTATGACCTTCATGAAGGCAATAGGCCAACTTCATACATGTATGTATTAATACAGATTATAATAAAACATGTTTAATTCTGTAACATGTGTAAAGCTCCATTTCTGAAGCAACGTTCATTATTGTATATGCAGTGTTTGCATGGTACATGTACATGTAGCTTGCATCCTTCCAATTCCCGCCCACTCATTATGAACAATCAAAATTTATGATTTAATTTAAAACTTTTAAACTTCTTGTTCAGGAATGCAGGGCTCTTTCAAATTGTTTTTGGTGTCATCAGGAAGGAGAAAGATTGAACTTTAAAATGATGCATTTATTATTTCATTATTTGCTTGCATTCACAGAAAAAAAAACATCTGGATTATACAGGGACACCCTGTATAATCATTAAATATAGCACTTAAAATTTTCATGAAATCCATGAGGTTAAGTAATAACTACAACTTTGTTGGTAATCAGAAGTATTTTAATCATTTATATTAAAATATGGAATAAATGTAGTTACATATTGATTATGGTTAGCTATTAGTGTTTTAAAGCACAGCATCATAAATTGCTTAACTATTGTATTTTTACATTAACATAATTTGGGAATTTTGTGTATTTTTTTTAGTTTCAACTCTCAGACCAAATGCAACCACAGCACAAACTACACCTCAAGTGAGACCTACACCAGCTGGTCAATCAGGAAACGTAAATACAAATCAATAAATAATTTTGTTAGTTTTTTTTTTTATGTAGCATGTAGCATAAGTATCCCGACCCCCCCCCCCAAAAAAAAAAAAAACAAAAAAAAAAAAAATCTGATAATAATGAAAGAATTAATAAATGAATAATAATTAAATTGATTATATAAAGAGCCTCTTTGAGCCCTTTGCAATATCATTATTTTGGTCAACAGATAAATGTAAGTCTTTCTGACACCTGTCCAATAGAGAGGATCATTCTAGCATGATTAGAACGAGAAAGACAAATTCTATTCCATTTCTACTGGATACCTATTTGTACCCATTAAACTACATTGACAAATACATGTAAGATGTGTCAGAATGGTAAGAACTATATTAGTTAAAAACATAAGGCTTAACTGTGTTCTACATGTATATTCAGATTTAACCCAAATACATATTGTTTAATATTAGCCTTTGATTATGTTGAAAGCTAATAATACACCTTTTGCAAATGTCTATGAAAGCGATATCTGTCCTTAATATATTTATTACGAACTTTAAGACGTTTATAGACGTTATTATTACGTTTTTTAGACACTTGTACCAACAATCTGGTAAACAAATTTTCTTTTATAAAATCTCAAAAACGGGTACCTTTTTCGAGCAAACTCCTTCAAAAGCCTTTCTTTGCTTAACACTAACATATAGCTCACAATCTTTCTGTTCTAGAAACTATTTATATCTCTGTTGGTGTTGTATGTGGGATCTTGATTTTACTTGTGTTCCTGGTTCTTGCATATCTACTCGTATCAAAGCGAAGAGGGTAAGTTGAATAATTATGTTTTCCTTGTAATGTTTCCCAAGCCCAAACTCTTTGGGTAACATAAAGAAATTAGTAGTTTCATGATGTGTCAAACTTAGATTAAGTCATGAGACTCACATTGTGAGATTTTTTTCTTCTCTTCGTTCTTCAGCCACAATGATTAACATTTTTCGTACTACATGTATAAAGAAATTTGTAAAGTTTGTAATTTCTATTTCCAATACAAGTACGCTAATGGTGAACCTTAAGAATACAAAACTTCTTTACCCATCAACGTCTTCTTGTATTCCATTCTATAATGATGCTGTTGGTGCATACATGTGTAGAATGAAGCATATTAGATAGACGTTAATTAGGTTTGACTTGAATAAGCCTACAATTTTGTTATTTCTGACACTGTAATATGAAGTGATAACATTTTATGATCGATTGTAACTCTGTAGTAAACAGTGCACCATTGTAGTGTAAGATTAATTGTACATTTTGTTACTTGGAACTGATGAAAAGTTTTCCTGCAGTTAACCATTCTTTGTTTCATTTATTTTTGTGTGAAAGATCAGATTTCTTAACATAAATGAGTAACCTTTCGGGATAAAGTATTTATCACAGAAAATTGTCCAACATTAGGATAATCTTTTGAGGTTATAGTATTCATTGCTAATGTACTGCAAACTTAGTTGTATTGCTTTGAGAATCATTTTATAATAAACATGTTGGAGGTTATAAAAGAAAATATTGATCAAAATGAAAAAAATATGGTAATTGTACATCATATGGTAGACCATTTAAAAAAGGCTGCTGCCTTCAATTGCAAGCACTCACTAATGACAATTAATGTGAAAATTTGAATAAACAATATTTCTCCTTGTGCAGTGGGAAGCAACTTCCTGATGAGGTACAAATCCCTGGCGCTATGGAGAACCCTGGTTATGACACAGACTTAAACATTACAGCTGTAAGTACCTCCATTAACGGATTCAGCATCTGCTCTGACAAACGATTTCATTGGCAGAATGGTCTGAGGATAATAGTATAGCATTAACACACGCCCGAGCGTGCGTTAGGGGTGAATGCAGTGCACCGCGAGATAGCTTTGGATAGGGGTCGCGCTGCAACGAGCCGCAGGCGAGTGTGCAGCAGCGCCCCATCCGAAGCATCGAGCGATCACTGCATTTACGTTTAATCGCACAATACAGGGAAGTGTGTTAACGCTTTTATAAAATTGCGACATTAATTCTGCTAGCTCTAGTAGATCTTGAGTTACTTACCAAAAAAATTCCAAGGGATCATCCCTTGGAATTTTTGGTAAGTAGCTCAAGATCTACATCACGATCATCATCCAAGAAAGTAAACAAGACACGGAAAAGACCCGGATGTATGTGTTATCACTTTTTTTGCACCGCAAAATGCACACCGGTGCTTTGCATCGAAAATTCAGCATGCACACGTGACGCGTTTTGACCAACCACGATGCGTAAAATCACAGAGCTATTTTATAATTGCTATTATCCCCATACAATTGGGCCGGTGAAATGATGATGGATCCGCCACTGACTACTACTACAAATTGACATAATGTGCATGACCTATTTGCTGAATACATGGTAGAAGTGTTGATGCATTTAATATCAAATCCATTGTCCCTGACGATGATGTGTTTATTGTTTTGTTCTTTTTTTTTTACATTTTACTATTTATGTTTGGAGAGCAAGTGGAAAATGTCAGCTTCCAATGATGCAAATGCATTTTGAAACTGTATTTGTTTATGATTTATATAGGCCTATGGTCCAGAGCAAACCACCGAACAGCCTAGACTAATAATTATGTATTATTTGTATAGGTAATGTTGGGGAGATATATATTTAAAACTGCAATGGCATAAAGCAAGATAAACGTTTTTTTTTTTTTTCTTTCTTTTTTTGTGTCCTTCCAGTTTGCAATGCAAGATATAGATACAAACATTTATGGAGCCAATGGAACATATTCTTCAGCAGTAAGTATATGTCCTGCTTGAATTAAATTATTATTATTTTTAATTATAATCATGAATCGGACACTTGCGAGTAATACAAATCCTAATATAACACAGCAGTATAATTTTCAGTGAAATTCGGTACCTACATTTATCGTCATTGCAATCCCAATTGGCGATTAATTATAGTTCAATAAAATTAATTTTTCTGTACATTTTCATAAGAAATTCAAAACATTTAGGCAATGATACTTATTGCATATTCACAAAGGAAAAAATATATAGAGATGGTAATAATGTCAGTTAATATTTATTGCCTCTGTACTGCAATGCAACTTACAATTATCCTTTTTATTGAGGTGTTGCACCCAATTCTCTTACATATATAAATCGACGGGCAACCTATAGCCCGGCTAGTACATTTGAATACATTACATCAAAATTATCGAGAGATTTATTAGTGTATCAATGTGAAATGAAAGATGAGAGGACAATCCATTTACCATGTACATGCGTACTAATTGATCACTCATGTAAATCAAAATTCAATTTTACTCCTATTCCATTCTCTTTACACTGAACAATTAATTAATTTACATCCTTACTAAACGCCCTTATTCTTGCATAGTTGATATCGATTCCACACTTTAATCCAAAACCACTTGCTCCTTTATCTTTAAGTCCGTTTTACCCTCACTCTTAAATCTATCTCTTCTTTTGGCTCTCTAATATTCGTTGTGTCTATACTTCCACTTTGAAGTAATAAGACACTGCCAACTGTCACAAATAATAGTCTTCACAATCTGTTTTATGTCTCGCTCTATGCATACCAGTTTTGTTTTTTTTTTATCTACAGCTGTCAGCGAAGAAGGTTCTCGAACCCACTTACTCAAGCCCTACAGAAGTTTCCTATAAATAAGACTCTTCAGCTTATTCAAACCAAGATGGCATAAAAGATATCATAAGATAGACACATTATCTGAATTAAGTAGGCAGAATGTACAGAGTGACTAATGAATATCATATGTTTATTGCACACAATGCACTGGTTATCAGTTGAAAAAGAGATCAGCTATTAAATTGCATTCAATTTAATGTTGAATTCTACTTTATGTATTATATATTGAGAAATCGTACAAAACGTGAAATCTCGGACCAGCAGTCCTCTCTAGAATACTTAAAAGGCTAGTATATCATATGTATCATATTTCCATACAGAGGTGTTTTAAGAGCCAAGACTACCAAGTGTATTTTGCTGATGCACGTTTCATAAATGTGAACTACTTTACAAAAGTTCGTTGAACTCGCCCAAGATTTTTGTGGGCCTCGCTGCCCAATACTCGAAAATATTGGGCAGTCAACAGGAGGTGGGTGAATCCCCAATAATCAGCGACACGTTACAATTTCATTATCAAATATCCCTTTGTTACGTCACATCACTTCAGCCATTTAGCTAGGCCTACGCGTCAAATGAATTGCGCGCACTTTATTTGTACGCGTGTTTTTAGCAATTTTTTTTTGTTTGGTTTTGTTTTTTTTGGGGGGGGGGGGAGCAATTAATTCTTTTTCTGTGGCGATTTTTTTTTTTGGAAGGGGTCTTTTTGGGGGCCACTTTTTTGCGGGGCCCATTTTTTTCAATAATAAAAAACAAGAAAAAAAAAAAGAAAAGAAGAAAAAAATTTGGGGCATTTTTTTTTTGGGGGGGTGTGATTTTCGGGCATTTATTAATTTTTTTTTTTTTTTTTTTAAATTTTCAAATAGAATGTTTCCAAAACAAAAAATTGTGGGTTGGTTTGAGAACCAAATGAATAAAAAATTGTGAATTAAAAAATGGGGGGGCCTATTGTAAAATCCTCTGTATAGATAATAAAAAAATTAGATTCCTATTCGGCAATACATATATATTGAACTCGCTTTTCAAAATATTGGACTCGTCTTCGACTCGTCCAATATTTGTGCAAAGCTCGTCCAATATTCCTTGTATCAACTTTAAGGCCATCCAATATTCTATAATAAACTTTGTTATTGTATTCAGTATGTTTGTATATATCATTATCATACATAGGAGTGTATATTTTGATGTCGGCTGTAAGCATATTTACATACAAAATGAGCATGTATATGTGTTTTGTTAAATGCTTTGTAGGGAAAAACTGTATATGTTTTGTTCTAATTAAGTGCCCAGAACATGAGCACTGAATTACAATGTATGATGATTGATTCAAAATAATAATATTTGGAACTATATGGAGAGATGTTGTTCCAAAATGGAACTTGTCTATGACAAAATGTCTTTTCGAATTGGCATTTTAAATCAATATAACTGTTGTTATTTGTAACATATATTGTTTATTTCATCTAAAAATACCCTTTCTGAAAGAGAGCTCATGGTAATCCATTTCACACAAAACTAATAGCATGTCTTTTCTTATACATATCATGTTACCAAATGTAATAATTTTATTCTGATTTAGATAATAAAGATTTATACAAAGTAACATGGCAAGTAAGCGGCTTCTTTTTTCATTTATTTATTTATGAGAATCTTAAATTATCAGTTGACTCATTTTTTTAAATGACTTAACAAAAATATAAATCAGTGTAGCATATTACATGTAGCATGATTGCATGACAATAGTCGGATCCTTACTACTTTAGCTTCTACTACCCGCCTATTCTCCAGTTGTAGTCACTCTCAGCCCCTTCACAAACCATACACCCCCTACTGCATATGCGATCTTACCTATTTCTTTCATTTCTTCATCCATCTCCACCAGCTTTGGTTGGTAACTTTTCGAATCATGGTTTTTTACATTGACTTTTTGTCCGATCTGACCTGAAGAATTTGCTGAAGTGTCTCTTTTTATGCCTTCTTGTTGTGGTTTTCTTGACTCCTTTACGCAAATTCCCAAATTTTTATTTAGTTTTCTGGTACTAGTAGCGTCTCCCTGATCAGAATCTGTTTCTTTAGAATACAAGGAGCTGACCGTTGAGGCGATCGCTTTACTATTTCATGGTGCTGCTATAATGAGTTTAAAGACTAAATATTTTTTCCAAAACTAGAATGTTGTCTCCATCACTTGCCAGTATTTTCCCAGATGATGTCATCATCACTCGAGAACATGTAAATAGGTGTGTCCTAACCCAAGATCTTGTGGATATAGGCAATAATGCGACTGTTTTCTTCTTTACATTACCCCCACCCAACACCTGATCAACCACACAAGTCATTTGTTCGTCATCTAAAGTCGCGACGTAGAGGGCGTCTGTCAAGGGATCAATACAAACATCAAGGATGACATCACTGTGGTGGAATTCTGTTTGGGCACCATCTCTATCAACAATGATTAGAGTGTTATCTCTTGTTAACGGTTGAGCAATGATGCGCCCAGATGACATCACATCTCGCAGAGTTATATCTTCTTTGAACGAGATGGTATTGATGATCTTGCCATCAGCTGGGTGGATGACGTGTATATTAGGCTGGCCACTCTCAGCAGCGACGATCATCCCTTCTTGATCAGCACTTACATACACCCATGTTGGACTATCTTTTGTATGTCGAGGTATTGTGACATCTTTGACAAATTTCCACTGGTGGTCATACAAGCTGATTGGTGCATTGTCTCCACTTTGGTACAATTTACCACACGCGATCTGCTCGCCATCGACTAATGCACAAGAAACAATACTAGAGAATTCGCTTCCAATTATCACTTTCTGGATCTGTTTTGTTTCAGTATTAAGTATATATGTATTGTGGCTTTCTACATCTGTGATGATTACATTGCTTCCATTTATGCATCCTACAATGGTTGGGTACTGTATCTTGTCTTTGACGTTGATTGTATCAGTGACCACCCACTCCCCATCATACCCATCGATTCTCCCGTTATACTTCTTCCTACGAGCTCCCTTCACAAACCTTATACCTGACACAGTATGAGAAATGTGTTTTAACCCATCCTCGTCCAGTGGCTTTGCTATTTCATCAGTCACTGAAATATACAATCTATGTCCGTTTTCAACTAGATCCCTGCAATCTTTAAGAGCTGTGTCGAGAGCCTGTACTGCATTCTGGACAGTTTCTATGTAGCCTTTCCATGATTTCTCCAACTCAACTAACTTCTTGTTGATCACTCCAGAGATTGTTTGAATATCGGTATTTAGCTCACATTGATTGGTTTCTAAGGGTAGTCTTCTTTTTTCTGCTTTTATGTGGTTCAATTCGAGGAGCTCTTTTCTCTCTGTATTGTTCTTTTCCATTTTTTCTTTAATCTTCTGAATCTTCTCTTCAAGTTTTTGATTCCTTCCATCAATCTCCTGGTTGATTTTGTCAGCATCTTTCTGTTCATTGTCTTTGTCTAATTCCATCATTTCATTGATTACCGAATCAACTTGGTCTTTGATTACTTGTAGATGTTTTTCACTGTCTGTTCTACATCGAAACATCTGATCGCGGTATCCCTGACACACCTGTAACTTGTCCATTGCCTTTTCCTTTAAAGTGTACAGTCTCGCTTTAATTTCCGTGATCGCGTCCTCTATATCCTGTCGCACACAGGACTGATTATGGTGATCTATCAATGCACATGAGTAGCACAAAGCGACTTTGTGTGTTTTACAATAAAGTTTTATTTCTTCACCATGTTTTTCACAGCATAGGCTGGGCCGACCCCTTCTTCTTTCATCAAAGCATCCTTCTTTAGAGGCGCAGGCATCACAGAGCTTCTTCTTCTCCTTCACGTAGTACGTCACATCTGTGATTGCTTTACAGTGGTCTCCTTCACAGATGTCCTCAACATTAAATGTAGATGCCATAGTGATGCAAATGTTTGCTTGCTGGGCAAAGTGTGATTACTTCATGGCTACGGTACAAACTGAAGAAATATAAGAGAAAGGAAAAATAAACATATACAATGTAATCATCAAAGAAAACAGAGAAGAGTAAAACACAAACACAAGGCTTAAAAGGGAATCTTTTCCGAAGTAAAAACAAAATTAATTAATTAATTTTTAAATTGCTTGTTTTGGTGGTTTTAATGTTATATTTTGGTCTACTCTCCACCCAAATATCTTTGTTCTTTAAAGCTAAATTTTCTCATATTTGACAAGCAAATATATAACATTAATTTCTAACAAAAAACGCAAATCCTTTGTTTTGTTTTTCTCTGCCCCCCCCCCTTTTTTTTCTCTCTCTCTCTTCTTTTCAATCATGTGTACTAAGAGATTCAATATTTTTATAGGAACCAATAGTATTGAAAATGCACTGCATACTTTTCAGCTAAATTGTGCATTCTTAGTCACTTATGGATTAGGAAGTGTCCCATAGTGGTCCTACACCTTTGCTTCTTGGTATGGCAGAAAATACATGTTGACATACTTAGTAATCTGATAAAGCCCTACATTACAATGTCTTCTTAAATGAATCAACTTAATTAAACATGTATAGTTAGATGAGATGTCACATGTAGATGAAATGTCACATACTGTACACCCACCACTGAAAGATAGCATATACATGTACATGTACCATGGATTCTGTTATTTATAACTTTTACTCTTTTTATAGTGTAGGCCTTTATTTTAGATTATATTTTGTTTTATAAGCCTATTGCAAAGAAACAAGATTAACCTCACCTATTATAAACACGATACATCACGAGTAGACCTGCAGAGTGCAAAAAGTCAAGATGGCTTTGGTGGTACTATGAAATCTGATGCATGTACTTCCAGGGCGCAAGTAAAGAGAAAAAGAAACACATACCAATTGTTGTATATGTTCAATCACAACTCCAAATACACCGAGGATTTTTATCAATCCCCCACAAACTTGCTATTCACAGTACATGTAGCTATAAATATCTTTTGTTCGATATGTTGTCGGTTTCATCACATCTGCAACGCTCCGATTAGCACAATGGGGAATGTACTGGCAAGTAGAAGAGCAATTATACAATAGCAAGATATAGGAGTATGGAATACTACCCCCCGCTGATTTTTTTAAAGGTCTTATTAAATATGAATAATACTAGGCAGGTTCTAATGAATTCACATTCACAAAGAAATTTTTGTTCTTTTATTATCGACCTCGATGTTCCCATTGAAGTGGACTTTTAAAAAAAATAGAGTCATATTTGAACACATTTAGTTTTGAAACCGAAAGCTCCAGTTGACAGAATTTGCAATTGATAAAGAAATGAGTTTCTAAACAACACTGCCGTATTGTAAACAAAAATTATATTTGAGAATGCAGATACTTTGGATGTGGTTTATTGTCATGACAATGACTTCCTGAAATCAATCTTACCAGGATTTCCTTCCATATTGAAACATAATCGTAGATCTAAAAATGTGTATATTGCATATTCTTGAGGAAATAGTCTTGATTTTTGGGGGGGTAGGACCTACAGGTATGCGTGAGTTTGTGTGTGCTTTGTTTTCTCTCTCTCTCGTTTTTGTCTAACAATATGTAATCTAACTTTTCATTGTGGAAGTATAATACAAATGGTCTGATTCCAAGTGTGTCCCAGAAAAAAAAAATTAGATTTGTTTGTTGTTTCACAAATACATGTACAAGTCATTTGTTATTTGTAGTCTCAATCAGAGAAAGGGTGTGGAACCTGTGGAAATGTATTTTCAATAGAATTTCTGGCAGACTGGTGCGGCAATAAGGGACACCAACATCTGAACTGACAATAACCTGCAAGCCACCACATTTCTTTCTTTTTTTTTTTTTCATATCAGCCAGTATCCAGTGGGAGATAATCAACTGGGAATCACTGCCTACATGTAGATGCCTCTCTGTTGGTTTATATCCACTTGGTCTAACAGCAGTTGGCCCAATTCTCTGATCGTCTAATTCCACATGGGCTAAACCCAAATGGTCTACTAACAGTTTGGTATATTTCCAGTCAGTTACAAGAATCAACCAAACGGTGATAGACAAATTGGAAATTAGATGAAATGGACATTATACCAAATGGGATTTAGACGAAATGGTAAATAGGCGAAATGATATTTAGACCTAAAGGTAATTAGACGAATTGGTTGTAGACGAATTGGAATTAGACCATGTGGGATGAGGCCAATTGGCAATTTATCTCTCTGTTTGGTGACCATAGCATTACCAAGTTATCAATTCACACGATGATTGCAATGTTCATACATTTGAGATTTCTTTATTCTTTACAACAAAGACACTTTTTCCCTATTTTACACAATAATGACAAGTTGGTACCCTGTTAAAAACAACATAGTGTAAAGAAAAAAAGCAAAGTCACAAAACAAAAATACATAACCTTGGACATGGACTTACATACAACCACAATAGTAATAGTACTGACTTTAAACATTAAATCAGGAATCATATTAGGAAGAATGGAGTTGTCTTTTCGGTCAAATGCGTACCTGTACCCAAGCATCATTGAATGATGAGACAATCTCCTTTCGTGGACAGATGTACGAGTGACACGACATCTGCTTCTGCGACAATTGCTCTGGGCTTTATTTTATCTAAGGTAGTTAAGGTTAGGGTTGCAAAAGGGTTTTATGTTAGGTTTAGGGTTAGGTTTATAAGTGTTCAGTCCAGTGTAGAAGTTAGTTATTCAATTAATTTATGGAATTTATGGTGGAGCAATTGTCACCAGAGCAAATGTCATGGAATGAATGTACAATATACAGTTTGAATTTGAAAGTGACTAAATCCCACAAAGGAGTATTACATTCACATTATCTGAACTCACTGTTTCATATGACTACATTATTATGTTTCAAGGCACTTTTTATAAATAACTTACATGTACACACATCCATAGTAACTTTGAAATCAATATAGTGCAAAAACATTAAAACAAATATATTATGCAAGGATGCATTTTGTCTACTGCATGATTGCAGGCCAAGAACATTGATTTATGTAGCTACAAAAATGTATACTGTTCTACCTTTATCTATGAAATTAGTGATAATATTCCATTACTATTATTTCTATAATCTTCACATTGAAATTAATAAATCTACCAGGTTATCAAATGACAAATACAAGACATGTAGAGCAAAATCTGCAGATCTCCATATTTGAGTGCTTATAAAAAAACAATTTTTATAATGCTATCAAAAGTGATTGAGTGTCTTTCTGAAAAGAATAGATACTAATGATTCCATTCACTACAAATAATTGCATTTCTAAAAAAAAAAGAAAGAAAGAAAGAAATGGGAATGCGCATTGCATACATCATGAGCTGCTAAGTTGAACAAGCCTTGTTTGCCCAGCATTCATTGTCTGAATTTTGAAATACAATTTTTGGTAAAAACTTTACAATATCATTTGTATCGAGGCACTTTGTAAATACTCTGAATTGCTTTGGTTATACTACAAAATAAATGGTGTTACATTTTCTTACAAATAACTTGATTCAATGTTAAGAGGTTACATGTAACTGCTGTGTACACTGTAGAACTCTATGTGAAAACACTCATTCCCTAAGTATGTCAAGTCATAAAAATAAAAACAATTGTGCCAATGGCAATCAGTACTCAACCCTTATCCTTATCCTGCATCTTAAGATAAAAATTGGACAGGAGCAATTTTACATTTAAATGGAGCAAATGTTGGCACAAAATTATTCAACTCCTTGCGCACAAGGCCATTGTTGTGGTGAGCTTTATTATTATTTTTTTTTTTTTTTTTTTTTGCTCTAATTTATTTTTTTATTTTATTTTTATTTTTTTATTCAAGCAGTTCATAATTCAGTTCTGACCATAACTTTAATCTTGCATCTTTTTTCGTATTCATGGAGTGCATAATTCGAGCCTGACCATACCTTTAAACACTTTATAGAGTAAATGTTTCCAGATCATTTACAAATACATCTTTTTATATGTTTCTCATATCATATATACAGAAAGCACTTGGTACATTGTATAAACATCCAAATATTGTATAGTATATGCATACATGTATATAAAATATAAGATCATTGCCAAGTATCTGCAGGAGAAAAAGTGCATATAGTTTTGTGAAAATTTCTCTGAAATTATACAGCCTTTAGACCACGTCCTGTAAAGACAATTAAAATTGTAAAAATACCCACATGTATATTGTAGACTTTTCAAATACATGTAGGGTGTCTCCATTTGTTAACCCTCTGACAAACCTAACCAGTAACCTTAACTTAACCTTTAACCTATCCAAAATCCTAACCCTACATGTACCTGTGTCAGAGGTCAACAAAATATGGAAATAATGCTTCAAATGCATTTTAACATTTTACCATGTGCACTGTTTGTAAGAAACATTGTCCTAAAGCCACTCAAGAATAAATAGTGATATTAGTCACAAGAGGCTTTATAGATGTAAGAACATGATACAAGGTTAGATATTTCACACATCTCTTTGTAGATAAATATACAGATAGACAAGTTTTAAAATGGAAGTTTTATGGATAGTCATTGCAATATTCAGCTGATAAGAAAGGTGATTTAGTTTGTTTCAGCCATGTTCATGTAAAATGTCATAGCAAAGATTCAATAAACAGGAGAAAAGTGCCTAAAGCACAGCGCACACATTGCAATGCGATTGCACTAAGATCCGATTGCAACAAAATTGCAGTGTGTGCACCAACCTGCAACACGCTGCAACACGCTGCAACTGCGATGCGATGTGTGCAGAAGAATCGCAGACCAAATCTCAGACATTTGACATGTCAAATCTTCCTGCGATTTTGATAATTTCAGCCAATCAGATTGGCTAGAGATGGAGGTTGTATTACTGCGCGCCTGCGCGTAAAAGAGGGGTACCATGGTGATATGCAGCGCCTGTTGCAATGTGTGCGCTGGCCTGCGATGCGATTGCAGTGCGATGCGATTGGCAATTTGTTGCAATCGGATCTTAGTGCAATCGCATCGCAATGTGTGCGCTGGGCTTAAGGTACGTGAGTCTGCAAAGAAACTCTTGAGGAAAGCATAATGAATAATTTGAGGAGTTCTTCGCTTAGCATCTGAAACCAGTTCATTGAATACTCTTTAACAATATCCAATTGTGGTTGTTTATTAGGAGTCCTGATAAATAAATCAATAAACAATACAAAACAAAAACAAATTGATTTAGTTTTGTCTGGGAAAATAGCCTGTTACATCCTCAAGGTATATTGGAACCCTTTGTAGATCAAGTCCAAGCTATTGTGCAACTTTTTCCCGTGTGTTACGGACAAATAATTTACCTTATTATTATGAGCACGAACACAACAAGATTTTGTGAGAACAAGGCCAATCCTGGTCCTAAGAGTAAACATATTTAAATGTTTGTGTGTGCCTATTTGTTCATTTAAACTAGATTTTGTAAAAAGAGGATAATTGATTTGCTCCTGAGCATATTGATATAACAGGAGAGGACTGTATATACATGTACCACAGATCTCGGTCTTCCTATTTCTTGACAAAGTAAATGCATCATACAGAAATTATGTATGCTTAAGACATCACGAGCTTTTGTGTCTTGTTTGCGTTATGCGCATGATTAAACAGGAACTTTGAAAATTTGTCAACACTGATCTATTCCCAAATACCCAAGTTATCTACAATCCAAATACAAAAATGTAGTATACATCTCCATCTAATAGCACATTTGTTCAACTCTCATTTGGTTTCATCACCAGCAAGTCTACATTGTAACAACCGTATTGCCACTTCTTCTTCTCCAATTACACTAATTAAATAAAATCTCCATAAATGTAAACCTAAAGTTCGAAAACATGTACATGTACTAGACCAAAAAAAAATGGTTGTTAATTTACAATATTAACTGGCCTGTATAGATACTTATACGCGATTTGTCAATATGAAGTCATGTGACAATTGTAACAAGGATGATTATTGTAATGTTTCAAAACATTGCATAAAATAGGTTATTTATGTGTTTTTAATGTAGCGCTAGGGTCCTATCATTTTTGGATTATCAAACCATATTTCATTTTGAAGAATAAAACCCTATTTCATAATTGGATTACCAAATCAAACTCTATTTTACTTACTATATGCCATATATTTCGCATCCATAAATTTTGGGGATTTTGCTTCAAGACGGGGAATTCGCGAGAGTATATTTTCAGGAATTTATTGTATTTGCATTCACTTTGTACAGAAATATCACAAAGTGAAAATTTTTGCATTCAGTAAATCGCGAAATTCACGAAAATAAAACCACCTGGGCTAATGAGCTGTAACCACTCAAACAATAGTCTACGTAAGGTTAATTCAAGATGATGAACTCATGCCAGTATGCATACTGTGTACTGTATCTCTACAGCAAAAAGTTAACCTTTCCTGGTGGAGTCTCGTTGGTATATGACAGCAAATACCAGGTGCTCTGGTTCAGTACCTGACTCAAGTACTTCCGATGCAATACCCTTCACCAAAAAGCTCAATAGATATCTTTCCAATTTATGTCTCTATTTCCAGTTTGTAGGCTTCATCAGACAGGCGCTTTGATAGGAATCACTTGGTTTTTGTATCTTTTTAATGTAGAAGTGACTGGGGTTAACACTCCTTTGGCACAATAATTTTTCTCCATGCCTGGTTGATTCAGACGATCAAAGAGTGGTTGGATTAGGCCCTTCTCAAGATCTGCTCCAAAGACATACTGAAAGAAGAAAAAAATCACAGAATAATATAAGAACAAAGACTAAAACTCACAAGAAATACATAATTTAAAAAAAAAACAGCATCACTTCACGGTGATCATTCGCATTTATCTCCAAGTTGACTTTTATCGCTCGGGTATATGCCAGGTTCTATATCTTCTGATCACTCGAGCATTGGAAGTTAAGGGGATCTCTTAAACGGATATCAACATAAGGGCTTGTCATAGCTCAGTCGGTAGAGCATCAGTCCAGCAATCAGAAGGTCTCAGGCTCAAGATGGAATCTTATTTTTATTTGCTCCTTTTTTATTGAATATTAGAAAGGCAAAATCTCCCCATCCCAAACTGAAAACTGAAATATTTTATGCTCAGTGTGGCAAGATTTCATTATAAAATGGTGTCTGTGATTAGAGAGCTAAATTAGAGAAAGAGCTATTAAAGACATGTGATACAAAATTTAAAAAAAATGATGAATATTATCATTATACAAATGATGCACATATGTGAGGATCGGTAGGTTTTGCGAGCACAAGGTAACTGATGAACTGTTAAACCCACGAAGCGCAGCCGAGTGGGTTTAGACTAGTTTTCATAGTTACCACATTCTCACTAGTCCTACCGATGCACAAACAAACCTGTGTATCATTTGTTTTATAAGAAAGGTTTTTTGGCGGAAAAATCAATATTCTTACAACTATGCATAAGTTTTTACATCATCCATAGCTAGCCATTCTATAAATTTTATTGATGGGATTAGCTCGAGCTACTGCATTTACAATGTACCAAGCGAAGGTAGACCAACAAGATTTTTTAATGGACATTCAAACAGAAATGTTAAAACTGTGATGTTAAAGCATGGCTACTGATAATAATATTGTTTGTATGTACTTACATCTCTAAAGGATTCATAAATTGCTCTGAATGCTAGCTGCTTCTCGTTGTGATAAACCCCTCTGTTTCCATGTATAACAGCTATCCCATGTTCATTTGTACGATGGCAGTTGTTGGAATACATGCAGTGGTCCGGGCGGTAATTCCATTCACAAGGGTAAGGAAACAGTCCCTCTGTGTAAGAAAGGTCAAAGAGTAAAAAATGGTACATTTTGAGCTGTTGGAGTACAAGAATGAGAGGATAGCCCCTCTGCAGAAGAAGTGTCAGAGGTTAAGAATGCTAGCTTATGAGCCTTGTCCTAGAAACGGGTTAATCACTCTAAGATTTTAGACTACATTTGTATATGTACCCTACTGTATATTGTACAAATAACCTAGTTGTAGGTTCAAGAAAGAAATTGGTGGGAAAAAAATCTGATTAATCTTCAGTTGGTACATCATCATATAATGCCTCATACAAATACCCTAATAATATGTACATCTAAATATCTTTTTCTTCCTCCACATTTGCCGGTATAGTCATGAATTCCAGAGTGTAGGCCTGGGCCGGTATTCTGAAAATTGTCTTATCTTTTATCTTATCTCAAAAGATAATAGCTCACTAAGATAATCCTTAATACATATTCCGAAAATTATCTTATCTGTCTACGGACCACCCTTATATTATCTCTGTCACGCCCAATTTTTTATCATCAACGAATCATTAAAGGTTTTAAATACTTAGGTCAACCAATCGAAGTGCCCCTTCTGTAAAACAATTCAGATGCTGTTTGCATGCGCATTATTAAAGTTAAGCGTGATTTTATCTTGCGCGATTTGTGCGCTATCATCTGCAAAAGAGTACAAGCTAAGTTTTCTTTATGATGTAAGATAGATTCTATTGTGACGTTTTTTCTAGGTTTTGTTAACATACTTGCATCAAAATGAAAAGGTGTGACGTCTCAAATGAGGTCACAATTTACAACAAAATTTGCAAAAGCTACTCTACTTTTTTTCTGAATGTTTCTTCTGTAGACCTAGAGATCTTTTATGACACATAAATTTCCCCTTCTTCAAATAACATTACAGCAAATTCAATCAAGGTACTATCAGATAATTCGTTTTTCTGTTTTGGAAACGGAAAAGCAAAAACGGAATATTGGGCAAAAACTGATTCTGATTTGTAATGACAAAACAGAATATTAAACACCTCCTCTGATTTCCTTTTTTCGTTTTTCCGTTTCCAAAACAGAAAAACGAATTATCTGATAGTACCGTTTAATATTTCCTATTTTCTTTTTCCGTTTTGCGTGCGGAGCCAGAACAAAGACATTCGAAAGGGAAGAGAGGACACTTGTATACCGGGCAATGTAACGCTCTATATAAATTAATTATGTATTTAACATGTACAGCTCATGAGCGGCTTTCAAAGTATAGGAATGTGCGTCCCTTGCGCCCTGCCCTTGATCAGCCTAATACTGCAGACCTGTCGAAAGTCCGAGGGGGGGGGGGTGCAGTTACATGGGAATTACATTGGAGCCCAAAATTAAATGTTAGATTTTGGCCGTGCGCACGTTTTCCCTATACGTCACGCCAAAAAAGCAAAAACGTACATCATGATTTTACACTTCCACGACGGTCGAGCGATAGGGGAGGGGGGGGGGTAGACATGCGTTTTGTTGGGCCATCGGCAAGTCAAAAGATCATCACCCATAGAGGTAGGGATAAGACATTACTTGGGTTTGTCATCAATCATCATTTTAAAAATATAATAGTATAAAAATAAATACCAAGGGAGAAGGGCCCAGGCCCCAAATCAAGGAACTTTTTTCTAAATTTTTGGTATGGGGCCGCTCCCGCTCGACCCCCCCCCCACCCCCCCCCCCTTAATCGCTTGGTAAACTTGACGTGTAAAAAATTGATGTAGCTTTTTGCTCGCACGGTCTGGCGTGACGTAGTAAAAAAAATATTGGGTCTGCCAAAATCTGAAACAATTTTGGTCCACTTCTAATTTGCCACTGCCCCCCCCAAAAAAAAGAGGAGTTTTGACAGGTCTGCAGTAGCGGATCAAGGCAGGGGCACAAGGGATGCACTTCCTATACTTTGAAAGCGCGCTCATTAGCTGTACATGTTATAAATACATCATTAATTTAGAGCGTTATATTGCCCGGTATAACGAGTGTCCTCTCTTCCCTTTCGAATGTCTTTGTTCTGGCTCCGCACGCAAAACGGAAAAAGGAAAAAGGAAATATTAAACAGTACTATCAGATATTCGTTTTTCTGTTTTGGAAACGGAAAAACGAAAAAAGGAAATCAGAAGAGGTGTTCAATATTCTGTTTTGTCATTACAAATCAGAATCAGTTTTTGCCCAATATTCTGTTTTGCTTTTCCGTTTCCAAAACAGAAAAACAAATTATCTGATAGTACCACTTGATTAAAATCACAGTTATCATTGAGATACCTAGCCCCTACCTGTTGGTAAATTTTCTTGTTGTTGCCAAGGTAGTTTAAGATAAAAAATAGATAAGACAATTTTCAGAATACCTTATCATCTCAAGATTTTATCTTGCACACAGATATATTTGTGTGTGCTGGTGTCTAACTTTACGCAAAACAGCCCTGACATCATGCGCACTCAGTGAAAGTTACAAGAAAAGATAATATAATTTTTGAATACGAATTTTGTCTTTACTCTGAAGATACAAGAATATTTGTCTTAAGACAAGTTTCAGAATACGGCCCCAGGGCCCGTAAACACAAAGGTTTGCAATCAATTGCAAATTTGAAAGGCCTATTCTGATTGTTGGCTGGTCTGTTTGTTGAACAAAATGCGCCGTGTAACAAAGATTCTTGATTGGCTATTGCCATTATGCGATTTTTGGAAATTGCAAACCTTTGTTGTTACGGGGGCCAGGTCATAAGATACAACGATTATGTTTGTACATCCCTGTCTATAGTTTTTACTTACATGGAAAACTATGAAAGAAAATTTTCATAACATCTTGATTTCCATGTGTGGTAATCTTCAATGTGTTATTGTAGGCCATATACACAACAATTTCATAACTAGCATATATTTTTTTTCTTTTACCATAGTGTTCTCCTGTTATAACAAGATTTCATTTTGCATACAATGAGGCAGTTGCCCCATCCCAATTTCAAACATGTCCACATGTATCTATGTGTCTACATGTATTGTTAGCAAGAGTTCATTATAATGAGGTAAATAGCTTTGTACTAAGCACCTCATTATAACAGGAGTGGACTGTATTAACCCTTGGCGTGCCACAGACACATTTTCGTGCAATTGTACTTATTATCTATACAATCGTAATAATTCATTTTCTCTTGATTGCTGGCAGTATAGGCTTTGCAAATAGCACAGTCGATTGTATTGTGTATGTGAATCAATTTCCAGTCATTTACACCAAGCAACACTATTTCATACCAATTTAAAAGATTTTAAAAGAAATTCTACTTTTTTTGCTATTAATTAATCTGGCACGTTAAGAGTTAAGTAAAAGTTACCTGGATGGTCATCTAAGACATGTAGAATCCTACTAAGATCTCTCCCTGTCATCTTCAGTTTGTAATGATTTCTATCATATATCCCAGAATATATGTGTTACTATGCAGTATATCATATACCCCAACATATATTTGTATTTGATTTGATTTGATTTAGTTTTATTTTAACAGGGTAACTCCTTCAGTTAATAAAAACCGTTCTTCCAGGAGGCCCTGTAAAACATCAAAATTTAACAATTATTCAGATACAATTCACAATATACAATATACAGTTTGACAAGAAAATATATGAACAAACCATAAAATCATTAACGCACAAACCATTTTATGAAGACTAGTCATTACTAGTAGGTGATTTAGTTAAGGAGGATATCCACATTTCTTAGTAAATTTAGGAACATTATAATTATTTCAAATAAATAAACTTGTACTATGCAATGAAACTCACGTGGATAGTCATGAAATAGAATATTGATAAGATCCTGATCTCCCCATGTGATCTTCAGTTTGTATTCATGATACATTGGCACAATCTTTTGAGTCCATCCAAATCGTCTCATTCTAGTGAGGTTCATGAGCATTACACCGGAGTTCATTCCTGTCTCACCGTAGTAGGGGTGCCTTGCAAATCTGTTATACCTGTACAAAAATCAGTAAATAGACTTTAAATTGACAACAAAATTAAATGACTTTGGTACATGTCCATGGGGTTAAAACATAAAAAATTAATATTCTATAAATTAAATATTTGCATACAGATATTTTGGGGATTAAGCAGTTGCAAAGTTGTAAGCCATACAACAAAAACATTTGTCAGTATAATCCTTCTTTTTGTGCCAAACTTGATGGATTACACAGGAGAGGCAATTCTATAGCAAAGAAAAGAAGTCCCCAGCTGTGAGAGAAAACCATAAGGGACAGTATTGTTTACATGAATAAAACCTGTTTCATACCCCCTTTGACTTTGACTTTGACCCAATGAAGTACACTTTGTTCCATAAGAAAATTATGGACCACTATTATTTCACTTTACATTCAAGCTGTGCTATTTACACAGACATACATATTGTACCCACTTTTGAAGTCTGAAGATAAACGCTGCCATTGCCAAGTATATTCACATTATAAAGCACACATTTGTATTGCATGTAGCCCACCTCAAAATGATCACTTCTTGATTTGTCTGTGCTCCTATGCTCTCTATTCTTATATTCATATTTCCCCAAATAATAATAATAATAATAATAAAGGAAAATATGAATCCGGACAAAAAAGGGAAGATTTTAAATGTGAGACAGATTTGTGCAGATTGACAAAAGAAGAAGCAAATTGAGAGAGATTGAGTGGAGAGATATCAAAGTGAAAGAAAAGGAGGAACAAAGATTCTCTGTTGTTATGGCTGATAGGCACATCAGAATCAGAGTGTGTACTTCAGTTGTTTCAATCTTCAGCAGTGTAGAACACCCTTGCGAGCATTACACCCCAAATTGCTAAGTGATGTGAGCTGAATGCACAGTATACATTTTTTTTTAATGCAATTGCAGCACAATTGTATCGTTAGTAGAAGTCCTCATTATGTATGCAGAAAGGCAAACAAAACAAGGCAAATAAAGAGCAAGAGAACCTTGCAATCGTTCCATATTTTATGTGCTATTTCAAGAAGAAAAAAGGTGGGCTTATTACATGTATAAAGACAGACAGAGTGACCAGCTTTTCATCAAGGTAGGGTGAGGCAGAGGGAAGGGGTAGGCATATTAAATACATTATTTTATATATACATACAACTGTATATCCTTACCATCCAATATTTTTGACCTCATGTTCAGGTGTCATGGCAGCCATCTGAGTTGAATTGAATTGCTTGAAGAAACTATAGATCTCATCAATAGGACGGATGAACAGTATATCAGTGTCTACATAAAGCAGAGAGTCTACATTGGGTAGGAGATCCTAGGATAGAGCAATAGATAATTTTAAAAAATAAAACAATGATTAAGTTAATATTTTTTTTAAATAAAAGAAAAAAGGTTATCATAGCTTGGACGGATTACAAGACATAGAAATAACAAGATGAATCCTCGACCGCGCGCGGTCGAAATATATGCCTCCGCCATTGCCAGATCAGAAAAATATCGCACATTCATATCATTCAATTTGCTTTACAGAATGACATTTTTGACCTTGACCTTTGACCTTGTGACCCCAAACCTAATCAGACCATATTCTTCTGGTGATAGATACTCATACCTGCCAACTGTCCCGATTTTCCCGGGACAGTCCCGATTTTTGACATTAAAACCACCCAAAAATCGGGACGTCCCGATTTTCGTTGCATTCCAGAAAAAAAAAAAAAAAAACCCGTTGAAACGACTAAAACAAGTCTATACCGTCGAATGTTGAAACGGCTAATAAACAAGTCTAATCGACATCGGCAAAACGGTACAGTTTGTGTGTGTACTGATTTCTAGTGTACGCAGCGCGCGCAGCGGATAGATCGAGCGAGCATGCACTGCACTGTGCATTGACAATCGTGTATCCGCGCGATGTGTAACGTACGTGCATTGCATTGCATGCGCATGCAACTTCAATTCAGTTGCAATTTGTCGTACACATGACTAGCTATATGCATGCACCGGACGTACGTATCGGCGGAAAGCAAGCTTTTCATTGCGTGGAGCTTTTAATCGATAACAAGGAATTATACATCATCATGGACAAGGAAGGCAAAATAGTCAAACTTGATACTTCAAAGAGGCTTTGCATCTACAAAGACAGCTACAGCACAGAATATCCGTGTTTACCAAATCAAGAAAGGGCACAATCATGCCTTCTGTCGCATTTGCAGAACGGATGTTAGCATTGCGCACGGTGGACGAAACGATCTTGAAGGACATATCAGCACTGCCAAGCATAAAACCAATGAGAAAAACGAGCCGTCGTAATCACAGAAATTAACAGCTTTCTTCAATAAAAAGGATTCAAAGGAAGACTTTAGTGTCATTAATGCTGAAAACCAAATTCTGTGGTTTTATGTGGAGCATAATTTGGCCATCGGGTTGCTGATCACAGTGGACCACTTTCCGGGAAATGTTCCCAGATTCTCAAATCGCAAAGAAGTATGCATGCTCAAGAACCAAAACAAAACACATAATCAAATGTCTTGCTGACACTGACAGTGATGAGCTTGCAGACAAGCTCAGAAAGCAACCATTCAGCCTGGCGACTGACGGAAGTACAGATATGGACAGTATAAACTTTATCCTGTGGTGGTCAAGACATTTGATGAGTCTGTGGGTGAGTACGGTGAAGTAGTATGCCAAAATCTTAGCCATGAAAGAATGCACCGAGCAGTCAACGAGGAAAACATATTTACATACTGGACAGCGAACTAAAAGAAAGGAACATACCATGGAGTAATTGCATTAGTTTCGCAACCGACAACGCTTCCGTAATGATCGGCAAACATCAAGGTGTAGCAACACGGATCAAAGGAAAGAACCCAAATGTTTTTGTGGTCGGTTGCGCATGTCATTTAATTCACCTTGCAGCAAAGAAGGGATGCAAGTGCCTCAAGTACCAGTTGGACGATTTGCTGGTGGATATCTGGTATTACATAGACAAAAGTCAGTTGAGACACAGGCGGATAATTAATCTCCAGAAACAACATGGCCAGGAAGTCAGGAAGATCTTGAAACATGTGCCAACCAGGTGAGTTTTATATTTATCGTAAAATCATTATTATGAAAATTGTCTACTCTCTACTAAGTTCAATTTTTTTTCTTTTAAACTTGTAAGCCTACTCTACTACTTGAATTTTGAAATGACAAATAAGCTTCCTAAAACCAGGAGGTTTTTTTTTTAAAGCAAAATCGACAATTTTCCCATGATTTTGAAGCAGGTTCTGTCACCAATTATTGTGTATTTATCAACACTATCACATGTAAACAAGTGTTGATTTTATTGAAATACTTATTCATATTTTATTTTTATTTCACAGATGCTCTCCGCTAGAAAAGGCTGTTTCAAGACTGTTGGAATACTGGGAAGCTTTGACGTACTTCTTCAAAGAAGAAAGTGATCCAAAGAGAAAGACATCAGAAAAGAGTGAGACCAACAGCAAGAAAGTGATGACGAGCAATAGAACCACAAGAGCAAGAAGGTTTCAGTCAGCACATCGGTGAACAGCTCTTCCAATCTCAAGAGGAAGTTACCCATGACCAGCGCCAGCAATCCTGAAAAGAAGAGCAAGGTGAATCCAGTTTCTGGCAATAACAGCTCTTCCACTCTGAAGAGGAAGTTACCCATGACCAGCATCAGCAATCCTGTAAAGAAGAGCAAGATGGATCCAGTTTCTGGCAATAACAGCTCTTCCAATCTCAAGAGGAAGTTACCCATACCAGCACCGGCAATCCTGAAAAGAAGAGCAAGGTGGATCCAGTTTCTGGCAATAACAGCTCTTCCATTCTGAAGAGGAAGTTACCCATGACCAGCATCAGCAATCCTGTGAAAAGAGCAAGCCTGACCCGAAGACCAAGACTCAAGAGTGTACTACTTTGAATCAGAAGAATGCTCCAAGCCAATGTAGCAGTACTCCTACTCTTGAGGAGCAGAATCCTTTGCCAATTAGAAAAGTTTTGACATCAATCAGTATCTCTTCAAGCAACACAAATTGGCGGAAAAAACACTGTTCAAGTAAAAAATCTGTCACAAAAACTCATCAAAAACTAGTAACCAAAGGAACAACCGAATGACAGCAAACCAACCGCATCTAATAACAACTTCGAGATCCCAACTGTAGACTGTATGCTCTGTTTCCTGAAAGCCCAATTACCCTGTTTCAATCAAGTAATGAGGTAAGTTCAGTATTTGTGAGCCAATTTGTATTTGCAGCTTTGAGTTTTTGTGGAATTCACTGTTTTCTTCATGATCTAAATTTCAACATAACACATTATTACTGCTGACTACAATGTTATGACAAGAGCCATGGTTACTATTACATATATGTACTTAATTCCATTGACATTCAATGTTTACTACTAACATCTTGTTTTAGAAAATTATTTAGTTTTGTCAATAATTGGTAAATAAAAGCTTGTTTTCAATGTTTAATGATGGGACTTTTTGCAGCATGTTGCCCTAATAATTTGTGAATTCGTCTAATTGTTCTTTATTACTACTTGTTGCAATTTATTAAAGTTTTCGAAAGTAATGAGGTTAGTTCAGTATTTATGAGCCCTTTTATATTTGCAGCTTTGATTTTTCACAGAATTCACTGTTTTCTTCATGATCTAAATGTTAGCATAACACAATATTACTACTGAATACAATGTTATGTCAAGAGTCATGGCACTATTACTAATTTCATTAACATTCAGTTTTTACTACTAATATTTTATTGTTATAGATTTATTAAGTTTTGTCAATAATTGTTAATAAAAGCATGTTTTCAATGTTTCATGACAGGAGTTTGCAGCATGGTGCCCTGATAGCCTGTGAGTCTAATTGTTCTTTACTACTTGTTGCAATTTTATTAAAGTTTGCTTGATGATTTTTTTTGTCCCAGTAAATTGCTTCAAAAATAAAAGTGTTGCACTTGATTATTAAAATGTTCATCTGTTTATTTGTATTAGATTTCCAACTAAGCAGTATCTTTTCTGATCTCAAAAGTATAAAGTACAATCTTAATCATTAAAATCAAAGTTACTTTCAGATACTCTTGTCAAAAGCATTTCAGTTGCACAATCTCATTGTCTTTGAAATGGTCCTTGATGTTATATCACATTTTCTGAAATAAAATTCACATTGATGCTGGGTTGCAAATTTGTTAAATGATTGTTTGGGCTTTTTCTATTTTAGATGCTGCAGAATGACGAACCACAGATTCACAAGATACGTGATATCCTCCTAGAGCAGCTAAAAAGTATCCTTGTAAAGTTCATGAAGTCAGACATTATTCTTGGTGCTTCAGATATCACCAGGTTAGATAGTGCAAATGCAGAGCATCATAAGAGCACAGAGGATATTGTAATAGGCCACCAGTGTAGATCATTCATTGCAGAAAATAAGGACGATCTGGACCTAGATCAGTTTTACTGCAATGTCAAAGACTTTTACATTGCAGCAAGCAAGTACATGACACAAAAATACCCTTTTGATGAAGAACTCTTGGTTCATGCCAAAGTTGTAGACATACCAAGCAAGAGCAGTGTAAAGTTTTCATCAGTTGAGTATTTTGTAAAACGGTTTGGTTTCATCCCTGATGAGAAGTTGGATGAACTAGAAACAGAGTTTGTTGAATATCAGGCAGACAGTAGCATTGTGTACGACCCACATACCAGAATTGATGTCCAGTGGTCTGAAAAGCCCAAATTGAAGATGTCAGCAGAAGCAGAAAGAAATATTCATTGCTTTCATCAGTGATGAAGATGGTTATGACCATCTTCCACAGCAACGCAGATTGTGAGAGGATATTTTCAACAGTCGGCAAAAACAAAACAAAGGAGCGTACCAGCATGAACACTGACACTTGGACAGCTTACTTGCTCACAAACTAGCAATGCAATCAAAGAGAGCAACTTGCTATGAAATGAAGTATCCTCAATCCCTCCTTAAGAAAGCAAAGCAAGCAACTACAAAGCTCTTACAGCTAATCAGCAGTAGTGAGGTGATTAAAATTGTACATGTATTCACTAAATGCCAAATTCCCATTTTTTTTTTTTATTAAACGATATTACATTTTGTCTGTGTGTTCTCTTCATGGAGAGCCAATTTGAATGTCACATATTATATATTTTTGTGTTAATTTAACCCCCCAAATGGCCCTTGTAATTGTAAAAGTCTCTGGACCCCGCCAGGGGCCTAGGCGGCCCCCTGGACCCCCGGCCTGAGTTGTCCCTATTTCCAACATTCAAATGTTGGCAGGTATGGATACTACCCTTAAATTTGAAGTTTATATCTTAATTGGTTCCCGAGATTTCGCGATGACAAACTCAATACATGGATTTTCACATCTTGACCTTGGCGACCCTTGACCTTTTACCTATATAATCCATAATCTAATCAGATCATCTTCCTATGGCGGTACATACTACACCTAAGTTTGAAGCTCATATCTCAAATGGTTCTTAAGATATCGCGATAACAAACTCAATACATAGAATTTCACTATTTGACCTCCGTGACCTTGACCTTTGACTTACATACTCCAAAATCTAATCAGATCATCTTCCTATAGTGGTTCATACTATCCCCAAGCTTGAAGCTCATATCTCAAATGGTTCTTAAGATATCGCGATAACGAACTCAAAACATAGAATTTCACTATTTTTTACCTCTGTGACCTTGAACTTTGACCTACATACTCCAAAATCTAAACAGATCATCTTCCTATGGTGGTACATACTATCCCCAAGTTTGAAGTTGATATCTCAAGTGGTTCTTGAGATATCGCGATAACGAGCAAGCGGGACGTACGGACGGACGGACGGACAACCCGAAAACATGATGCCTCTGGCACCACCTTCGGTGGCGGAGGCATAAAAATAAGATTTCCTAAATACAAGGTATTTGGCTTGGTCTTAAGCACCTTGTGATTGTTATATAAGAAATGAAATGCATACATCTTTCATACATGTATGAATGTATAAATGCCTTTAAGGACTCATTTTAATTTTAATTTCTTATTGAATCTTATTGTCATTTAAGTTGTAATTTAATTTGTAGATTTGTATGTGAATTTAATGCAATTTATCAAAATGTTCTATGTACACTTATGTGAAAATATGAATGGTATAATGATAATACAGCAGGTCTTGTGTAGTGCACTATACCTTTAAAAAAAATGTCAACATGCTTTGAGGAAGAAAGGGAGAGAAGGTGAAACAGTAGCAAGATATTGCCTACAATCATGGCTTCAATGAACAGTGAAATAATCCTAAGTGGTTATATACTGTATAAGAAGTTATTTTCCGACGTCACCTCTTGTAAAAAAAAATATTCCACTTCCAAAAAACAGTAGTGAAAACATTATAAAAATTACAAAACAATGCTCTCGCGAAATTTTCCCATCAAGTCCAAAATCCATAAAAGTATTACACTATGATTACTCACTGGTAGAAAGAGTCGTTGAGTAGCACACATTTTAAAAACCTTCTTCCACTTCTCAGGGTCTTCACCAGGAGGAAACGATATCGGGTGAAGATCGTATCTAAACTTACGACGGTACACAGCAGGCCATGCATTCAGCTGAGAAACAAGGACAGAAAAAAAGGAACAGCATAGTATACAAAGGTGTGTTACGATAAATAAACTATTGTTGATAAGCAAAATCTTCATTAAATTACAAAAAACTACATGTTGACCTTCCTAATTATCTTCCAGTAATTTCATGCATGTCTGGTGTTTTAAGTACATTTGATTATTACATGCATGCCTAAATGTATTTAAATAGTCGTATTCATTAAAGTATATTTTCTTTTCTTTATGGTTGTATGTATCTGGTAAACTTTTTAAAACTTGTTTTGCAACCAAAGATAATGTGTACATAATATCAGAACGAATCAAACACACACATGGAATACAGAAGATACATGTATACTGTACAATAAGCAAAGGTATACTGCGTTAAAGGGATTGGTAACTTTCAAAAACAAGAGCAATAAGATCAAGATTAATAAAATTATATTGTTCCCACGGTAAAAATAAACTACTGAAAGTTTCAGATCAAATGGAAGTCATTTACTACCTTAAAACAGTGTAACAAACAATGCCAAGCATACAGCCGAACACCAGTACCCTCTGCTGCTAGCTCACCAGGCCGCTAGAGACGGGTACTATACAACAGGAAATAGGTGTATTTTGTGCTATGTGCAAAAGCGCATGGTTTTATTAACCATCCGGTGTTGGTTTATAAAATTTGAGTATGATGTTTGTACGAGTTCCATCAAAACATTTCAACACATCTATGGAGAGGTTCTGGTGTGATCGTCGACACTATGACATCACACTTTGCCATATTCACTTACTCTTTCAGCGATCCCAGCTTGTAGATTATCTTCAGCAAATATATGGAAGTGCAGTGATTGAGTAGCCAGGATGGTAGCAGTTTTGAGCATGACCAGGGTCTCGTTTGTTCTATCACCACAGCATACCACTGAGAGATTTATCCTGAGAACAGTAATGATCATGAAAAATATTGATTTAGTTAATGACTAATACCTCAGGGATGCAAATGTAGACGTAAACAGAAATCGGGTCCCAACATCATCCTGAAAATATACTGGTCCCAAAGCATTGTCCGTTAAATTGTTTGTTGTATCCCCAAGGCAAACCATTAATGTACCAATACCAATAATTTAGGATTCACAGGTGTAGGATACTTCTTTTATTAAGTGCTTTTAAGATGGCCATATTCCCTACTCCTTGGAAGGCATCATTACTTATTATTGTTACATTGGTACCACAGTTTTCAAACAAAAGTTCTGTACTACCAACACATGAATGTTTGTAAACAACCTAGTTTTTTTCCCCACAAATTCTTTTGTAATTGTTGAACCATTTATAAATATGAGATTCAGAGAAAAAGATCATGAACTTTCAATACAAAAAGAGCTTGTCTTGATATCAACTTACACAGAGTCTGTTCCCGGTGGCTTCCCAGCATCCACTGCCTCATTAACTTCCTGCTTATTTTGCATTGCATGCTGGACTATCTCCTGTTTCAGCTTCTCTTCCAACTAAACAAATTAAAAGTTTAGTTGAATATTGATTACTGGATATCAATCACATTTTGTTTAAATTTACAATGTACATGTAGCATTCCCCCCCCCCCCCAATAAAAAAAAACACTTTAAATGTTAGCTTTCAGCATAAATACGTAACCATTATAAATGCATTGTACAAGACAAAGAAAATGGAAATTGTGCAAAATTTTGACTAGGTAAGATATGAAAGGGAAGGAAAGAGAAACAGAAAGTGAGTAACTTACAGGAATACTGGAAAAGTGGAAATATTTATATTAATTAGCTAGAGGGACCTGAATATAAACTAATGTATACACCAAATGGATGCATCTTTGGATACATGATATCTGCAAATTAAAAAATGTGAGAACACTTGCATCGATCGTTTGAGTGATATTCCAAATTAATTTTTTAAACCTTGATGGAACTCTGGCTACAAACCTGTTTCTGCCGAGCCGCATCCAGACGAGCCTGATTGATGTCCTGTGGGCGGGGCTGAGGAGGTTGTGGGCGGGGCTGATTGTTCCCAGGAGGTAAGGCTGGCTGTTGTGGTGCAGGGGGTTGAGGGGCCTCTACAGGTGGCCTGTGGGGGGCTTCATTGGGTTGCACTGGCCTTCCTGTTGTAAATAAATATAATGCAATGAAGGAACAAGAAGTCATGAAAAAATAGATGAAGTTCCCTAAATTTTTAATCATAATTTGTGAGAAATTATGACAATATGAAGCCAAAGTGATCAGGATTCAAACTATGCCCACTTGCCTATTCTAGATTCTAATCAAGATCTATTCTTGATGTTGATGATTAGACCATAGTCCAGGCAAGTTAGCACAATCACCATGGCATAGCAAATTAAAGTCTTTTTTAAATCATTATTGATATCTTCATCATTATGACTGAACTCAGTGTTAACAACTATAGCTGTTTTTTCATAAGTTTTCAACTGTCGGGCGGACCACGACAGTATTCTAAAAAGTATTGAAAGGGTGGCTTTCCGCCGCACGTTTTGTGAAGTAGTGTCTTGCAGTTTTTCTTGCGAAATGGGTCCACTTTGGTTATGATTGACAGCGAGCACGATAAAAGCGGTCTTTCAAGAACAGCTGAATCGCGTTGTTCGGTTACGATCAACGCACTTTAGTCATCGCAACCAGGAGGCGGAGCTTCACGCGATAGTCAATCAGAGTGCCGAACAATCAAAATGTATTGTCCTCTAGCTCTGTACGAACGAACTTGGAGACATTTTGATGTGCATGATGCCTTAGTTCAATTTCACAATTTATGCAAATTAATAAACTATATTTTAGCTAGAAATAAATATGATTGAAATCAGAAATAAAATCATTGAATATGAATATTCATCTTAAAATACGTGTAGGGCCTAGGGTAGGTACTCCCAGATAAAAAGCAAAAATGCTCTGACAGTCAAAAATCATACATTAAAAAAAAGTTCAACGTTTCATTTAGCATGTACATGTCTTAAAACTCACTTAAAAATCTCAGAAAGCGCAAAAAAACAGCTAAAACAGCCCACTTACCGTGTTGAAAATTTCAATGAGAAAGCTGTCTCTGCATAAGCTATCGATAGTCAAACGATCATCATGTGTACGTGTGCACACAGCAACATAGTGGAGCCCTGTTACGATAGAGCTTCTGTACAGCAGGTATGGGAAATGCCCACACGCGCGGAAAACGAGAGAAATTCACGGAAAAATCAAAGGAGGACCGTTTGACTGTTACTTTGACAAGCCATTTCTATGCCTCTAAACTCTAATTGTTTGTTTATTTTGGGACGATATATCAAGGACGTATGGATAGACACATAACTAAACAGCCATATAATGCCGAAGACTCTGATTTAACGACACGTCTTACCACTCAAAATATAGGGGGAAAAACGAGGTAAGTTTCGATGACAATGCCTCAAAATGAGTACTAGAACTTCGTAACATTTTCAGGGGAAAATTTCTGGGTTTAGGAGGTTGATAATGACTTTCTTTCCGTTCGTTACACTCGTAAACATGACTTTACATAATCAATCATTCTGGGGCAATTACAAAATTTTAAAAAAACTCACAAAAACCTTGGCGCTGCATTCGCTTTTCCCAGGGGATATCGGAATTGTCTTTTGTTCTCGAGATACCAATTTTTGTGTACCAATTTGCATGTGTGCGCGAGAGCGCCATCTTGCGCCATCTCCCTAAGTAACCTAGGGAGATCGGTGACTTTTTGAAATCTTAATAGACTCTAAAGGAATCCCTTTGAACAAATTTGGTACCATTGGAAAGCTTAATAAGAAATAGAATGACAGTGCTTAAATCAACTCATTAGGCTATGTGGAATATTCACAGAGATATTCTGATTTACAAGGGGAAGTGAGCAGACTTTTGTTCTGTAAAAAGGGACAAAACTTTGAGTATTATTGGTGTCTTTGAAATGTTCAAGGAGTCAAAACAATCGAACAAAAACAATTCTAATGTAAATGAAATGTCCCAATTTACAATAATACAACTACAACAGAGAATAATGCCGATGGATGATGCTAAATTATAAGACATCTTACCATTATTTACGTTGTCTGCTTTCGGTCCTTGCGGCTTCAAACTGATGGGATCAGGGAAAACTTTTCCACTCCTTCTTCCTGTTGGCACATTCTGCAGCTTCACTCTCTCCAGTTTTTCCTGGACTTTTTCACCATTATCCACGGGATTGTTTAGAATATGATCTTTGAGTTCATGTTTAATTCGCTCTTTCTTTGGGCTGTGTCTGTGCCGTACAGGCGCCTGTATCAACACACCTTGAGCAGCTAGTTTTTTATCGATTTTGTCTCCTTCGCCGTCCCCGCTGCTCTCCCGGTAGATGTAGCCACATAGTGCTATCAAGCCCACGCAGATAGACAACACAAACAGCGTTTTAAATTTAAGACGCATTTTCCTTGATCGAGAAGGGATAATTTCGCCAAATATTACATAAAGAAATGGCGTGAAGAGTGCAAATTGATGTAAAAGCATTGGTACAGTTTTGCCAGCGTTAACCGCATCTAAATCTTAAAAATAAACCAACAAATACAGACCAATCGGTTCGATGAACAAGTACACAGAGAACCTTAATTAACCTGGCGCAGAGAGTTGATAATATTGAGAGAGTTCTGAATCATGAGATACTGCGTAGAAAGCTATGCACCTGTGAGAAAGGGAGGAGTTTGAATGTTTTTGTTGCTCTGCTTTTTCAACCGGCAATATTAATACTGAAAGTTGCAAATATTCCTACCTACTATATAAAATATCGGTTATATCAAAATCTAAAATGGAAATAATTAAAGAATAAAAGAGTGCAAGGGGTGCAGTAACATTCGTTTGTTACTACTGTTATTCTGTGTGCTTAAGGAAGACCAAAAGCCCTCTGTATAATTTATACTCTGGATTACACCGTAAACAAAATACGTTAACACACATCCAATTCGTAAGTTTATGATTTGTTCACAGTGCAGAACCTACGCGTATGTGCACTTTGTGCTAAAAATGTGCCGTGCATATTTTGCAGATGGGGGTAATGAGAACAGGCTTTCTCGGACTGGGTGCGATGGGGATTCTTTGCATGACACGTGTATGCACAGCTAGCTAGAGACACACCCACATACCGGATAATGCTCCACAAGCAATTGCATAGAATTAACTTCTCTCTAGGGGTTCTCTCAAAGAGAAATTAGTTGATCCAAGTGTTCCGTCTGTAACCATGGTAAAGTGACAATGACTTGGGAAGACTTGACACATTCCATCTTCCTTCGTTTTCTACCCTATGCATGATAATGTATTCCGTACTCCAGCGACTTTTCCATATGGGGGGGGGCTATCACTTTCTCCTACACTACCCCCTTGACCCTTATCCTACCTCTATTTAAGTGCGACCCAGTGCCCATAATGGTTGTTGCACACCGTAAACCAAAAGACGCAATGGAATTCTATAGATGAAATATAGAAGACCAATACTATATTCCGCCCATTTATGAACAGGGTAATCGGGGCCCTTTTGATTACAATATACATGTGTAGGCCCTAATAAAATATAATAAATAGTACAGCCCCACTTTTTCTTTTGTATTTTCTTATATGAAAGTAGCAATTATTCAAAATTTCTTCTCCAAGAATACTAAACATGGACGATTCTTTAAGTAAATTAAACTAGGGATAGGATCACTATTGGAAAAGAAATGAAATAAGATTCCATATAATGAAATTCAAAAGAAAAAATTCTAGCCACATCATAATCTTACGAGTATTTGAATATGTTATGATTATGTAAGGAATTATTTTGTCGTGAAAGTGCAAAAACTTTTTGTCATAACTTCAAATTATTTCCATCACGGACTCTATGTGTTTGTTTTATTATTCTGCTTTCATCAATCTGAATTCAGCCTGAAATCATTTGGAAATGAAAAGAATGAGCAAACTTTTTGCAGTTCTAAACTTTTAAATTGCGATTTTCAATCGTTTTACAAATAATAATTGATTCGACTAGCTTATGAAGCGGAAAGAACATAAAATCCATACGAATTTCAAAGAAGCCTCAGCTGTGGGGGTTACTATAGTTGCCCACGAATAATGATGATCTAGGCTGGAATTAATCAGATGATTTGAAAGTAGCGTAGGGTCTTATGCCTGTAGGGGGGGGAACACAACAATGAAAATTTGATAAAAACCGGTATGAATGGGTATATCCAGTTTCATTATCTGCCAAACTAAATATAAATTACCAACCGATATCCAAGCAAAATAGAGCCCTATATTTTTCCCAGACAAGTCACTTATTGTCAGAGTGACGCTGGATCCGACCTGTGAAGCCTTTTTTTGCAATGATTTTTTTTTTTCTCAGGTCGAAACTTTGAAAAGGCTCAATATCACAATGGCGGATTAATTTGTATTTTTTTTTTTCGAGTACACCTCCAAAAACAAAAAAAACAAAAAAAAAGAAGAAGAAGAAGAAGAAGAAGAAAGAAAGAAAAAAAGATGAATTAAGGTCACACGCCGAATGAAATTGTACTTTTATGGGGGGGGGCGGAGGACCCGGCAACGAAATGAAATGAACCGTCGTATAGAGTTCGGCCGTCCAATATGTTTTATTTAGAGGGGAGTCCTTTCAATCGGTATGCAGTTTCTTTTAATAAACTCTCCTTTTCAGGGGGTTAGGGTATTTTGAAAGTCATAAATCCTGACAATATCATTGCAAATAAAATGGTACCAAACTCGGGCAATGAGACTTCGGTTTCAGTTCAAGTTCAAGTTCAATTTATTTAAACCAATCAAACAATCATACAAAGATCATTATAACATCATGATAACAACAGAAAAGGTAAGTTGGCAGAAACAATATAGAGTCTATAAAATAGAGGAATGGATTATGGTGAGAAACATATCATGATCAGTTTATGAGTCAACTATATAATTACTCAATAAGTACAGCTTTAGTTTACGTTTGAAGACAGCTATGCTGACAGAATCAATAATGCTGGAGTCGAGGGCATTCCAAAATCTTGGCCCAAAAAACGCGAAAAAAAGTACAATAATTAATCAACTTTGTCATCAGTCTCTCTGAACCCACTTCAAACCGCATTAGATTAATCAGATTTGCATGCATCAACAATAACATGAAATATGGCGGCCTACCCTACTTTAAATAAATTATTTTCATACACCGCATGCATTACGTCAAATTTTCTGCTCAAAGAATTAAAAGAAATCTATATTACCTACATTTTTAGCCAGATTTCATAATTAGGCCTAACACACCATAATTTATGAGGTTTATTTATTTTTGTCTTGTTTCTCTCTCTTTTTCTTTTTTTGTTTATTTTGCATAATGCGTTGAAAATATTTCCCCTTGTACGAGAAAGGTAATGTAGGTAACAATGCTCTATATATTAAATAGGGAATCAATTGCATTTGTAGCTTACATGTCACTGTATAGTCATGCCAAAAACATGTTTTACTTTCAACTGGGTTCAACGGCAGATATTTTTATTTGAAACATTGTAAAAACTAAATTAAGAGTTATAACTTTTTCATTTTTTTGAAAACCCCATTTTATTTCCTCGAATTTGCTTACTTCAGGCCTGAGTATATCAAATCAGTTTCTATTTGCGGCTCTCCTATCTATGATGGATTTTCCTCCTTTCAAACTTTGACTGGAAATTTTCTTTAATTTTTCTGGCTTTATTGAACCCAATCACTTTAAATTCTTTATGTTAACAGTGGGGTGTAACACAAAGACTTACGATTGATAAAAAGTTACGATTGATTTTTTTTTTCTAGGTATAGCCTCATCATGGACAGGATACTCCAAAGTTGATGATCTTAATCTTAACCCTAGCCATAACCCTACTCTTAATCATATCCAAATCCTAATCCATGACTGTACCTTGTTTCCAAACGAGGCTACCGACAAAAAATCAATCGTAACTTTTTATCAATTATAAGTCTTTGTGTTACACCCCACAGTAAGTTGTTTGTATACTGTATTTCTTTTTTTACTCTTTAGAAATCATAATTAATATCATTGATAGTGTTTTGGCCCTCTACGTTCATTGGGTTAAAAGGGCGTTGACTGTCGATGTCAGGATCTTGAGAAGGGAAATTGTTTTAGCCTAATTGTGAAGAAAACTAAGCAAAATGTCAGGCAACGACATGACTCTTAGGAAGACGGTTGATCAGCTGAGGAGAGAAGCTAACCTGGAAAGATGTAAGCTTTCACAAGTCGCTGCAGAGTAAGTAACAATAAATGTAAATGTTGAATGTTGTTGTTGTCGATATGCAGGAGTGCAGCCACTGAGCTTGAGCTGTGCGTTGATGATTGGGGATGCCCACAGCACCGGCGTCGGCGAAGCCAGTGCAGTGGGCAGGTATAGTGGGCATTGATTTCAGAGCTCTGCCTCATCATACGTGTATGAATGAAGGAAGTGCCTGTGTCTGCAAACTTAAAATTTGACCTCAATTTCACAATACAAAGTAAAATATTATTTTAAGATTCATCAATGATATTCTATTCCTTATATTCCAATGATCAATTAGGCCTAACGTTAGTCGTTAGGCCTAACTTTAACTTAGTTATTAACAGTCAGTAACACACACACACAAACACAAAAAAAAAAATCAGGAAATTAATTTCAAGAAGATTTTTTTTTTTAATGATACGACAGGCTTGTCTCTTTGTCAGGTATGCTCACCTTAAAGACAGGGAATCTTCAGCTTTTATGGGGAGTCGATCAAAATTTGCTGACCCCAGACTTGGTGAAAAGCACTGGAAGTAACAGTCTTGAAGCTAAATTTCTGGACCACAGCAAAACAATCTGTCCCACCCCGAAGAGCTTCGGGCGTGATCGGCCAGGGAAACTGAGATTTAATGACTTTACCAGATGGAGGGATGGGTGGAATATACAAGACATTACTAAGGTCTGCCAGTGGTCAGATGATGGATGACACCTGTTACTGGGTAAACATCCATGGTATCAAATTACCCATGGAGGCTGAAGATTCCCCCTCTTTAAAATAAAAAAAAGCCCCAGCAGTTTCAAATTATGTCTGAAAGTAATCTTGTAGACTACATGTCACTTTTCAAAAGAAATAATTTTAAACTTGTAGTTGTAGACTCTATGGAGAAATAAAACTTGTGAAAAAAGGGGCAAAACTAGAAGAGTCTATACATGTAAGTAAATAATGCCCAAGTTAGGGCCTGCACTTCTTTTTCAGAGTGTAGAAATGTGAGATTAATCAATATTTCAACATTTTATGGTAGTGGAGTTTATTATGTCCCAATGTATAGTGCAATAGTGTTCCTCTTTGAAGAGAAAAGGTTGTAAATGTAATATTTACAAAAAATCTGTCGTTCTGATTGCATTGGGCTCAATGCAAAGGGAGGCATATTATTTATGCAGTGAAATTTGTGAGGCATGCATGTGGGACTGCACTCTGTGAGTGGGGGTACCTAATTTTATGTAGCAGAAATGGAAAGTGCCCATGTATGGGCACTAACTTATTTTGCGTGCAGTTCAAGCTCATTTAAGTTTTGGACGTTTCACTTTTTTGACAGTTATTTACTGGTTAAAATTTTCAGGGGAGCAAATAAAAATGGCTGAAAATCATGGTTAATTAATTATTTTCACACTTTTTGTATGCAGAACTTGCAAAACTTGTGATGGTTTGTGATCATGGCATAAACTTACATACTTCTCTCTTTCTGCTTCCTCTCTCTCTCTCTCTCTCTCCTCCTCTCTCTCTCTCTCTTTCCTCTCCCCCTCTCTTTCTCACCCATGCTAGGTTGTTGAACTACTGTGAGCAGAACATTGGGAATGACTACCTTCTGACGGGCATCCCTTTGCCTGGTGTGACGAACCCTTACAAGGAGAAGAAGATTGGGTGCAGTATCATCTGAAGCCTGCAGAAAGGCACCTCTTTTGTACATTTTGAATACTCCCACAATATTAAAGGTAATTGATATAAATGTGGGTTTTGTATGTGCATACATTTTGTACATGTGCTGTCAGCTGTAAAAAAAAATTTACAAAATGAGAGTAGTAGCTTTTTCTGATAATAATAATAATAATAATTATGTGATTTGTATTGCGCACGTATCCACTCTGTAGAGTGCTCAAGGCGCATTATCATTATAATGCATTATAATGCATTATAATGATAAAATTAAAAAGTTATAATACCTAAAACTAAAGTTACATGTACATGTATCAATGCAATGTACGGTACAAGAAAATGAACAATTTGTCCATTGACTGAGATGAACCACAGAAACGCAAGTGTATAAAGAAAGTCTGCTTGGAATCAAGGCCAATTATATGTACCTTGTTTTTTTTACTAATACTGAACACACAGACATATATGCTGACAAGTTTGAATTTTGGATGGGGAGAACTGCTTCGTTACAACAAAATCTTGTATACAAGCATGTAAATGCTAATTATAACAAGAATAGAAGGTACATGTACATGTATGTCTTACATCTCATGAAATAAGGTTTCCTTTAAAGTCATACACATGTTCTGATAATATTTGTACGTGTATGAATTCAGGCCTAGTGGTAATAATTTCTTTGTTTTGATATCTTGTTTTGCAGTTTTTTTGTTCTTTTCTACACCTCTCCTGTGCACGGACCAAGAAGAGAAGTTTTGAACACGCTGTACAACTCACCCCTTGCTACTGATGCTGCACACTTCAGTATTAGTGTACTCACAGAAAAAAAATGGTTTGTTGATTCTGTAAGAAAGATCCCATCTGTAATCAATGGCTGTGTTTAGACAGATATCAATTGAACAATCCCAGTCTAATCAAAAGCTATTTTTTTAACAAGCTATTTATACATGTATGAACATTCCTTTGTATATCTTGAGTTTGGGAATGCTCAAATGTGAGATGGATTGCTGTGTTTATATACAGGAAGCTTGTAAACACTTCTATGCATATTTCAGAAGTGTCTTGTAGCATCAAAACATTTCACAATGTACATTCCTTGACCATGAGTTATGAATCATGTACCAGAATCTGAAGCAATATTTGGAACTTTAAAAACTTTTATCCTTCAAACAAATTTGATATCATTGTATGAGCTTCAGATATTATTACGAACAGTCAGTCAAGTCATTTATCTATTTTTAAAACCTGATATGAAGTGTAAAATTTAGTCCAAAGATAATATATTACAGTGCAATTAGAGCTTATAGTAAGTTGATTTGAATCTGGTAGATTAGGTACAGTCTGCTCCTGTTATACAGTGCATCCCAGAATAATGTTAACCCAAATTTGAGAGCCTCATGTTAAAATTTTATAGCTTATCTAAACTTGATATTTATTTCATGATAAAGAGTAACTCTTTTTCTATTTAATGATACCAAACTTATATCTGTGTTGTGATGGATGGCTGAGCACTTGGGCTTTAAAAAACAAGCGTAAAAATTCAAATGTTCCAAGTTTGAGGAGAAGCAGCCCTTACATCTCAATAGAAAAAGAATCCATTGTCCCTTATGAATGGACATACATGTAGGAAGGCTGACCTCACACAAAGAATGAATACCGGTAATCAGCCAGGATTGCTTCTGATAAAACTTGTAACAATTTGTTTTTGACCAAATTTTTTTAGAACTCTAGTGTTCAGTCATCCTTGACAGTACAGGCATGATTTTGGTATCACTGGATAGAATATGAGTTACTCTTTGATATGATATAAAAAATAATGACACTTAAGTAATACAATTTTAATACGAGGATCTCAAAGTTGGGTTTACTTTTATCTGGGATGCACTGTATAGGATGATGTGTTTCAACAAGGCAATGTGCTGTTCAACCTGGTTAAAGCAGGAGTGGACTGTGTTACAATGTATGCAGTGGAATTACTTGTACAGTAATTTTGAGATTACAGAAGACAGTTGTTCTATTAACATGTACGTACATTGTAGAATGAGTTTTCCACAAAATGTGGGGGGGGGGGGAGCTGCCTCTTGCTTTTTTTGGGCTGCCCTGTGTTGCCAGTCTTGCCATGAAAATGGAGGCTTGTTTTGTTGTCATTGTAGAGAGAGTTTATAAAATCATGGAAAAGGAATATTAATTTGATCAGGATCTGAATCATTTCAATGTGCCTAAGGCACAAGATATAGGTAAAAAAACAAAAAACAAACAATAAACGTTCATAAGATATGGGTAATTGTCATGGATGGAATACAAAGCGTATTTATAATTAAATGATTGATAAAGAAGCCAGTAGTAAGATGCAACGCCTTGCCAATTTGCCTTGCTCGCACTCACCATTGACTAGAAGTAATCTTCACCCGCATTCCTTTTTATCAATTAGTTTACAACTAAGTATTTCTTGCATATTACATTACACATGTACATGCAGTTGTGTAAGATTATCTCTTGAAAAAATAATCATTGTTACACATAGTATTCTGTTTGTTTGTTTTAGGTTGTTTTGTTTTTAGGTAAAACAGAATATTGTGCATTCCAAGTTGGAACATGCAGCTTGTGTTCATTTGTTATTTCATGTACATGATATTGTATCCTGTAGTCAAATAAATTATTTCTATTGTATTATTATTTTCAATTACATGTATTTCTTTATGGTGCTGTTAACAAGCATAGTGGTTCATGTAAGATTGGCAAGATGCTAATCAAGTACAGCCCACTCTGATTTTAATAATGAGGTGCCCAGAGCCAAGTTTGTTGTCTTGTACACATTGGCCCATATTCTGAACTGAAGACTAAGTTTTTATGCATTGCAAGTTTGTGCAAACCTATTGTGCGATCCTTTTGTCTGATGCATCAGTCAACATCAGACAAAAGGATCGCACAATGTAGCTTTGCACGAACTTGCGACTCGTGCTTTGCTCCAGAATACGGGCCATTGGGTCTTGTTGTACAGTGTACTAGGCACACTGACACATAAAGCTTGGGAGATAATTATTGGACCAAACCATTTGAGAGTTTAGTAGAAAAGTGGTCTAATAATTCTTTCCCAAGCTGTACTGCGCATGATTGTTATCAGGAGCTGAAGATTTGCCTTTTTATATTGAGATGGGGTGTCACACAAAGACTAATTACGATTGATTTTTTCTCGCTGGCCTCATTTGGAAACCAGGTATAGTCATGGATTAGGATTTTGATATGATTGAGAGTAGGGTTAGGATTAAGATCATCAACTTTAGAGCATCCTGTCCATGATGAGGCTAACGAGAAAAAAATCAATCATAACTTTTAATAAATCGTAAGCTTCGTATCCATTCTTGTTATAATGGGAATAGACTGTACTACAATGTACAATTAGATACAATGCACTCCTATTATTGCAAGCACAAATTAGCAAGATTTTTTTAGAACAAGGCAATTCTTCAATGTCAGTCTCAAACATCCATATCATGTGAACAAATGCCTTATGCGGCTGTCACAACTCGTCGTAGGCTACGGGGCACGTGCCATCAACGTAGCCTGCGTTGCATGTACAATGCACGCACAGGTCCTGGTCAACTTCTGCATTGTACCTGCGAGGTACCTCCGCTGCACGAATTTTCTACAAAATCCATCGTAGGGAGTTGCATGTCGAAGGTACGGCAAGTTGTGACCGCCGCATAAAGTTTCATTGGAACATGTACATGATGAGAGTGGACTGAATCGGTTTAGAAAGGGAATACATGTACTTGAAATAGCTCCATACTATTTCATTGTCGTCTAAACATCCGTAGTTGAACTTACTATTTAACAATTCAGTTATTTGTATATGTGGGGCAGTTACCGTTTGTGTTGCTTTTTTTGCAGTAAATTGTTATCTTGTGCTGTGATGTATTTATTAGAACTTTACGTGTTTCTTGCTGTAGATTTACTTTTGCAGTGTACTGTACAGTGTATTTACAAACAATTATTTACATGTGCATCATCTCACATGCATTAGTTCAGAAATATGACAACTCAAAATGTTTTTAGATACTTGTAAATGTTGAAAAGTTGATCACCAATCAAAATTAGAAAGTTCTGTAAAATGTTCACACCCGTAGACAACTATATCTTATATTAAACTTTGCCGTATATAACAGGACGTTTCATGTTGATTTTACTCATTTACACCTGGGCGGGATAAACACCAAGTGTAAAAGTGCTTAACATATTAAGTTTAATTTTATCATAAAATGTCATTTACCACTGATAGATGCTCAGTTAGGTAGTGAAAGTGCAGTTTATCTTTTGTAGTATTTATGTATTAAATGTGACTTGTGAATTCTTGTCATTAAATTTGATTCAACACTTGATAATGTGTGAAAATTTTATTTTTTTGAGTGTTGTGACTTGACTGTTTTGGACTCCTACATTTTTTTTCATTCCTAGTAGAAAACTGATTAATGGTTTTGAAAATGGAAATGGACTTTATAAAAATCAATATTTCTATTTCTTTACAGACCTGTACATTTTAAGTTATCTTGGGGGTCTTTTCTTTCACTTTTTTTTTTTTTTTTTTTTTTTTTTTTGGGGGGGGGGTGTACTCCTTGCTTTTATAACGAAAAAAAAAAACGATATTCAAATATTCAAATGAAAGAGAAAAAAACGTTAAAAAATACAGTCCAGTCCCATTATAGCAATGTCCTTCAGACCAAGCCAATAACCCTTTTGAGTTACAATATGCCCCTGGGTGTAGAAATTTATCTCTATCTACCAAGTGAGTCAGAAAAAATTAAACACTTCAAAAATAGTTCATTTCAAAGAATTATAATCCATGAACAGATAAATATAAAATATGTCTTCAAAGAATATCTTCCAGTGAATAATTTGGTACCATTTTTGTGTGGCATAGGTTAACGATAAAAGGCCTGGGGTTTTTCGGCCGTCTCGGCTGGAGATCTCGGCTGTCGACCGCGCGATCGCAATGGAAATCGCCACACGCATCACCTAGGACGTAATCTCCAAAATTGCATAGTCATATGTTCCGAAAATTTTTCGGTATTCATTTATAATGCTAATTTATGCATGAAATTCCACATTGCTCTAATTCATTAAATAATGCTCCAAAGTTGCTAATGTTTTATTTAGAAGCTCTTTGTGAGATTCTGATGAAATGGATTTTAAAAAAACATCCATATCAAATTTCATTTCTTATGTATTTCCTTGTTTTTTTTAATTTCTTATGTTTTTCTTCGTTTTTCGACTTTTTGTTTGCTATTGTTTTTTCAATGAGAATTGTCAGCGACATTATCATGACCACAAAGAACCAAAAAATATCAATTTGAAGCAGTAAAAGCAAAAATAATCATACATTTATGAATAAATACATTTGCATTGGATTGGTACACGAAATCACGTTTTGAGCAATTTTCGGTCTGACGAGCATGTACAAAATGTTGCGTTACTTAAAGGGGAAGTTCACCCTGGAATTTTATTGGTCTTAAAAAATGAAGAAAAATATAAGAAAAATATGAGTGAAGGTTTGGAGAAAATCGACCAAAAAATTATGAAGTTATGAATATTCAAAGTTTTGATTCTGTGACGTCACATGCGAGCAGATCTCCTATGTGTTGTGTAGTGTAAATTACATAAAATGTCATTTTTTTCAAAAGAAATTAATTATGTCACATGTGCGGTCGATATACCATCAAACATATGTTTATGTACATGACTATATTGAATTGACCCATTCCTTTATCAAGAACCATGACAAAAAGACAAATTTATGGAATTTACATACACAACCAATGGGAGAGCTGCTCGCACGTGACGTCACACAATCAAAACTTTAAATATTCATAACTTCGCTATTTTTTGGTCGATTTTCTTCAAACTTTCACTAATATTTTTTTATTATTTTTCTTCATTTTTTAAGACCAATAAAATTCCAGGGTGAACTTCCCCTTTAAGGACGTTGCACAGTTGAAACGAAGTCCATGTCATTTTCACCAATTTTTGCACAGAGTTACATTGGTATCTATGTATGCCAAAAATGCAAAAAATAATATAGGTTCATGTGCTTGATTTTTTGCTACGGGACTTTGAAGTTGCCATATTTGGATGTCATGTAAAATATGCATAATTTAAGAAATTGGCCTCTGTTAGACCTCGCAATTGCAACAAACGAGTTAAAATCGTCATTACTTTGTCAAGATCGTATCAAACTTTATCAAACCTTCCTGATTTGTTACGAAGTTTATACCAAAGATGAGGACATTGTTTAAACTGGCACATTTGTACTCATTTTCGAGCCTGCCATTACGTCAATCCCTCGTTTGCAAGCCTACCCCCAGTTCGAGAGCTGAGCTCAGGTGTCGGACCCCCTTATAAAGCAATCTTCCAATCTTTCGTAAACACTCTTCCAATCATACTAGTGCCCTGCATGGCAGAGCATAATCTCTGTATCAAAACTTTCTGCAACTCCACAGGCTCACTTATTGCGTCGAGCCAGGTGAGAAAGCACTACACCACGCCCTGAGATGTCTACCGACATAGGTATGCTCTGCCATTGAGATCAAATAATCTCGCGACAAGTTACCCAAAATACATCGTGAATTTACATTAATCATTCCCTATTCTCGCATCAGCCCTATTCAGTACCGCTATCTCATCTATCACCTTAAGTCAGCGTCAGCCTACTAGCGAGTATCTTCGACACTTCTCACTATCGCATCTAGCATATATCACACAGCAACAACCCCACAGATCATCTCAACTCGCTGCATATCCTACCCACCGATATCGCCTCAATGCATCAATCGATATCTATCGACACCTATGACTTATACCCACCCTTTATCACTATCAACCCAACTTTTCAGGAATGTTTGCATCTTGACGGAGATTCATTTGAATTTACTTCATTTCGTGTCTACTACCATCACTCGAGCTTTGCGTCTGTTAAGCAAAAAATGAGTCAGAAGAATTCAACATAAACGGGAAAGTGGTAAAAAAGCAGTTTTCGGCGAGTGTTTTTTTCGGTCATAATTTTTTTTTTCCGGACATACAAGCGCACGTCCACGCTCATTCCCCCTCCGTTTACTCCGCCCTTAGCAACGCATGGCTTTGTTTGTGGACGTCCACGCGTCATGTGTTGTGTGATTTCTATTGGCTTTTTGTTTCGTTTTTGTGAGCGAATAGCGAACTAAACTCTCTTAGCTACACTCAGCTGGGCGAGCCACACAACCTGCTGTGAATAAAGGTGAATATAAGCGACTCGTTCCATCCGGATAGCGAGATCAACATCACAACATCGGATGGGAGGGGGTTCGGGGAAATGTCAAACTACAACTGGGGGGGGGCTTATCGTGGCTAAAAAGCTACTATATGCTTGACTAGCTTATCTGGATACAAATAATGTAATTTCAGCATTTTATTTTAGGCCGCGATATCGTTGTCCTGATGGAAATTAAAACCTCCCTATAAACAAATTTGGTCCATCAGGAAACAAGAGCACACAAAAGAGGTGACGTGATCATAATACTTCTGAACAAGTATTAGGTTAAATCTTAAGACGCGTAAAGATGTCTAATTATATAATGAAAAAAAAATATGGTTTTAAAAATTGGTGATATTGCATTATGTGAAACCAATGAGCTAAGGGGGGGGAGCTGGCAAATCAATCTAGTTATAACTGCGGCTGGTATCTCACTTTTTGGAACTACTTTGAAACAACTTTAAGACGGCTTAGAAACAAGTTTGAGACGAGTTGTTGAGACGTCGCGGAGACGTCTCCGCGAGGTGAGATAGCACCCATAGCTACTAGCAAATTTCTGCCGTTTTTTTACAAAGTAATGTGTTTAAGAAAGTAGCGTTTTACTAAACACGACGAAACAACAAAATACGATTTACTCTTAAAAATAATCATTTCTAAAAATATAATTATCTTCTTATTATACTGTAACAAGTTTGATCAATAAAAGACGAGATCGAGCAAATCATTTACGTTTTTATTTCATTGTCTTAAGCTAACCTAGCCACTCATAAAACGTGATCAGAGAAATTCTAAATACATTCGTAGGCGCAAATATTTATTAAAACATTTTGGAGGCATATCTCTATCTATACTTATTCAAAGAATATAAACAAAAGCATAAGCCCCTGTACAAAATAATTTAGTCATAGACCATATTATGTTTTAAAATTTCCAACAGAGTCAGATCAAAATGACTCGCTTTATTATGAGTAAGAGTACGCGATTGACATTCAAAGAAACGCACGCAAACATCGGAAAAAAACCCCAAAAAAGGTTAAAATAGTGTTGTTTTCAACTAATTTAGCGCCAGGATTGTAAACACTTTCTTAAAGAGCGGACTTTTTCTTAAACAATTAGAAAGAGCATACGTTTTCATTTATTGACGAAAATAAAACAACTAACCAAATTCAGCTTCTTTTTTTTGAGAAGATTAACATCGCCGTTATGCGCTTGCCTCGATCATGCGTGACGACGAGTATTGTTCTCGTATATACCTGAATGCAGCCTCCTCATTGGTCAATCGTTTCACCTTGTAACAATGTGGTTGCTAGGGCATTTCGGTGAGTACAGCGGTGACAGAGTGTTCTTATTTTTCTGGCGCGCGGTACAAAGGAAGTCAAACTTCGCAGACGTTTTTTCTTGATTTTTGATCCAAGAGCCACAATCTCCTCGCGTTCAGAGGCTAATATCTCCACTTCTATTACTCTTTACTCGTGTTATATTACAAAATCAAGGCAAATGAATCAGGGATCAATAATATCAAATAAAATGGATTTCAAAAATTGCGAATAGTCTCTCCTTTCGACGTGACGCATCACATATTTCAAGTTTTCACAGGCATATTATATTTAGAAATCAAATGTTAATTCGATAAAATCGACCTCGGAATAAGGAAAGTACAAGAATAAAAAACTAATAAAAATGTAGCGATACAGACATTTTGATCGTTTAATGTAAACAATGTTGGCCCCCAGCTGTGACCTTGGGTGACCACTGTTTGGACCGAGGTCAAGAAACAGATGTTTTTTAGATAGATATCTGGCTGAGGTGTTTGTCACACCAGGGTCTCCTCTCACGTCCCTGGTCACACTTGGAAAAGAGAACTAATAGAGTTGCAAGAAGGGGGTATACTGTCTTCAAACGTACTGCGTTCGTCATGCAGCGTCCCTCATGTGGCAAATATGTTGCCTAAAATGGCAAAAACCATATCTTAGAGGCTTGGAATCTACAAGAAAATAAAAAAGTATAGTTTAAGGTGTACTTTTTTTTAAAACCATGACAGTCCAATACAATTTTGCAAAGTTGTAGAGGGATTCATCATAAATATGTAGAAACTTTTAAAAAAGGGGTCCACGTGCTCGTTTTCGAACTATCGGCGCCCGAATACTCGCAAATCGGCTTAAAAAGTCACAAAAACTCGCCGAAAACGTCCTAAAAGCGTGTAAATCCACTCTAAATTACACTTGATTCAAAATTATGCTCCAACACATTCAAAATCCATGTCATTTTCACAAAAATTTACCAAGTTGTAGAGGAATACGTACTCAATGGGTAGAAACATTAAAAAAGGGGGTCTACGTGCTCGTTTTTAAACTATCGAAGCCCGAATAGTTGCGAATTGGCTTGAAAACCACAAAAACGCGCCGAAAATGTCAAAGAAGTCTGAGAATCCAACCTATATTACACTTGATTCAAAATCATGCTCTCGAACACTCAAAATCCATGTCAATTTCATCAAAATTTGTCACCTTTTAGAGGTACATTGTATATAAACTATTAAGAGTAGGAACATTAAAAAATGGGGGTCCATGTGCTCGTTTTCAAAATATCGGCGCTGTAATGGTGGCGAGTCGACTTGAAAACCACCAAAACGTGCCAAAAATACTGAAAAATGTCAAAACTCTATCTACTTTTCGACTTATTCAAAATCCTGCTCCCAAACATTTAAAATTCATTTCATATCCATTGCAATCTCTAGAATAACACGAACATGCACCAACGTAAATGCTTTACATAACACTGCAAGTAGGTAAATAATGAACAAAAAGAAAGAATAAATAACATATTTAGAAATTTCCTGTCTTTTAACTCTCTGAACGCTGGATCGCCAATGAGCACTGAATATTTTTCCATAGTGACGTAGTAAATAATGCGTGCCCAGGATGCGCGGTCAAGATGCGCAGAAACATAACTGTGCACCGTCCTTAAGCTTAAAAGGGAATCCAACCCAAGGAGAGAATCAACCTTACAGGAAAGAGGAAAATGAGAGGAGCAATCTAAAAAAGGTTTCATCAAAATCGGTTATAAAATAAGAGAGTTATGGAAGTTTGACAAGTCTAGTTGTTCCTTCTATGGGGATCCTCAAATTGGCATCATCGGCTTCAAAATGGCCGATCTCATGGACAACTCTCCATTCATTTTGTACACAAATTTTCAGATTTTCCCCATTTTCTTTCGAAATATATCTTACCTCCTTCTGAGCTCAAAATATGTCATGGGAAAATATATTTCACACAACATATGTTGAGCTCAGAAGGAGGTAAGATATATTTCGAAAGAAAATGGGGAAAATCTGAAAATTTGTGTACAAAATGAATGGAGAGTTGTCCATAAGATCAGCCATTTTGAAGCCGATGATGCCAATTTGAGGATCCCCATAGAAGGAAAAACTAGACTTTTCAAACTTCCATAACTCTCTTATTTTATAACCGATTTTGATGAAACTTTTTTTAGATTCCTCCTCTCATTTTCCTCTTTCCTGTAAGGTGGATTCTCTCCTTGGGTTGGATTCCCCTTTAAGAACCGCATACCCGGACATTGCAAATTTAGTCTTAAAAGGTGCGCGAGACTTGAAAAAAAAAAGTCATGAAACAGCGTGTCGACAGCTTTAGGCGTTACCGAGATCTTTTGCGAAATATCGAGGGGGGCGGAATCCGCCCCCAGGCCTTTTAGGGTTAATAATAATAGTTACATTTATATAGTGCTTAATACATATATCCACCTTGGTGTTTCTAAGCGCTTATAGTGTTAACTAATTATTACCCGGCTAAGCTAGGCTACCCCGAAAGGTGCTCACAGCATTCAAGGAATTGCTTCCTACCGGTACCCATACACCTCACTTGGGTCAAGTACGGCAGATTTGCAGGTTGACATCTTGCCGACAGATGCTAGTGGAATGGACGAGATTCGAACCGCGTACCTTGTGATCGTCAGTCCGCTGACTTATCCACTCGACCACACCACTCCCACCAATTAATGCGAACGTAATAACTTTGTCAATGCAGATGTTATTCAAATTGATTTCCTGTTCATTGTTTTCAGTATTCAATTCTCATGTTCATTTCACTGAAAAGGTATTTTACAATGAATTTGCTGCAACTCAGGATTATGACTTTATAGTCATCTGGATTCATTCATTCAGCAATTCCTTACTTTGGCACAAATCAAATTTTACATCACAGCAAAGTATACCTCCTGAATATCTGAGCGGAAACAAATATGTACTAGATAAAAATGGTATTGAATTGTTTGGGGAAAAATCCTCTTTCAGGTCATAACAGTTGCACATTTGCGACAATTTTTTTTCAGTTATATTGGTAAGTTTTGAGGTGTTTAGTTTTTGCTCCCGACTCACTTAGGTATAGCAACTTAACAGAGAGAAAATAATTTGCTAAGGCAATGGACAGAGATTGCTTTACACAGATTTTATTACTTTTTTTTTCATCACACCATGGGTTGTCATGTAACTTGCACATTTTATTCAATTTTTATACAAGAGCCTTTCCCTTGTACATTTAAATATATATATACCACACAAACATACAATATATCCATATGTCATACTTGTATCTGCACATGGGAGTTTATACATGTCCATTGTATAGTACATAAAAACACTTTCATCTGGTACATGTATTAAATTACAAAGCTATACATTGGATCAGATATCAGTGACCTTAACAACAAAAAGGATAGCCCTTTTTTAAATGTTTTATTTCTTACAACTACACATCGATACAAAAAAATCTTCAAAAATTGTAAGGGATACAATGAAAAAAGAAAATCTAGAACTAGCATTTCTATTTTCAACAAAAAAAATCACAAATTTCAGATAAATATCACTGATTTCTGGAAAAAGAAAAATATGTTGCATCATATTTTCCATGTTTGATCATTTATTACGACAGATCTCTTCATAATCGTACGGCAAGGTACATATGATACGTACCGATTTCAAGTAAATACAACGTCTCATAAAACCAATCAAGTCATATATCAAATAGCTGTTCCATGTGAAGAATGTTAATGGATGGTTCAAATGACCCATGCACTACTTAATTAACTCATTCCTATGTGCTTCGTACATGCACCAACTTTTCCCCGTAGACAACAGCTTAATGATCTCTCGATAATAAGGTTGATTATGGGTAAAAGTATGAGTCAACGTCCAGGCACGCAGCCAAATAAATCCATACGTATACATGTATGCAGTATCCACAAACCACATTATTATTTTTAAAAACACAACTGATACTTCTGAACTGCTATATAAATATATAATCAATATATATAATATATATAAAGTACTTTGCATATTCCAAACTGCTAATGTTTCATAAACAGCATCAATTAAAGGTACTATTTAACTTCTCTCGCGCTACGATTCGACGATCGATCTGAATTGCTATGAATAATGAGATAGTCAAGAGGTAAACACATACAAAGCATGTGATTTATCTCAACAACACACATTCTGTATTGTTTTAAAGGTACTTTTTAACTTGAACTTATTTTATTTCAACTTGATTCTAAATGTGCTATGAATGAGAAGATAGAAAAAGAAAACACAGAGATTGAGTGTTATCTTTCTCTACAAAGTGAAATTTGCAGATACTTGATAACTAGCTGTCCCCAGACTTTGAAAAAAGAAAACAGAAATTGAAAAATAACAAAAAGCAATAAATAACCATATACATATGCAATACTACACAGGGGCCGCGGAGCCGGGGGGGGGGGGCTGGGGGGGCTGCAGAGGTTGGCCACGCCCCCCCCCACTTTTTTCAGCCAACGTGTACAAAATGCAAAAATGACCATACATTTGTGATTTTAGCCCTGTTCAGCCCCCACTATTCGGCTAGCCCTCCACTTTCAAAAACGCTCGCGGCCCTGCTACAGTCCTACCATTACAATGAGGTGTTGCAGGCGCGTATCAAGGATTTGGCACCCGGGGGCCTGATGTGATTTCGATTTGGTGCCCCTAGTGGTGGATCCAGAAAGTTACATCGTATAAGCGGGGGGGGGGGGGGGGGGTGTTGAAATTTTTTTTTTTTCGGTCTGCAGCCTGCAGCCAACTGAAAGGTCATATACCAACCATAGGGGTAGGTTGAGAGGTCAATCAGTCTCAAATCATGCCATTTTTTCCGGTTTCTTGAATTTGGTCCTTTGAGGTCATTCGGGGTAAGCTGAACTACCCCTAAACACATAAGTCTGAATGAATTTGAATTTGCGACAGGGACTGGGAGAATTGCCTTGTATAACAATATCTTATTGTAAGCAACCATGCCCTTTGTAATAAGAGTGGACTGAAGTCATTGATAATCACTATCTTTAAGAACCCCGCCGCATCTTGTGCCATTATTTTAGGGGTTAATTTCTGTACTAGTGAAAGAAAATAAGTAAAACTTGAAGTGATTAAATAGTACCCTTAAGTTCCAATCATACACTCACACAGGTATCATACCAGCATAAAGTATTTCTCTTAGCACGCATCTTATTTTTACATACATGTTATGTATATTTGAAGGAAAAACAAATATAAACACAGCCTAGAATATACACTGCCTTCTGGCAAGGAGTATCACAAGGTTCCAAGGGATCAGAAGAATAATTCTAAATTTTATATAACTTTTATCTGATTAAAGCTAAGTAATATGCTTGGTATACATTGTGACATTAGGGAACTGTCACACAGTGGCTATAAATTAGTGTTATGGGGTGAACATTGTTTAGTTATCTATCATAATTTGGTGCATGATCAATTCCTAAAGTTCACAAGCCTCACAACATATGCATCTATTTACCTTCCTTACTGGAAATATATGAGTTTATGTATGTGTTACTATAATTATGCAATAGATGATTAAAATAGGGAAGGTACAGTGTACGAAGATTTGAAGAAAAAAAAAACGTCATAACAAAAATATCAACTTGCTCTTATTAGACGTGTTGCTTTTATCACCAGAGCACATTAAAATCTTAAATGTATCACACTCGATTATGATGATATATCATCTACTAATACATTTGTACCTAACCCTTACAATCTAAAATATTATTATTTTAAAATATTGTCTTGAATAAAGCAACATCACATTCAGTGTCAGCATAATGTTTTCTTTTCTGTAAACACACAGTGTTGAAATCTATATAACATATATGTACCCTGTTTTTGAGTGATTGATAAAAATAAATGTGATCATGAAGAGAAAGAACATAGCTTGATTTTGATATAATCAAATATAATCAAATATAGTTATAATAATGACTAAAATATATTGATTAATTCAATTTATAGATATCTTTTTTGTTTACACAAATCAACATAATTGACAAGCATATAAAGAAACTGTAAGCCTTCTGCTAGCTGCTCATGGCAAGAACACAAAATTCTTATATTCAAAGTTTTCTGACCAAGACAAGGCTTTATACAAGCAAGAGTGAAGATTTTCATTCAAGATTCACATGAAATAAGCTGGCTTTATTAATGTCAGCTTTGATCTCAATGAAATATCATGAACTCTCTTCTGTGATTTAGATTTTCTTTCAAATTAAATTCATGATCCCACTTTTTAAACACAGATTGTCTGACATCTTGGCATTACCCTTGCTCATTCTTAAAGACAACTTTGCTTGTTCAACGCAATGATCATAAACACAAACAATTAATATGTTTAAACTTGTTTCAGGCTTTCTTTTCCAAAGGTATTGGATTGTTCTGCCATCAGCCTTTATCCACAAGAATGACGTACAACTATTTGTTGTACAATTACTATCTGTGGACAAGTGCGGAATGGGGAAAATACCTTTTGAAAAGAAGCCTTAAAATTCGTAACACAAAAAAGTAAACAATGATCTACATTCTACACAAAATGATTATTATACTTCTAATATGATGAAACATTTCAGACAAACTTATTGCATAGTCTTCCGGCAAACTTCGCCTTGTGAAAAATCATCTTGTTTCCCTTTATCAAACTACTCCCTTTAATATCAATCTCGCTCTTCTGTTTTTATCTTAATCTTGTTCATTGAGTTGTTAAGTAGGCAACTAACTATTAACCTTACCACAGGGTCTTTAATGACAAAATTTGATATATCTACAATGTAATTCTACCCACAAACAAAAAGAAGAAAACAAATTTTTCCTTGAGACTAAAAATCATAACCAAAACATTCTTCATCAATAAAACATGATTAATTTTCATTAGCAATTAAAACTATGGAAACTACACAAAATAGAAAAAAAAATGGTGGCTAAAAAGAACATGAATACTGATATTTTACATTATGGTTTCTGTACAATAATACAAAACTTATAATGGACAATTAGAGCTCAATGAGATAATTACATGGATATATTTGCACATTTCCCGGAAAGTATAAAACTTCTAGATAGTTCCATTTACATCGTACAAAAAGGGGAAACTAATACTACCCAGTATGCATAGTACACTACTATTCTACTCATCTCACAAGAAAAACAATATAATCAATTGAAAATTAAAATAGAATCATGAAGTTATAGCCTTCCGTTCCAGATGTGATATGCCAATCTGGGATTTTCTGGTCCAATTTTGTAATTTTTCAATCTTGCATGATTAATAAAAAGTTTACCCTACTATGTCCAAGATGATGTATGAAAGAAAGAGAAGTAAAAGTGACACCGATTTTAGAAATACCAATAGTCATTTAGACATTTCGTTAAACCGTGTTATGGGTTTTATGACATAATTCTTTCTGACTTTGACAACCAAGTATAATACAGAAACGGTGACACAACATTTGCTCCAGCGACAGTTGCTATGGGCTTTATTTGATCTAAGAAACATGGTTAAGGGGGTTGCAATAGGGTTTTATGTTGAGGTAAGGTATAGGGAAGTGTATAGTGTAAGTCCAGGGCTGAAGTGTGTCATTCAATTAAAGTATGAAAGTTACAGCAAATTAATTGATGCCTGAGAAAATGTGGATTCGGATTCATTTTTGCTACTTTTTCCAGACCTCGGAAAAATCGACAAGGAGGTGGGGTAGCTTTGCTCGCGAAACATGTATTTCACCCTCGACTTTTAACTGACATCGAGTACAAGAAGGATATTTGAAGTGATTTGGTCATGGTAGACCCCTTACTTACAAGGAAATTTCTAGTATCATTTTGTGTATACTCTATTTTCCTCAAGGAGTCCTAATGAGCTGAATATATAGATCATGTCATTTCAACAATTGATTCTTTCTGGTAAATATCCTGATGCTGGGATAGCTGTACTTGGTGATTTTAATGACTTGAATTTTCAAAGAATTTTAAGAAGATAAACTTTTAAGCAAGTGGTTGATAACCTACAAGAGGGCAGAACATACTTGAATAAGATTTTCTCAAATTTTTCGGAATTTTATAAAAATATTGCAATTCTGCCGCCAATCGAAGAAGTGACCATAATGTATTATTTGTACCCTTCTAACATTCAACAACACATATTGATCGAAAATTAAGATTGTACGCGTTAAAAGATAGTGGATGCGATTATTTGGACAATGGTTAACGGCACAAACGTGGGAAGAAGTTTTTTGAATACATCAGATTTTCATTAATGTATACCAGGTTTGTTAATATTATAAAAAATCAACTTGATTTATATTACCTTCGCATGAGGTGAAAGTTAGTCAAAATGAATAACCGTGGGTGACACCATTTATTAAATCACTTATACGTGACCGACAAAAGGCTTTTAAAAAGCAAAACGGTAATCTTTGGAGACATTTAAGAAATAAAGTTGCTCAAGCCATTTCTGTTGCAAAAAAGAATTATTATAACACTCGTATTAAAAAAGAAAAGCTGAGAAATCCTTCAGCCTGGTATAGACATATAAGATACTTACAAATGGTAAACAGGATCATATTCCAATAAAGATTCCTGGTACGATACTCAAAGTGATCAATATTCTAAACAAGCAGCTAATGCAATTAATGATTTTTTGTATTATTGCCTCAGATCTTTTCCTTGATAGAAACACATTACCAGCTTTTCTACTTCTCAATTTGAAAGTCCAAATATTAGTTGTTGGGAAGTCTATTGCAGATTACGGAAATTACAATTACATAAAGCATCGTAAAAGATGACCTTCCAATTAGAATCATAAGAAATTTGCATGTGAATTGAGTGTACCGGTTACCAGAATCCTTAATATATCTTCAGACAAGGTGTTTACCTTCACAATGGAAATTCGGTCAAGTAACTCCTATTCCAAATCTCACCACCTAGTATAAATAACCTGCGTCCATATCTTTGACTTCACATTTTCTAAGTTGGCTGATCTTTTATGCTAATGGTTATTTAAAAGACATTGAAAATACATTGATATATATCAGTTCGGTAATAGACCAGGATTATCAAACATCACATTATCTTGTTGGTCTTTTGCACCATTTTATAAAAACGCAGAAAATAATAAAGCCATCTCTACTGTTGTATGTACAGATTTTAGAAAGGCTTTGATCGCTGGATCACGGTATTCTTATTCAAATGATTAATATGCATAATAAAACCATGGATGATAAACTGGATTATTAGTTTTTACAATGCCGTACTCAAAGTACTTTATATAATGGAATTTTGTCTAATGTTATAGTTAATCATGCGTGTCCCCAAGGGACACGCCTTGGCCCATCCTTTTTTTGATAATGGTCAATGATTTGTGTAAAGATATTCCTATACATTATTTCAAATATGTTGATGATTTGTCCTTAGTACAATGTCGTAAATCAACCGACGTCTCACAATTCAACCTATACTCAACTCTGTGCATAACTGGTCGCAATCGAATAACATGTCTCTCAATCCTGCAAAATGCTTCACCCTTCATGTTTCATTTTTGAAAAATCACCTCTTCCTGAAATCTTTCTGTCAACGACTCTATTTTATGCAATGTACAAAATATCAAAATTCTTGGAATAATCATTCATCCAATTTAAAATGGAACTTACATATTGATGATTTAGTTAAGAGGTGCAATAGAAACTATACATGTTGAGGAAACTTAAGAAATTTAATTACCTTTGAAGGATCTAGTGACAATATATGCAGGTTATATACGACCAATTTAGAATATTGTGCTCCGGTGTTCCATAGTATCTTACAAAAGAACAAAGCAATACTCTCGAGAAAATACAACGAAGAGTGTGTAAAATCATATAGGATATGAATACATTAATTACTTGCATGCTTGCCAAATATGTAATTTGCCAACTCTTGAGGAGAGGAGACTGAAACTTTGTATAAATTTGCTAAATCAATTTCAAATCATCCCATTTGTCAGACATGGTGCCTAAGAAAAAACGCATGAACATATCCCTTCGCCATATGCAGACTTATCAACAATTTAAACTCAAAACAGAAAGGTTCAAAAAAGCCCTTTGCCATTTTGGTTGACATACTTAACAAAGCTAAAAAAAAAAAACCCTCTTATTTCTTATTATCTTTATTAATGTCAAAAGTATGTACAGTCTCCTCTCCTCAAGTCAGGCCTATGGAATCTATCTGTGATCTATGAAATTAATGCACACATTTAATAATATTACCGAATTTTATGCTATGTGTTTTGTAACCACTGTAAATAGTATTTTTCTCATTTTAACTTTTTAATTGTATTCATAATGTGGCCATGTAAACATGTACACGTGAAAGTTCCAGCTGCGGCTGTTTTTCATGTACAATAATTTATTTCATGTTTATGAATAAAGACCATTTGAATTGAAAATTGAAAAAAAATTAGGTCAACTGTAAAAGGAAATTAAAGCTCTCCAAAAATTGTGACAATATAAAGAAGTGAGAGTAAGAAAAACTACATAAATGTGGTCCAGGCAAGTGGGCGTTACCCTTCTAAAAACTGAAAGAAAATTATTTCAAAGAGGAAGAATGTTGACTAAAGTAAAACACATGATAATTACATCTAGCTCTCTTTTTAACTTTTGAAATAGGAAAGCATACAAATTATATTGTACACAATGCCTTATTTTTATGCAGCATAAGAAATAACTCATTGGCCTTCTGCCTAGTATTTTTTTCATGATATGTTCCAACTTGAAGTTGTGAAAAAATAAACTTCTCTTCATTGCACTCGAATTGATTTTATCTGAGTTGTAAAGGCTTGACTTGTATATCGAATTCAGGGATAAAACATAAGGAAAACAATTTTTAAAAAACAATCAAATTACATATCATATCAAAGTAAACATTGACCGGATACAACGCATGTAGTTGTAATTGAGGTAAATCATTTACATTGTGCATTCATCTGATTTAAAAAACTTAGTAAAGTACATTTAATTGGCCTTGCAAAACCTTTTTTTTTTTCCTTTACAATTTGCAAATTGACTTGTTGGTACAAACTTTCTTATGATTCATTATTCAAATGAAGGAATTACCCTTTATTAAATGATGCATGATTAGGGGGAAATATTCTTTATATACATTAAACCAGAAGAAAAAAATTTAGTCAATACAATGATTCTTGGCTTTATCAGGTTAATTAAATGAAGTATGATATGATATTAATCCGGTCTGTCTCATGGGCTGGATATATAGTGTTTGTAGTTTAGTGGCTCAGTCTTGTCAGTGCCACTGTCATAACTAGGATATGGCCTCAAATAAAACTATGACACATACATGGACCAAAGCATCAGATAATTATGAGAGGATTTTAGTTTTTCTTTATTGTCTGCAATATGTCATGAGTTTCCCCGCTCGGTTGAACAGTCTAACGGTCAAAGCTGAAGGATCAGTTCGCAAACAGCTCTTCCTCAATGGGTTTCTCCATCCATGAGCCATAGTTGGCTTGGTTGAGGATGGATTTGAGATAAAGCTTTGCAGAGTGGTAGTTCTCGGCACTGAGCTTGGCATCGTGGTAGGTACGGTATTCCAGGAGGTCTGACCGGTTGAACAGCCGGCAGGTCTGCTGGTACTCACTAAACATCTCAGCCTTGCACAGTTGTGAATGAAGCACACCCTGGATCCTATGGTAGAGGCAATGGAGCAAATAGCAATGAAAATATTAGAGAAATTCATAAGAGAATGCTGCAAATATATTGCACTGCACAAAACATGATCAGAAGAGAAGGCACTTAGTCTGCTGCAACATAGTGAGCATTTTCATCTCGCACAGCTGGGAGTTATGCATGCCCGGATAATATAATAAAGACAATGTTGTAAATATATATAATATGTTACAAAGCGAAATACAAAAGAATGAACAGATTTAAAAAATAACTTCTGAATTTTTCATCTCATTTAAAACACTGTGCCATAATGGAACATCAAGTAAATCTATGGTTGAGTATGTATGAAGTGATGAAAATTGTAGTGATGATCATCTTAGCTGGGCACGGATAGTATTGGATCATTAGTCAGAAGTAAAGGATTAAATGGAAAAGGTTAAGTTGTTGTAAGCTCCCCAGGCTAGCTATGCTCCCTATGGGATAATAGAAGGAGCCCAACAGAAACCCAGCCACCTAATGTTAATCAATTATCAGTTTGTTTGTGTCATGTGTCACATTAATAATTCCTATCACCATCTGGTGATAGATCCCAGCACGATTCCCTTTAAACTAATAGCAGATCCAGCCTCTGCTCATTTAAAAGATTGCATCGACCCATGCCCAAACATAAAATAGCCAACTATTGTCTCTAGACAATTGGGCCTACACAATCTTTTGTCATTGCAAATGTTAGATCTGTAACCTACCTTCCTTTGGTGCCGTCAGTCACCTCCGGTTTTTCGCACCCTTTATACCAGTTGATACTGAGTGATTTGGTTTTCTCTGTACCCCTGGGAGGGTCGATGGCCCTGACACACCCAAGCTGAGGATGATTCACATGAAACTCCTCAGGCAATGAAACGTTGTCCAGCTCGGTCGGAGTGAAACTGTCGTGGGCGGATGAGACACGGCAGCAGACCGCCCTCGCCAGGTGGCCGTGGTGGTATAAAGAACCTGAGACAAGATACATGTGTAGATAGAATGAAGACATAATGATAATTATAATAATAATAAGTTTTGTTGACATATGGTACAACAAAATGGTAGTTGCTGCTACCCTATTTGGCATTCAATTTTTAAAAAAAAGAAGGAGATAGAGCAACATCCATCTGGAGCTGCTCAGCGGCTGCCAAGCCCACAAAAAATGGGGCAAAAAGAATTTCAAATCACCTCCGTTTCACAATAAAATTTGGAGTATTTTTATACATGTACACGTAGCTTGATCAGTCATGAAGACCTCGCACAGGCGAATTAGAAGCAGCAGCATACCCTCTCGCCAAGTGGTAGCCTACAGAGTATATCTACTCTCTACTCTACTCTCTCTACCTTCAAATAGTGTTCCATAATTTTGCATTTCGCTACCTTTTTCAATTTTTGTCTCTACCACCGGTTGCTGCTTTAAACACATTTTATCAACAAAACTATTTCTAATTTTTTCACACAGAAAACAGGGAATCTGTGAATCTTTCTTAAGTCGATAAAGCATGTGTATTCTTACCTAACGATATTGAGCTCAAGTAAATGGGCTCGATGAAATGAGACAATAACGCCCCCTGTAGTCCAAGCAGGTTCCAGCTTGCTACTTTATCGCTGCATGACATCGTGCGAAGCCTCTCTCCTCTCATGATACCATCCCAAGTCTGAACTGACTCTCGTGTATTTACCGGTATAGTGCCTTCCCCTAGGACAGAAAAAGACAAAAGTCCAACATTTACTTCAATGCACGGGAGCATACAAATTCTAGACAAATATCAAACATCAATTTCAATTCCTGGGTCCATACCAAATTATACACAAATTCATTTTTTTATTGTCAATACATTGGCCCATATAAATAAGAAGGATAATTTTACTGTTCCATGGTAAAAGGAAGCAACTCTAAAAACTGACAATTTTGAGTCTTTTATGCTTTCATATTTTGTTTAGTGTAGACTTCCTTCTGGAAAAGTTTCATGTATAAAAGTTTATCCAGCTTAAAGATATTTAACGTAAGACATTTTGAGATTCCATAGACAGCAATGTGAATGACTGATACATTTTGCTCTTCTACAGGAAATGTCATATTTCGGAGTTGCTTCCTTTTGACCTGACATAACGAAATATTTATTGAATGTGGGATTACAATTAATACATTATTTATATGGGTAATTTGAGGTAAAGGTAAAGAAAGACGAATATGAATGATTTTTTTTACACCCTCTTACCTTGTTCCATTTTGGTCCTTAGCAATCCCTGGCTGGTCTTACCAAACGTTGGTAGATGTTTTGCAAAACCGCAGAAATCAATCCCATCTGGTCCTTCTTCGTTCTCTCCTGCGTCTGTCCGCGAGAACTGTGCACCATCTCCACAGGGGGCAGTGCTTATGTAGAGGTGAAAGGTTACATCGGGAAGGAGGCGGAGCTTGCCATTGCTTCCCTGGGTTAGGATGGTATCGTTGGGTGTCTTGGTGTACGTTTGAAGTTGATTGTACAAGTACCTGCAGCAACAAGAATTAAAAAATAAATAAATAGCTTTTTAATCTGAACTGCAAGTTCCTCTGCATTTTAAAATCACATATTTACTTTTTTCTCTGCAAGGTACACTGGGATGGAATTGTAATGCTGGTGCCATTTAATTTTTCAGCAAGCTGATATCATTATTCATACTAGAATTCATTCCTATCATTCCTTTCCATGAAAGAAGCGTAAAAATATGCATTCATTGTGTCTTCCATAGGCCAGACATGGCCTGGTGAATTAGTTGCTGCCTTCCCAGCCCCTACTTATATTTTCATTTATTCATATAGTCGTCATCATCTTTCAAGGTAAAATTAAGTGATTAAGACTTTCATTAAAGGGGAAGTTCACCCTGGAATTCTATTGGTCTTAAATAATGAAGAAAAATAATAGAAAAATATTAGTGAAAGTTTGAAGAAAATCGACCAAAAAATAGCGAAGTTATGAATATGTAAAGTTTTGATTCTGTGACGTCAAGTGCGAGCAGCTCTCCCATTGGTTGTGTATGTAAATTCCATAAATTTGTCTTTTTGTCATGGTTCTTGATAAAGGAATGGGTCAATTTGATATAGTCATGTATATGAACATATGTTTGATGGTATATCGACCGCACAGGTGACATAATTATTTTCTTCTGAAAAAAAATGACATTTTATGGAATTTACACTACATAACACATAGGAGATCTGCTCGCATGTGACGTCACAGAATCAAAACTTTGAATATTCATAACTTCATCATATTTTGGTCGATTTTCCCCAAACCTTCACTCATATTTTTATTTTATTTTTCTGCATTTTTTAAGACCAATAAAATTCCAGGGTGAACTTCCCCTTTAACCTGTTTCTCTGCTTAGTGTTAGAACATCTTTAACTGGCAACCACACATGGTGCACATAGCTGTGAAGGCAATTTTTGTTTATTAGTACCTATTTATTTCAGCATCACCAAAGGATATTTGTGAGGTACTAGTAACTAAAGTCTCTCTGAAACTGCACATATCATGTTAGAATACATGTGTATGTATTGTTTTAATACAACACACTCTCCATACCTCAAGAAAGCTCTTCTAGTGATAATCTCAGCATGAGAATCATTGACCGTTCTCCCTTCCATGCTCAGTTTGTCTCCTGTCACACAACGATTCCCTACGATAAAAAAAAGAAGAAGAAGGAAGTTTAGTTTCCCAGCATCTTTATCATCGTTATCACTACTAGGCCCTAAATCATTCTCACCACCATTATCACCATCACTACCATCGCCATCCACATCATCGTCATTGTAATCAATATCATCAGTACAACTTCCATCATCATCATCACATCTCAAATCATCATCACTATCATTGTCATCATCATGACCATCACCATCACCACCACCATCATCCCATTGTCTGTTCTCAGACTGGCAGCCATGCCTTCATCCTCATCAACCGCTTCATAAGGAGAGCACCATTATCATGAATACCAATACCACTAACCCAACAATTAATATCACCATCATCATCACTATTGCCATTACTTCCAGCTTAACTTCCATCATCTTATTACAGGTCTGTTCCCAAATTGATGCTGATGCACTAGTCCTCAGCATACTGCTTCATAACCATGACAAGAGCAGCAAAAAACACTGTCATCAGCATCATCCTCACCATCCTCTCCATCACCATCATTACCACCACCACCTTTGCCAACAAGCATCATCCCAATTATCATCATCATCTTCATCCCCATCACCATCACCATTACCACCAACACCACCACCATCACCAACAACAAATCCCATCACCAGCAACAGGCTCCGTCTCAACGAGGGCAAATCTGAACTGATTCACTTCTCTTCAAAGTTCAGGAGCACAGATCCTCTACCAGATTTGTCAACTGCAGGGGGTATTATGAAGTCTTCAGAATACGTCAAAGATCTCGGCGTTACATTGGACCATCATCTCAATCTTCAAAAACACATAAAAACTGTCTGCAAATCAGCTTCCTGGGGCATCTACAGAATTGGCAAGCTACGAAGATTCCTCGACAAGAGCTCCACGGAAAAACTCGTTCATGCCTTCGTCTCCTCCCACCTGGACTATTGCAACTCTCTCCTTGTCGGCCTCCCCCTTTCTCATCTCTCTCCTCTCCAGCGTATTCAAAATACTGCTGCTCGAATGATTACTCTCACTAGAAAATATGATCACATATCTCCCATTCTCCATTAACTACATTGGTTACCGGTTAATTCTCGTATCACTTTTAAGATCCTACTCATTGTATACAAGATAACACATAATCTCGCTCCAAAATATCTTCAAAATCTAGTGTCCCTTCGATCTTCCTCTACAGCCAGACCCCTCCGTTCATCATCATCTATGCAGCTCATTCATGGTCCACGTACCAAAACTCGTTATGGTGATCGTGCATTCTCATGCATTGCCCCTACCCTCTGGAATAAGCTCCCAACCCACATTCAAAATTCACCATCCATCGAATCTTTCAAAACCCTTCTGAAAACTCATCTCTTTACTTTGTAGTCTGAAACTGTATATTGGAGGCGCACACCAGTTGTATTTTTTTCTAATTTGTATGTATACATTCTGTTTCTTAGTTAATATATTTAGATTATTATTATTATTATTTTTTTTTTTTTATTTATTTATTTATTTTATTTTATTTTTTTTCTTTCTAGAGTTATTGGTATTTAAACTAAGTTAGCCCGACCACCAGTGCGCTTAGAAACAACCGTATTAAGCGCCATATAAATGTTATTATTATTATTATTATCATCTACAATGCACTACACATACCTGTTCCCAGACTTATGACCATGCCCTCATCCTCATCACCCTGTTTCATGACAAGAGCAGCGAGCACCTTCCTGCCGTGATGGTGAGTCTGGAATGCTGGCTGCAAGAGAATTGAACGTCTGGTGGCATAAGGCAGCATACGGTCATAGAATGTAGTCTCCCCGTTAGTTGAAGTCTGTGAGGGCACAGGAAACATAAGTTATGAGTACAGGCAACAAAACATCTTTACTTTTAATCTAAGGATACCAAGATGTCAACCGATGGCTTGCAAATTGTGGAAAAGAGATGTCTCTGAATAGATTTTAGGAACCTTAGGCTTTAGAATAACAAGTCAAAACTCATCTTAGGAATACAATTGTACATTTAACCCTATTCTGACTGGGGGGGGGGGTCAATTTGACCCCCCTGTACGAAATCTGCGACTGCCACGCAACCGCTGCAAGTCGCGAACCGGCTCTCTATGACTTTTCTTTCAAGTGTCCCGCAAATTTTGACACCAAGTTTTTAAAAAATCAGACACCCCGTTACGCAACATTATGTAATCGCAAGTCAGCCAAGATTGAACGAAAATCATCATTTTGCATGCGTTTTGTGTACAAAATACTGCCTTTTCCTAAATTGCTTTATAACACTGATAATTGTGCCTTCTGAGCCTTTGATTGATTAAATGTCTTTACATTGATCAGAAAACATTTCTCAAGCATAAAAAATTACAAAAACAAGAAATACATAAAAATAAAAACAATAGAATACATAAGAAATTCACAAAACAATAGATACAAAGAATTGATTTGAAATTTCTGAATTGTCAATTCAATACTGTTGACTTTGCTACTCAGCAACTTTTAGAAAAAATTTGAGCTTCATAATTATGTTTATTAATGAATATTAAAACAATTTTAATAAAAAAGCATCTAATTTACATACATGAGTATCCATAAATTAGCATAAATTAAATATGTGAATTCTTTTTTTTAATTTAATATATCAGCGATACCCTTTATATGTGCAGCGACGTTCGTGCAAAATTTCACAACGATCGGACCATCCGCGGCCGAGATCTCGGGGGGGGGGGGGGGGGGGGGGGGGGGGGGGGGGTCAATTTGACCCCCCTCCACAGTCAAAATCTCCTCTTGAAAAGCCCGGTCAGAATAAGGTTAATAAAGTAATTATCTTAAGTTACAATAATATTACAATTCAGTGTATTTTTACCTGTCTCTCATTAGAAAGATCCAATCACAACACCCTAACTCTTTTCTTTTTTTTAACAAAATCATAAAACGAAACCTTTAAAAATAGTCACAGTAAATTGAAGGAAACTTTGAACAACCAAATTTCGAGCTGAATCTAATAGGACATACCGACACAACTGGCATGGGTGTCAACTTGGGTTGCAATGAGCCTTCGGCCACAAGAGTTCGGAGAGCCATGTCGGCTGCTTCTCTCCTTCCATCCTTCTTGCTTCGACTAGTGACATGTTGGAACCTTCTGCCTCCCACACAGGCAGCAAACACAAACCTAAGTAAATGTGAATTGAGATACATCAATTTGAAATAAGTGGTGTAAAATTACAGGTAAATTGCACAATTGTCTCAATCCCCACCTCTTCTAGATGCAATTGTTGGACCTCCCCTTACCCTCCCAAAAATCTCTTTATTCACTCTAAACCCTTTTAAACCCCTACAGTTACCCACCATGGGTTATGTAGAAGCCCTTCCTACCACAGGAGATTGATGCATACCATTAGATGTCTGGTCAGGGTGTACTTCCTCACTGTGCTCATTTCCTCAATCCGTCTTGTCTCTCTCTACAATCCCGTATGTTCCCCTGCCTTTTTTAATACACCCTACACTTCTTATTAACCCACCCTCCAATCTCTCCTTACATACCTTGGGTTATGTGGAGGCCCTGACTGCTGCAGGAGATCGATGGATACCGGTAGATGTCTGGCCTGAGCATACTCTGTCAGCGCACTCACAGGATTCTTGTTAATCGCTGCAAACATTTCGTTGCTGATGGCCTGACCCGTCGATGACCCGATGGTTGGTGCATTGTGGGAAGACTGAGGTGGCTGTGGAGCCGGTGATGCTTGGAGAGGGGCGTTGTTGACGGAGCCAGGGTTGGAAAAGGAGTTGGGAGGCATGTAAGGCATGGTGGTAGCACGGATAGGGGCAACCTGGACAAAAATCGTATAAGATAAAAATATAAGTGTCACAAAGCCTAACACTTATTACCACATGATTACAAACCAAAAATATCGACCACGTTTGATTGTGCATGTATTTGATATTATATGAAAAAATGACACCACGGATTTCAACAACATAACAAAGTTGTAAACAGCGACCATTTTGGCTTTTACCATCTATTTTAATATTTCACTTTGACAACAATGTTTCTTTTTTGTTTAAAAATCTGCAACTAATATGGAACATCTAGAACTTAATTGATCGCAAAATTGATCATCAATTTAGCTTGTTTGCTGTATGTGCTTTATCATTAACATTAATACCAAGATCATATTGTATCGTTGTATATCGTTGCATAATACAGTCATCCTACATGTACCTGAGTTGGAATGGTTGGTGTAAATGATGATACTGGGATGAAGCCTCCAGGACCAGGACGACCTTGCTCCCAGTTCTGGAGTATTGTCCTAGGATCTTGAGGAATGATGCTACCCTGATGGTTTGGTGCCCCCAATGGTTGAGGCATGAGAACTCCAGGTGCCCCTGTTACCATATTGACATGATTGAGTATTTCCATTGGTTTGGTGGCTCCATTTTGGTCCACAGGTATCTTCTCCTTAGAGATTAGCTCCAATCCTTTCTCATTGATGTGCCACGTTGGAGGGCTGTCAGTGACCTTCGTAATGTATCCCCGCTTGGCAAGACCATAGAGAGAAGGGTTCACATCTTTGGCCTTGCCGCGGTTCAAACCTACATTATGAACAATCTCTAAAGTTCCTTGTGTTTGTTGATTGCTCAAAGCACACAGGACTTTAAGCTCCATATCGGGCGAGGCAAACATCAATGTCGCAAAATCTGCAGGAATCCCAGCGTTGATTGCTGCTTGGAAGTTGACCCGCTCATTGTGGATGGACTGGGTATCGTTACCGAGGAGGGGTTGAGGACTCTGTGGAACAGGGTTGAACATCTGTCCAGGAGTCCCCTGGAGCTGCTCTATGTGGGGACCAAAGTTTGCCATCTGTGGAGCAGTACCTGGTAGAGGATTGGTCATCATGGCAGGGAACTGTCCTGGTTTTGGCTGCGCCAGATCAGAAGTTTGTTGCTGCTGATCGTTCTCAAGAATTTGTTTCCCATACGGGGTTATGACCCACATAGGTGGAGATTCACACACTTTTCTAACAAGTCCTTTCTTTTGCATACTGAACAGAGTTGGATTGATCTCTTTCTTGGTACGGTAACCAAGCTGCTTGGCAAGATCATTGGAATGAATTGACTCCTGCTTTTCACTAAGAGCTACCAGTAACCTATGGTCCATGCCATTGTGCGTATATGGCTTTGTGAAATTCTGCTGCAGTTCATGAGGTGGCGGAGGTACCTTTGCAAATATGACAGGTTGTTCAGCAGTCTCTGAGTCATCGCTCGAGCTGGAAATGTTGGTTGGCGAAGGCATAGGATCAACGCCTGGCTCGGAATGAGCACCGTCGTAACTGGACAGGGGCGGTGGGTAGAGCTGACCAGCGTCCATGGGTGCGGAATGATTGAGAGGATGCTCAGAAGACTCACCAGCAGGGACATCACCACCGCTTCCTTCATCCATGATTTCTGTCTCTCCATTTCTCTCAATCCCACCGCTGCCACCAGAAAGCGCTTCCTCTGCTGTCTCATCAGCTTCACCTTCCTCTGCAGTTGCGCCATGCAGAGGGCCAACAGTCACCTCATGCTTCAAGCCCCATTTTGGAGGTGACGCGGACACCTTCAAGATAAGGCCGTTCTTTTGCATCCGATATAATGTCGGGTTGACGTCCTTCCGAGATCGTCGACCCAGAGATCGGGCCAGTTCAAGAGTTTCCATGGACCCATTGCTTTCTTTGAGTTTGTTGAGGATGCTGTTGGCCAGTTCTGTGTTTGAGCCCATTTTTCGCTTCGAAGAACCCTGGAGACAAATAAAAAGATGAAAAGATACTTGGTTAGGATAATAAATAATGTAAACATAGGATGTAAATGATTAAACACACCTGTATAGACTCTTTATAATGTACAACATTAGGGATTTCACCAATATTTGCAATCTACATTGTCAATATTACATGAGCTTATTTGAATTTGCACACTTATAAGTTTATGTATGCAGATGAATGACGGATTTGATGCAGTGAAGATGAATGGCAATGATAGCTGTAATTAATGCTGATTAAAGAAGCAAAAATGAAGAATATAAAATACCATTTATTATATCCGATCATACCATGTATTCCTCATTTCATAATGAGAAGAGAAACGTCCTTTTCAACGTAATGGTATTGACATACATGTATGCATCAGAGCTGATTCAAAAGGGGCCATGGCAGCCACACACAAGTATCAATACATCTACAGGATTGTAAAAGTGACAGATCTGAAGCAACCGTTTATTTCTGTGAGGTACACGTATGCATCTAAATTGATTTCCTCAGGGGCCATGCACACACAATTTTAAACAAATGGGACTGTAGGTGGGACATATATCCCTGACAGCCACTTACCGCTCTGAATTTCCTTGGGGACTATGTACAAACCAACCAAAATACATGGGGCAGTTGGAGGGACATCAATTATTTGGAGGCAATTGTTCACTGGACATTTGATGGCATCGTTACTTTTGTATGTTGGTAATGAATCGCACATATTGGGATAAATATTTTGTAGCCATACCTACAAATGTACCAGTTGAGGAAACAGGGTCAATATTTATTATCAAATGAAATGCTGACATAATCAAGACCTCAATTGAAACCCAAATATCCATGTACATCATATGCTATATCAGCGCTGTTAGGAACATGAGGCACTCATTGAAACTAGATTGTACACGTTCATTAGCTGGCTGTATGGGCTTTGATTTGTAGTGGCACAGCTTATAATTGTACATACATGTAAATATCATGCCCTTAATTTTGGTAGGAGCCCCAAAACCTTGATTCGTACACAAACACATGTACATGTAATTATTGACATTTATTGCGATGCCCATTCACAGATTTGACTGTTATCTACGGTAGATATGAACTGTTGAATATGAAATTGATGAAAATACTAGGTGATTATAAAACAACCGATCAAAAGATAAAGATGCGTCCTGCTGTGTGAATATCGCACAGTGGGATTATACGCCAGATATACCAATCCCCTATATCTTCCAATGGCTTAATAGGAGGGGATTAGCAAATCCGTTATAAACTGCCGCTACAGTTTTCAAGCAGCGGACCACGGCTTTATCTTTTGGTAAGTAGCCTAAATGCACTGGTTAGTGAGAAAGATGTACATGTACATTGTAGGCCTACTGTTTATGCTATATTATGTTATCTTTCTTTCATGCCAGACTACATACATGTACATGTATAGTATGACAATGTAATTAATATTCTGTTCATACATCAAAATTCATTGATATCATTATATTATGTACATTTATATATTTCAATTAGTAGAAATTTTTTATAGTCGACTTACAACATGAAAATACAGAAACCCTTGACTTGTAAATGAGAAGTCGGTGAGAACTGTTCATGATAAATGCCATATAGGTCAAATGATGAATATTCTGGCCGCTCGGTATTTCGCATGACCTTCCCTTTTCTCCATACATTTGTACCTCTGTATGTAAATGAGAAACACTTAGCGATGAACAGCAGGTCTTATACCCCAAGGGTTTTTTTCACCATTCTAACATCCAAAGATTTAAAGGGAATGCCAAGTTCTTCAGGCAGCATATTTTCTACTGAAACTGGTCAGTTCCCTCATCAAATCAGGCATTGCAAAAAAGAGAGTATATTCCCTATTTCTTTTTTCCTCATTTATTTTATATTGCGCCCTATTACAATCCTATTTTTAAGAAAAAGTTATGTTTTACTTTCTTTTTTAAAATTGGTTTTTGTCCATTACTTTACAGAAAAATATACTTCAAATACATGTTTTGTTTCTTTTTGTTTGTCTTACTAGAATTCATTTGGTTGAATCTTAACTATTTAAATTATATTTTTGTGCATTTGAAATTATATTCCAGTGTATGAGAAACCAGAAGAAAAAAAATTATTTTATTTTCCCCTATTGCCCGTTTCCTATTATTTCTCCCTATTTATTTGCTCTTTGTTAGAGAGTCCCCCTTTTTTCCTGTGGATGCTTTTTTCATTTCAATATTTTGCTGTTCAGAAGATCATATAGTTTAAAGAGAAGTTTCCCTCACAAATTAAATTTGATTAAAAAACCAGTCCATTAATTTGCGACTACCACAATCCTTTGGAATGCATCTTAAAGTCACATCCATTAATTCTATTTTTATCAATCCAAAATTTGTTACTGATTGATTTAAAAAAGGATCTAATCAATTTGAGCTCACCATGATAATGAATTTTTCTTTGAAAGCAGGCTACCCATACCCAGACAAAATTAAGCAAAACATACTCAATTATGAAAAGCCTGGAGAGAGAGAGAGTTGAATGCAGACTTATCCAATTAGCCAGACCGTACAATAACATGTGATGGGGTATCTTGATTACACGACATGCGATATCCCAATACAATGCTACAACTTTTTGTTCAGGACATCAAGCTTTGCAATTTCTCTTTCTATCATGCTCTCTCTCTCTCTCCGCCTCTGTCTTTAATCTTAAATTGGTGATGTCTAAGTACCATGCATCATTTGGGATATCATATTGCCCCACTACCTCTCTCTCTCTCTCTCTGTTCTTCTCTTTCTTTCTCTCTCTCTGGATGTAGTATTTCAAGAGAGAGACAATAGGAACATGCCTTTGTGACATCATAAGGCCTGCAAGCTTGCATTGGGAAGATACATTATTGAGAAGATTATACATTAATAAAAAGGGCAATATATTTAGTGAGAACATGCTTTCATAAAGTTAGTCACAGCTCTTTTCCCCATTTGATGATGCAGTTGGAATGAATGTACGAACATGCTTTTTCTGATATCCTGAGAGGCTTGATGATGTTTGCATTTGGATGTAATAATGGGAACATGCTTACGTGGCAGCGTGAGAGCCTGTATGTTTGCATTGGGATGTGAAGTGTTAGGAGAAGCTGAATACTGCAAACAACGTTGTTTCACTTTCAAAATTTCAATTTCAATGCATTATAATAATTGTATTATGAATACGTATTATATGATCCAGCTACAGCTAACCATGTAGGTACTCAGAGGGAATCGAGTTTCCAGGAAATGACACCAAGATGAACAAATAAAACCTCAAATCCAAACTGTCATACTCGTAATGAATTCAAATTTTTATGTGCTAAATGATTTTAATGAAAATAAAATTTGTACAAAATGCAAAGACAGAAAGAAGAAAAGATATTGTTTTCCATCATGACAATGTGTCAAGCAATAGAACATGTGCTTACAATGAATCTAATTTTCAGCAAAGATTAGTGTTGGCTCTTTTTTTTTGGGGGGGGGTAAAAAACATTCATATATTTCCCATTTTTTTTTTTTTTGCCCTCTCTCCTATAATGTTCTATCCATCTCTTTGTATGTCTTTCTACATTAATATCCGTTCTTCTTTCCTCTTTCCATCCGAACTCTCTCTCTCTCTCTCTCTCTCTCTCATTGATCTCTGTCCCTCTCTACATGCATCGGTTTCTTTGTGGTACAACCCTCCTCTCTCTGTCTTTCTTCCAGCTTGTCTCTCTATTGTTCTCTCTACTGATGCAACACAATGTATTAGCTCCTGCATTATTTAACAAGATAGCAATATTGCTTAGCTAATTTCTATATTCAATTAAGATGGCAACGGGGCCTATTGTTCAGGTCCATCACATTAATCAGTTTTCTTGCAAGAGTCTCTCAGTAAGCCTACTTGGGCCAAACTACAAAATGTAGAAAGGATTGCAATTGTTCAGAACCAAATTGAAACAACCAATAAAAACACCCAACAACAAAACATTTTCTATACATTTGTAGATTTGCTTGTTATGTACAGATCTTGTATGTCCAAACATTTGAATGCATATTCTTATTAACCTTATATTGCTATTTAAAGGAAGAACACAATATCTTCAGTAACCAGGGACATACAGCTCAGATCTATAAAGGACTTGGTTTAAGAGGACAAATGCCTTTACCAATGCTATTGACTTTGATAGTTTAAATCTGAGTTTCCCTGTAATGAGACCTCCTATCGTAACGGAGCTAGTAAAGCTCTTTTCTATAATTGTAATCTACATATATATAGGCCTACATACATATAAATGTAGTTATTAATATTTAAAGAAAAAAAGTTTTATTTTGAATTTGTTTACTATCTATGATTATTACCATGCCACCTTAATGCAAACATTGATCATCAATGCAAGCCGATGTTTTAAAAATTTATCTTCTACAGTTAAGATCACTGATAGCCCTTTAAGTTTATGCAAACATCAATTATTAATATGTAATTGGATGCTCAGAGTCATGATAAGTGCTTTTCATCATGTTTCCCCATTATCATGTCATTATGATATGTGTACATGGGTACCGGTACATGTATGTTAAATGCATTGTACGGCCACTTCAGATAAAAAATGTGCTTCTTGCATTGCATGCGTAAACAAGTAATGCAATTTCATTGGCAGCATCAAAAAACGTGAAGCATTTCTTAAGGGGGGGGGGTGGGTTTTGTTTTTTGTTTTTGTTTTTTTAAAGCTTTCAAGAAATCATTTGTTGTCATGCAAAAATATGTGTTCAATTATTACACGTGGCTAAGTCCTGATTGCCATTCTAAGTGCAGGGATGTAAGTGACCACAAATAATAAGCTTGGAAAGCTAAACATTGTATGGAGGAAGAGCTAAATAAACTGGAAAAAAAAAAGAAGCTGAACTCTTACACCTCTCATATTGGACCGTAGAGCATTTTGATGCTATCCCATCCAGTTGAATTTCTCCCTAATCGACCTGTACATAGGTCACTTGTCGTAGAATGTAAAATACATATTGTAAACCCTCGATGCATGCATGGCATCGGTCAGTGAACCCGTTATTCCACGAGCAAGAGCATGGTGGCGGAGCAGGCTTAATTAACATTTAGATGAACACACTGAAGGTTGCTCAAGATAGAACTCGATCAGAGTGCGTCATTCGACCATCCATCACAAAATGCATGACCGATTCCCTTGAAAAGGCATCTCTGCATTTAGGAAGAGTGCTGTGGTTAAGACACTTCATTCTGAATTACAACAGGTTCTGGTTCAATCTCTTGTGATGCACGAGTACATGAAAGTTGTTTTCAGGTAAATTTTCATCAGGGTGCATCACAATCCTGCACAGTAGAAGAGATCAGTGGCTTAGTGGTTCCGACACTACGTTCTCACTAAAAGGGTTCGGGTTCAAATCTCACACTAAGATGATATACTTGACAGGGCAGAAGGGTGGTGAAGTCACTATACAAGATCTTAAAGTGATGCGACTTAGAGTTTCAGACCTTGGAGACTTCCATGTTCAGACACTTTAATACTCTCTCTGTTTAATCTAGGGGTTGGGTGTTCAAATCTCTTGTCCTTATTTCTTAGACAAAGCATTCTATCTCCAGTTGACACACTCTACCCAAGTTTTTCTTCATTATTTACTTGGCTGGCATTACTGATTGTAATATTCAACCATCAGTGTCATAAATTTCAGTTGGATGCATGTTTAATGACACCCGTTTCACAAATTATAGTGATAGCACCATTTATTTAGAGGACAGGTATCATTGTATCAACAACTTGTTAGTAAATTAACCATGCAGCGTGCATTACATGTATGCATTATAATTATCATTATCATTCTGTACATAAAGTAGTCATCAATAACAAGGGTTGATGTATAGCCTTAAACGAGCTTCAGACAATGTAAATTATCCATTCATCATATCACGTCAAACCAGTATGCAAATCAAACTGTACTTTCCATGAGGTCAACTGTGCGGAAGACCATAATATTGGCATTATTAGGGACGTCGGCCGCATGATTAAACAGCTATAGGACCACGGGATAATGGTATTGCTATCAGTATCAAATGGCATAGACTTTATTGACTTTCAGTTTCATATCTGGAGATAGCTCACATTTACTTTTAATGTTTATTAAATGTAAAGATAAGAAATGGTGGATAAACAGAGTGCACCACGGTATAAAAAGAAATCAATGAAATATTGGAATATTATTGACACTATTTGCAAACACTATCTAGGCCTTGTAAATCAAATTCAAACAAGAGCTTCCCAGAATGAACTTACTGAGAGAAACATTTCTCTCGTGTTTCATCTTTAAAGCTCTTCATCTTCATAGCTCAATAACCACACACCCGTGCTCCAGCAAATTTTATTCTCTTGTCATTTTCAATTCCTCACAGGTTCTCCGTCCATCGCACAATCACTACTACTTTCAATAATCTCATACAGGTAAATCAGGGAATAGATCAAAGCGTGTGAAAGTAATTAATGTTTGTCACTGGCGATGAACACACAGATCGCTTCTATCAATCAAGCTATAAACAAGATTATACAGATCCATCATGAATAACGCATGCAATGCTACAATGAATAATGATTCTTTTCGTTCAAAATAAATTATTAGAAAATATCTTTGGGTGTAATATTAAAGACGAAAACCAAAAAAGCTGAACAGATACTAGGAGCAATTTAAAGAAGGAATAGCATTTTTACAATGGTTAAATTGTAACTTATCGATTACCTGAAATCAGTTGTGTCTTCCCTTTGGAATGCTTTTGAAGTACTGAGGCGTACATGTAGCAAATTGTTACGTGGTTGGTCGAGGAATAGATACAAAAGATACCTACATGTACACAAAAAGATACTGGCTAGCTAAAAATAGGGCTACAAGTTATTTTAATTTTTGTATCTTTAATCATGGTCATTATTTCATTTTGTATGGTGAAAATATAAATGATGGATTACCTTAAATCAGTTGATGTGTTGTCCTTTTGATGCTTTCAAATACTTAGGCCTACACGTAGCAAATTGTTACATGGTTGGTTGAAGAATCGATACAAAAGGAAATCTAGACAAAAGATACTACATGTAGCTACCAATAGAAAGTGTTTTCATTTCGTATGGATAACACCAGGAACTACATCACTACAATTCCATACAATACAAATTATGAAAAACAAAAGCAGTTGGCGTCTATTTATGGCTATGGTACTCAAGTACCAAAAGCACATCATTAAAAATGAAGTGTACTTGATTTGCAGTGGCGTATCCAGGAGGTGGTGCAGGGAAATGCTCCCCCCCCCCCAATATTTGAAAACCACCCATTGACTGTAATGTGCAAATTGGAAAGTTTCAACGGCAGCACCCCTCTATTGGG
>CALNVZ010003433.1:31697550-31724673 GCA_940671915.1 Paracentrotus lividus
AATGTTCTATCCATCTCTTTGTATGTCTTTCTACATTAATATCCGTTCTTCTTTCCTCTTTCCCATCCGAACTCTCTCTCTCTCTCTCTCTCTCTCTCCATTGATCTCTGTCCCTCTCTACATGCATCGGTTTCTTTGTGGTACAACCCTCCCTCTCTCTGTCTTTCTTCCAGCTTGTCTCTCTATTGTTCTCTCTACTGATGCAACACAATGTATTAGCTCCTGCATTATTTAACAAGATTAGCAATATTGCATTAGCTAATTCTAATTATTCAATTAAGATGGCAACGGGGCCTTTGTTGCAGGTCCATCACATTAATCAGTTTTCTTGCAAGAGTCTCTCAGTAAGCCTACTTGGGCCAAACTACAAAATGTAGAAAGGATTGCAATTGTTCAGAACCAAATTGAAACAACCAATAAAAACACCCAACAACAAAACATTTTCTATACATTTGTAGATTTGCTTGTTATGTACAGATCTTGTATGTCCAAACATTTGAATGCATATTCTTATTAACCTTATATTGCTATTTAAAGGAAGAACACAATATCTTCAGTAACCAGGGACATACAGCTCAGATCTATAAAGGACTTGGTTTAAGAGGACAAATGCCTTTACCAATGCTATTGACTTTGATAGTTTAAATCTGAGTTTCCCTGTAATGAGACCTCCTATCGTAACGGAGCTAGTAAAGCTCTTTTCTATAATTGTAATCTACATATATATAGGCCTACATACATATAAATGTAGTTATTAATATTTAAAGAAAAAAAGTTTTATTTTGAATTTGTTTACTATCTATGATTATTACCATGCCACCTTAATGCAAACATTGATCATCAATGCAAGCCGATGTTTTAAAAATTTATCTTCTACAGTTAAGATCACTGATAGCCCTTTAAGTTTATGCAAACATCAATTATTAATATGTAATTGGATGCTCAGAGTCATGATAAGTGCTTTTCATCATGTTTCCCCATTATCATGTCATTATGATATGTGTACATGGGTACCGGTACATGTATGTTAAATGCATTGTACGGCCACTTCAGATAAAAAATGTGCTTCTTGCATTGCATGCGTAAACAAGTAATGCAATTTCATTGGCAGCATCAAAAAACGTGAAGCATTTCTTAAGGGGGGGGGGTGGGTTTTGTTTTTTGTTTTTGTTTTTTTAAAGCTTTCAAGAAATCATTTGTTGTCATGCAAAAATATGTGTTCAATTATTACACGTGGCTAAGTCCTGATTGCCATTCTAAGTGCAGGGATGTAAGTGACCACAAATAATAAGCTTGGAAAGCTAAACATTGTATGGAGGAAGAGCTAAATAAACTGGAAAAAAAAAAGAAGTGAACTCTTACACCTCTCATATTGGACCGTAGAGCATTTTGATGCTATCCCTCCAGTTTTGAATTTCTCCCTAATCGACCTGTACATAGGTGCACTTGTCGTAGAATGTAAAATACATATTGTAAACCCTCGATGCATGCATGGCATCGTGGTCGAGTGAACCCGTTATTCCACGAGCAAGAGCATGGTGGCGGAGCAGGCTTAATTAACATTTAGATGAACACACTGAAGGTTGCTCCAAGATAGAACTCGATCAGAGTGCGTCATTCGACCCATCCATCACAAAATGCATGACCGATTCCCTTGAAAAGGCATCTCTGCATTTAGGAAAGAGTGCTGTGGTTAAGACACTTCATTCTGAATTACAACAGGTTCCTGGTTCAAATCTCTTGATGATGCACGAGTACATGAAAGTTGTTTTCAGGTAAATTTTCATCAGGGTGCATCACAATCCTGCACAGTAGAAGAGATCAGTGGCTTAGTGGTTCCGACACTACGTTCTCACTAAAAGGGTTCCGGGTTCAAATCTCACACTAAGATGATATACTTGACAGGGCAGAAGGGTGGTGAAGTCACTATACAAGATCTTAAAGTGATGCGACTTAGAGTTTCAGACCTTGGAGACTTTCCATGTTCAGACACTTTAATATCTCTCTCTGTTTAATCTAGGGGTTGGGTGTTCAAATCTCTTGTCCTTATTTCTTAGACAAAGCATTCTATCTCCAGTTGACACACTCTACCCAAGTTTTCTTCATTATTTACTTGGCTGGCATTACTGATTGTAATATTCAACCATCAGTGTCATAAATTTCAGTTGGATGGCATGTTTAATGACACCCGTTTCACAAATTATAGTGATAGCACCATTTATTTAGAGGACAGGTATCATTGTATCAACAACTTTGTTAGTAAATTAATCATGCAGCGTGCATGTACATGTATGCATTATCATTATCATTATCATTCTGGTACATAAAGTAGTCATCAATAACAAGGGTTGATGTATAGCCTTAAACGAGCTTCAGACAATGTAAATTATCCATTCATCATATCACGTCAAACCAGTATGCAAATCAAACTGTACTTTCCATGAGGTCAACTGTGCGGAAGACCCATAATATTGGCATTATTAGGGACTGTCGGCCGCATGATTAAAACAGCTATAGGACCACGGGATAATGGTATTGCTATCAGTATCAAATGGCATAGAACTTTATTGACTTTCAGCTTTCATATCTGGAGATAGCTCACATTTACTTTAATGTTTATTAAATGTAAAGATAAGAAATGGTGGATAAAACAGAGGTGCACCACGGTATAAAAAGAAATCAATGAAATATTGGAATATTATTGACACTATTTGCAAACACTATCTAGGCCTTGTAAATCAAATTCAAACAAGAGCTTCCCAGAATGAACTTACTGAGAGAAACATTTCTCTCGTGTTTCATCTTTTAAAGCTCTTCATCTCTTCATAGCTCAATAACCACACACCGTGCTCCAGCAAATTTATTCTCTGTCATTTTCAATTCCTCACAGGTTCTCGGTCCATCGCACAATCACTACTACTTTCAATAATCTCATACAGGTAAATCAGGGAATAGATCAAAGCGTGTGAAAGTAATTAATGTTTGTCACTGCGATGAACACACAGATCCGCTTCTATCAATCCAAGCTATAAACCAGACTTATACAGATCCATCATGAATAACGCATGCAATGCTACAATATGAATAATGATTTCTTTTCGTTCAAAATAAATTATTAGAAAATATCTTTGGGTGTAATATTAAAGACGAAAACCAAAAAAGCTGAACAGATACTAGGAGCAATTTAAAGAAGGAAATAGCATTTTTACAATGGTTAAATTGTAACTTATCGATTACCTGAAATCAGTTGGTGTCTTCCCCTTTGGAATGCTTTTGAAGTACTGAGGCGTACATGTAGCAAATTGTTACGTGGTTGGTCGAGGAATAGATACAAAAAGATACCTACATGTACACAAAAAGATACTGGCTAGCTAAAAATAGGGCCTACAAGTTATTTTAATTTTTGTATCTTTAATCATGGTCATTATTTCATTTTGTATGGTGAAAATATAAATGATGGATTACCTTAAATCAGTTGATGTGTTGTCCTTTTGAATGCTTTTCAAATACTTAGGCCTACACGTAGCAAATTGTTACATGGTTGGTTGAAGAATCGATACAAAAGGAAATCTAGACAAAAGATACTACATGTAGCTACACATAGAAAGTGTTTTCATTTCGTATGGATAACACCAGGAACTACATCAGCTTACCAATTCCATACAATACAACATTATGAAAACAAAAGCAGTTGGCGTCTATTTTATGGCTATGGTACTCAAGTACCAAAAGCACATCATTAAAAATGAAGTGTACTTGATTTGCAGTGGCGTATCCAGGAGGTGGTGCAGGGAACATGCTCCCCCCCCCCCCCCCAATATTTGAAAACCACCCATTGACTGTAAATGTGCAAATTGGAAAGTTTCAACGGCAGCACCCCCTCTATTGGGGCTGTCACTTCCTCCTATTTTCAAATCCTGTATCTGCCACTCAATTTATAAAGACAAAATAACCTTATAAAACAGTTGCATTCTTTCTCTGTCTAGAATGTATGCATGACATCATGAATTTCATTGTCCTGAATCTCTCTAAAAAAAAAGACTTGTCAAGATATATGGAAGAGTCATTCTCTGTTGAATAATACCCTTACTTTCTGTTCCAAGATTCTTAGAAGATGTCTGTTTGATTGAGTTTGACTTTTATTTCCTGAATCTCCCTGGAACAAAGGTCTTATGGGACATAAGGAAGAATCTTTTATTGATTTGCTCCTGTCTGGGTGAGAGCCCAACCTTGAACTTGGATCACACAACCATGGAAACGAAGAATGATTCCAGGAGCTGCAAAGATCAAATAAGGCCTGTGCCCCACTCTCTGGGGTACCCCTCCCATAAAATAAAATGTAGAAATGCGCCCTCAGAAACAAGAATCAGATTATAGAGATTCATTTCCAAAAATGAAGAAATACATGTAGCGTTCGTTTTTAGTCAAATTAAATAAACTATGTACAGTGTAGGCCTTACCCCTATGAAGAAATCAAATTCAGGAAATTTTCACTTTCTAGTATTTCTCTCGATATCACCAGTATGCTTACTACTGCTATGAATTGAATACAAAAAAGCTGAGAGAGATAGGCCTACAAAATAGATGTAAAAGACAGTTGCATATGATTATAGAGACATCCATGTACAAATGTAGTTAAAATTGAGGGAAATAAAGTAAAATGAAACGCCATCTGGCCTCCATCCCCTTCATCTTTTATTTGTCTTATTTTTTCCCCAGGTGATACAAAGAGAAAGAGCAAAGAAAAAAAGGAAAACAAAAAGAGGTAGATATAAATTTGGAGGAGCAAAATAGCTAAATAGCTAAGAAAAGAAGAAATTGTAACTTGTACTTGACATATTTCTCTTTTTCAAAAAGGAGTACTTAGCATTCAAAACAATGAAAACTGCCAGAAACATAAGACAATCCACTGAAAGCATTCCACTACAACAATATTGCTTTTCTGTCAGGTGATACCTATATATGTGCCTACATGAATTTCTATTTGTAGTGTACATTTTTACTCTAAAAATGTGATATCTTTTTAAAGTAGAGGATGAGTATCTAAGCCACACTGTATAATGTTTTGTACACCTTTGGTATCAGCATATCCAACTCATGTTACAGCATAATAGTATGCGACACATGGTTGGAACTTTCAAAAAGCAGGGGGGAAATGTAAAGTGACTTAAAACCGTCCTTTTGGATCTAAACTGCCATGAAACCCATGGGATTCTACTCATGTTTCATTCTTCTTGCTACTTTATACAAGATATTATTATTGGAACAACATGAGGTATACTTTCCATGTTCTGTAAAATGAGACACTGTATGAAATACACCTGCCTAGGGGAGCAGTAAAGAGTGAGCACATTGCAATGTCAAGAACATAGGTGTAATGTAAACATACAGGGGTCACACCGAGGTCAACTGGGAGAAAGGATGATGAGAGAATGTGCCATCATTGGAAAGCATGAGTCCCTCGAACAGTGCAAAATGCAGAGTCTGAATAACAAGACTACAAATAGACCATACCACGTTGCTGGTCTACGAGATTAGATAGTCTTCATCCCTCATGCAATACATTTTCAAGTGAAAAATTATTCATAGACTCTGTGCTTGCAGACTAGTAATAGTTGGCACAAACAATACTTTCACAATCGTAATGAAAATGGCTGGGCCTGAATTACTTAACACTGCATCTCACAGCCCCTTACTGCTGGCCACTGCTCATTCAACTTCCCCTTCACATACAGAGAATCATCTCTCTTTGCACCTCCTCCTCTTTAGCATGTCTTGATTTCCCTCGGGATACCATCCCACTTTGTAGAGATGATGCAAGGGTGTGAAGGTGATGAATACCATTGCCATGGCAACAGGCAGCGAATTCGATACCTGGCACGAAATAAGTGACCCAGAATGAGTGATATGTGAATACATAAATACCTGTCGCTATTCATGTCATATTTCCTTTTAAACTGCCAATATGTTCTTGTCGAACATGAAATGGGGAAATATGAGAGAAAATAGTGTGAAATATCCAGCGACTCCCTCAATGTTCCAGTGTTGAGAGATGCTCTCGATATTCACCTTTTCCATCTCATCAAGATACACAAGTTTGTTCCTATATCTCTTCCTCTAAGGAGCTTCCCCACTTCAAAATTGCTTTGAATGTAAAGGCTTTCAGTCAATGGTGTAACTATGAGGGAGGGGGCACAGGGGGCAAGAAGTCAACCCCCCCCAAAAAAAAAAACTTTTTCTTTCGTTCCTATACATCTTTCTCTCAATATCAATTTGACTGGATAGTCTTTCAGCTGCAGTCTTTAATCTATCATAAAAAGGTCCCCTTTTTTTCAAGGGCGCACATCCTTCCTTCAGATTTCCGATCGTTAAAATTTAGTGGGGCCCAATGGATTTCTTTAACATGTAAGATATCATGGCAACAGTTCAACACCATTCAAGCCCATGCAATCACAAAATGAGTTTTCCTTTCTCTAATCCTGATATTTTTGTGGTAAATTCAGGAGTATCAAAGCCAAGTGATTTGGATGATCTCTATTACTTAACGAAAGTGAGCAGTGTTGAATCTGTCTCTACTGTATCTGAGTCCATGCCATTATGCACAACCAAGCAAGAGACATTGATTTTGTCGACCAAACGGCATTGAAGGGAAGGGGCATCCCTTCTATAGCATTACAGACACTCATAATGACTCACCGTGCATATTATAATAAATTGTTAAAGAGGTGGTGTAACATTGTGTTTTCATTGCCCATATCAACTTTTAATTTCATTAACCCAGAGGTTCTTGTTTTCTCCTTAAATCAGCACCAATTTGATTTTTCTTGCACTCCTCCATGATGTTGATTTCTTGTATGCTAAGGGTTAAAAAGGTGGTGTCCCATTTTAATCCTAGAATACTGAATTTGAATTATTATCCTACATAAAGGTTTAATACAGAAGCCACCCTGTTTCTATAAATAGTTCAAGCGAGTTATGTTTCCAAGACACCCATTTTGTATTGATTGTCTGCTATATGATCAATCAACATTAATTGCATTGTACTTGTCTACCTTTTACATACACGTTTCTTGCTCGGTTTGTGCTTCCGGTTGGGAAAAAGAAGATAAATCAATGAAATTAGAGTTCAATCTAATTGGAGCTTTCTCTCATATTGCATTCATGTCTCTGCTCTCCCTCCCTCTCTCTCTTGCTCCCCCTCCCTAAAAAATAGTTCAACTGCTCTTCTTTCACTATATGTTGACTTTCTACAATTACATGTACAAATGATTTTATTTAATCTCCTACTTCTCTCTCACTTTAATAATTTGTTTTAGTTCCACAAAATGTGTCTTGTTTATTTCTCTATCTTTTCTCCTGTTAGTTCTTTCTTCATTTACCCTACTCAATCTCTTACATTTTATTTAGGGCCTACTCATTCCTTATTTACCTTTTTCATTTTTATCTTTCCATCTGTCATATTTTATACTTCTCCTTCTCAAATGTAGCTTACATTTACAATCTTTTCTCTATATGTACATATCTTAGACTAATTAGTTCAAAACACTTACCATAATATATTTCCAAAACTTGGTTTAAAAAGCTTGTGCCACTACTCCCCTCCTCCTCACAGTGACCACTCCCACATCCAAAGGGTACTCCCTGAGAACATCTACTGGTGGGATGACCAAACCCAACTCTCTTAGCTCAATTATAGTCCTTCAACAATTGCTTCACCTCAAAGATACCAGTCCTGCATCCAATGTTGTTGATCCTTGCCCTACTCCTGGACGAAACCACTCCTGTATCCAATGGCTCCTCTCTCAGAGAGATAGTCTACCGGTCTCCTTACAAAAAACCCAAGCAGCACACACTCCCACAGCTCACTGCACCCTTCGTTCACCGTTACCCTCTTCGAGTTTATTATCAGTGCTGGTTAGGAGGGATGCACTGTGATGTCTGCTCACTCTAATGTTATTACTTCCTACTGCCAGGCCACTCACTCACTGTTTTGCACTGGGAGACAGTGCTTTGTTGGGTTAGCTAGTCTCCTCCCAAGCGCCTTAATCATTCAAATTCATAGTCTTACTTCCAGGAAATGATCAAAATTTTGCCCATAAACTCGCTGGAAACCAAGAGATTAAATTGATACGTAACATGAACATATTTTTGGTGTGTATATTTCTCTCTCTCTTTCTCTCCATCCACCTGTCTCTTGTATAAATTCCCTTTACATACTCTGCTCCTCTCTCTCTTTCATTCTCTTTCCCTCTATTTCTCTACACATATTCTGCTCTCTCTACTTATCTATTCCCCCTTTCCCTCTCCCTCTCTTTGTGTGTGTGTGTGTCTCTCTCTTGAAAAGTAAATATCATCTTTATTGTCACAATCTATATTTTATTTAATTGGACAAGTGAACCTTGGATGGAACGTCAGCTGACATTCACTCAATTGTAAAATGCAAACAAACGAACATAGATCTATACATCTATGATGCATTTGAATTTGGGTAAATTGTATACAATGATCAAAGCACTACAGACTCATGCATGGAAGCATAAATGGAAACAGAAAGTAAAAATCTGTGTCAGCGGCCAGCTGCAGCATGAGGAGGAAAAATATTATCAATAAAAGATGATAGGTGCAATTTCATTTTGGAGGAATTACAACTAATGCCAATTTGCAATGAAACCAATTCTAGTTATGTTTGGAATTGATGCTCTGTCCAGCAACTTCTTATTCATTCGAAAAACAAAAGACAGATGGCCTTAGGCTTTGAATACAAACCCTAAATGAAAAGACAAGTATAGCTCTCACCTATGCTGCTGGGGGGGGGGGAGATAGGAAGTGAGAATCTTTAATAGAATCCCATGAGAGACTTAATAACATCATTACAGTAGTTACATTTTTTTTTTTAATGGTAAAATATGAGATTAACTGATAAACTGTGACAGAGTCTGTAGCTAAAACTAATAGACACAATTATGCCGATATGTTAGATATGATCTTCACCTCCCATTGTGTTTTCATTGAGGGGTGCGATGTTGTTCTCATTGCTACATCTGTCTCAGGTCAATACCCAAAATATATTGTCTTCATACAGTAACACTGGAAGTCTTTGCAGTGTGATCAGTGGTACTTTTACCATATTTCGAGCTCATTAGGAAAGCAACCTTGGCTAAAAAAGTAAAAACATGCAAAAATTTCATGCAATAAATATTCAAGTGGACAGTTGCATTGAATGTTAATCTAAAATAAGCAAACGGCATCACTACCCCCTCAAGGCAAAAATAATTGTGATTATTTTGCACTAAGAGAAAATATTAGATAGGAGTATCAGATATGATTACATCAAAATAGGGGCAGGAACAGGCCTCTTGTATTCTACCTAGAAACATCCCACCTACATGTAGGCCTACTTATAGTAGAAACACCAAACCTCTATTATAGGCCTACATACATTAGCCTTTGTCTTCCTCTGAGAAGAATCATTTTCATATTTGAGCGACCCCCCAGCTAGGGAACGGCCTCGGCTCAGTTCTCACATCTGGTAGCTCGAAATATGGTCTAAAAACAATTTTGTCTTCATTGAGGTGTTGAAAAATAGGGTTAAGGCAAATAACACAATCTGTCCCTGAATTATGGGACATTGGTTCTTCAAATGCCTCAAAACATTATAGCAGTTCTACACAACAACAGTTCTTCACAATATTAATTTATCATTAATATCTACAATAAGAATCCTCATTACTGATTTCACATGTCTTAAAACAAGCATTAAAAAAGGAAAAAATATCACATAAATAATTAGTTGGGCCTATAATTGCTTCAGCCACTGTTATAGCTTTGATAAAGTCTCAAATACAAAGAGGGTTTCCATAATTTGACACCCTGACACTAATGAAACCCTATTAACCCTAATCCTCGCCCTACCTAGAAATCTAATTCCTATTCCTAGCCCTAATCCCAATCCTAAGCTTACAATGTTAGGATTAGTAGTGTCAGGTTATTGATAGACAAATCTATGCAGTCGTCGCCTTCCGCAAAACGGCTGTAGAGGTCTTCCGCCGCACAAAATGCAATTTTTCAGGTTTTTCACAGATTAAAAAAACAAAACAAAACAAAAACATGAAACGTAAAATAAAACAGCCTTTTTGCAGGAAGGCGACGCACTAGTGTATCTTCATGATGATTTCAAATTGGAAGTAGCATTGTAATAATTACATCCATCAACAAGACACTGAGATGGTATGGGATAACCAGCCGATGCATGGCATCATAAATTCTTCAACTACATTAAAGGAGGACTCCAGGCTGAAATCACGTGATTTGAAATGTAGGGTTAAATAAAACAAGCAAAATCAATTTTGTATGTTTGTATTGTTATTGTAACACTACGCAATAACAATCATTCAATCAAGAATTTAAAACAGGGTTGACTCTTTATGGAGTCATGTTTCAGATCATCATTGCTGTAACTTATATCAGTATGAGGGACAGATTTTTTTTACAAATCGCCCCCTTCCCCTCACCAGGTAGATGTTGACAAATTTTTTTTATAATTTTCAACATAACACTTTAATCTGGCATACATGTTTTGCCCATACATGTATTAGACTACAGTCTGTGTCAAAAAAAATGGTACAGTCAGGGAAAAAATAATTTAGGTGTGAAATCTTTTCATATTATGTGTGTTTGTGGTGCCAAATTAATGCCAAAAGATTTTTCTTGCTGATGCGTTTGTCCTGTATAATTTGCTTTCGTAGAACAAAAGTTATGCTAAGTTTTGTGCGACAAGGAACAAATCGAAATTACGCACTTCTATTGTTCTGGAGCGCTGAATTCACGGTCATTATGCAAAATCATACACAAAGGCATGGGACGGCGTGCAAAAAATGGATTTTTCTTGATTGTAGAAAATTAGTCATATCTAAAAAAATACAGCTCCAAATGTGATGAAAAAAATTGCAGATGAAAGTCTAATTACCCTGCTTTATGAAAGTACTAAACAATACCAGGTTGTGATTTATCTTCATGCTATAAAAAAATGTTTTCCACTTGTACCATTTTATTTGACACAGACTGTATTATGTACAGACCCATACAGTACATGCAGGTATGCCCTAAATGAAAATGCTTGGGTTTACCGAGGAGACGGAGCAAGTATTCAATGCTTCTAAAAATTGATTATGCTGTGAATATGATAGGTCCATGGTATAGATCTAGGCAACTTGACTCTCATTCACAAGATAAAAGTAAAGAGCAAGAGATGCACTTATCATTCCACCTACAGAGTTCATGTCGTTCCGGCAGGGGTATAATTCTGATACCTCAGATAGCGAACTGGAGAGGTATGCCTACATATGGGAGGAAAAATGTAGAACTAACAGTGATTTCATTTTCAATCATAGAATTTCTATCATGGTCACACTTTTAAGTAAAAAGTAGTGAGATTTAGTCTGCACAAATGTAGACCTGTGTGGACATACATGTACAGTTGTGTACATGAATTAACCTTGGATGATGTTGGTTTCATTGTAGTCAAGTAGATAAAAAGAACACATTTTTTTTTAAACAGAGACAATACATCCATATTCTTTTTTCTTGAGATACACTGTATACAGACATCACGAGTAGGCAACTAATGCGATCATTACTATTCCATTTACCCGTCTTATCCCTCGGGAGATATTCCCCCAAATATTGAGTAAATTGATCATGAAAAGGATGGGCAACGGATGATCAAATTGCTTAAGAGATCCGCTCATTAAGCGAGCTGAACGTAAAATGATCCTTTGTCTTTCCTTGTCTGCGTGGGGGCAATACCCATGTATTGAAATTTCAGGAAGTACATGAACATTGTACATGTACAAAAATCCACTGCATTATCTATTTAATAACAAAATCAATGAAGCCCAAAAACTTTTTTTCCAGAATTTATGTGCCATGAAATTAATAATAAATTATACAATTTCACTTGTTAGTATATTTTGCTTGGACATCTTATTTTTCTTTACATATCTTCACAAAATTAGAAAGAAATTATAAATCCTATTAACACAATCTATAGGCCCATATGACTATATGTTTTAAGTGGATAATAAAAATTAGCATGTTACTAGATTGGTTCTTTATTGGAATGAAATCTAACATTACCACATTATTTCAGCCCTACATGTACACGAATGTTTAAAATTCACAAAAGCCGACTGTGGCAGTCTAGTGTACATAGCCCTATGTTCCATTTTGCAGCTGAACTTTACACTTCACTCCATGATACCTATTATCAATCATTTTTTTTTTCTTCTCATCTATCCTTCTGTAAACTCACATACAGTGTAAATATGTGCACAGCTCGTTCATTTATAGCCAAAGTGATCAAGATAAGGTAAATAATGAGAGCTTCATTCTATGTGGAGGGCCATGGATTCCTCACTATTCATAATAAAGGACCCATTTCTGGCGGGAAATAAAGCGTGCACCAGAATTCAAGCAAAATGATAGTTTAATTTCAGCTGAGGTATAATAAACTTTTCAGGTCTACAAGTTGGTAGTGCCTCATCATTCATGAATCCTTAAGCCTTTCCTTTTTTTTTTGGGGGGGGGGGTATTTTCTTGTATTAAACTATGCTCCTCATATCATCTTGTGAAAATTTTAAGAATCATACTTTATTTTATCATATACCACTCACATACAATATATATCAATGTTTCATCTTATACAATGTATAATCTGAAGATGATATTCATGAGTCATTGCTATCTCTAAAACCCTATTCATTCCTTCTAGCTTTTTGTATGATGCATATTAACTTCAAGAAGTCTTGAGTTCAAAAACGTAATGATCTTGTCAGTTCAGAACCTAGATAAATTGCTTTATTTGACTCCTGTGGTGATCATGTACAAAGCCTGTAATCCCTCAGGGATATATACTCACACCTCTGCTAATTTCACAGTAGATACCTCCTTGGTGTAAGGATAATATAATCCACTGTGAATAAAGAATCACCATCTAATGTGACGTCAACTTCGGTCATCCTGAAACCCTCTTAACCCCATCTACACTGACAAGGTGGAGAGCTAGTCTGCATCCTTAGACTCTTATTACAAATACGTGATCAGGGAAGTTCTTTAAGTTGCGATTGTCATTAATCCCAAGTAAAGGTTGCTCAATACCAACTATTAATAATTAGGGGCCAAAATTACCCATAAAAGTCATAAATTCAAAAATATTTAGCACATAGTGATTGCTCTTGCTTTAATTTCACAATTAACAAGACTATACTTTTGTAAAACCAGTATTTTTTCATGAGACTGCACATCTTGGAATCAATGGTGTCAAGTTCCAGTACTTGACAACGCTGGCTACTTTTTCATGATTTTTAGGTCACATCTTATTGCGTCTTGAGGAAAGTCTAATCAGAACTGACTTTCAAAAATGTCCACAGCCACCCAATTTGCATCTGTGCTTATACTTAACACTCTCACATAACTAGATAAATCATGTTCTTCCACAAAACTTCCCGAAAATAGCAAGTATGCTGAATTGGAGTCAGGAATGTAAAATATCTCAAAATATGGATGGTGGCATCAAATACTGTCATCAATGAAGCAATTGCTAGTACATCAACAGTAAGAGAAGAACACTGTTGGACTACATGTGTATACATCGTCCTATTGACAACTACATCTTCCTGAACTAAGCAAACGATCACTACATCACCAAAGAATCATGGGAAACTAAAGCGCGTTCATTGTGTACTTCTTGGAAATGCTACACAGATAAAATTCTGTCAAAGTCCATTATCCTCTAGCTAATGATCATCTAACTTATAATCAACAGTCTACAAATACTTGCATGTCTGATGCAGAGTCATCATATGGATGAAAGTCCATCTTGCTTGATAGTCAATAAGTACATAATGTCAGATCAATTATTAATTCTTAAGCAATTACAACATAGTGCTCACATCAATTTTTATATTTCTATCTTAAAATCATTTGGTACATATTGGACATTTAGTGGTTCTGTGCCCTGTAACACAAAGACTTACGATTGATTAAAAGTTACGATTTATGTTTTCTCGGTAGCCTCATTTGGAAACCAGGTACAGTCATAGATTAGGATTTGGATATGATTAAGAGTAGGGTTACGGCTAGAGTTACATGTAGCATTAAGATCATCAACTTTGGAGCATCCTTCCCATGAAGAGGCTACCGAGAAAAAAATCAATCGTAAGTCTTTGTGGTACACCCCACTGTTGTCAAATTATGTTGGAATCTATTATGTGTTGTTACCAAAACTGAAGTTTATAGCTTCCGACCACTGATGCCAAAATTGATTCGAGACCAATTAACTTCAGTCCACTGGATAATTTATGCCTGCTAAATCTTCTGCATGGCTGTCCCATGTAATTGCAATTCTATAACCTACGCAGAGCTACATTGTTGGAACTCATTAAACTTGCAAGCAAATGCAGTCATTTTTCATTGCAATGGAGGGTGGCATCATTTACCATCTACATTTCAGTAAATCATTCTAAAGGCTGAAAATGAGTTAATATCAGTACTCTACAGGGTGTATCAATAACTAGATGAATCTTCGACCGCGCACGGTCGGAAGGCATGCCTCCGTATTGCCACATCGGAAAAAAAAGGCATGCGCATGTTGGAGTATCTTTACATCCATTTATACCATGACATCTTTGAGATATTGACCCCAAATCTATTTAAGTTGTATCATCAGATTATTTCCAACTCAGGAAATGGCTACCGATGTAATAAAAAGGATAAACATGTTTAAGTTGATCTGTCAAAGGTCCTTCAGAAATTGCACAAACGAGTCATTTACATAAATAACCAGTGACCTTTGATGTCCTGACCTCAAAAATCTAATCAGTTCATCTTTCCTCCCACATGACCCAAGTTTGAAGTTGATCCATGAAACGGTTCAGAAGTTACAGCAAGAACGTGCCATTTTCATGTATACAATGACGTCTGTGACCCTTGACCTTTGACTTCATGACCTCAAAATATAATAAATTCATTCCCTACATATGCACACATGACCAAGTTTGATGTTCATCCATCAAACTTTCTTAAGTTATCGCAAGAACAAGCCATTTTCACGTACACAATGTCCTCTGTGGCCTTTGAACTTTGACCTCATGACTCTAAATTCTAATCAGTTTATTGTCCGTCCCATATGCACATTGACCCAAGTTTGAAATTGATCCGTCAAACGGTTTTTAAGTTTATTGCGAGAACAAGCCATTTTCATGTACACAATGACCTCTGTGACTTTGACCTCATGACCCCAAAATCTGATAAGTTCATTGTCCCTCCCATATGTAAATATGATCAAGTTTGAAGTTGATCCCTCAAACGGTTCTTAAGTTATCGCAAAGAACGAGAGCCATTTTCACGTACACAAGACCTGTGACCTTTGACCTCATGACCCCAAAATCAAATAAGTTTATTGACCCTCATATATGCACATATGACCCAAGTTTCAAGTTTATCCCTCAAACTTTCTTAAGTTATCGCAAGAACGAGCCATTTTCATGTACACAATGACCTGTGACCTTTGACCTCATGACCCCAATTCTAAACAGTTCATTGTCCCTACCATATGCATACATGATCCAAGTTTGAAGTTGACCCGTCAAACCGTTCTAAAGTTATTGCGAGAACGAACCATTTCATGTTACAACGACATCTGTGACCTTTGACCTTTGACCTCATGACCCTAAAATCTAATCAGTTCATTGCCCCTCCCATAGGCACACATTACCCCAAGTTTGAAGTTGACCCGTCAAACGGTTTTTAAGTTATGGCGAGAACGAGCCATTTTCATGCATACAATGACCTCTGTGACCTTTGACCTTTGACCAAATGACCCCAAAGTCTAATCAGATCATTGTCCCACCATATGCATACATGATCCAAGTTTGAAAGTGATCCGTCAAACGGTTCTTAAGTTATCGCAGAACGAAAACGGGACGGACGTACGGACGGACGTACGGACGGACGGACGGACGGACAACCCGAAAACATAATGCCTCCGGCACCACCTTCGGTGGCGGAGCATAAAAACGGACAGTTTTGAAAAGTCTGTCAAAATTTCGTTAAATTATGATGTCTATATTTTGATGTTAACAGATGCTCTGAAGTCTTATCTTTCAAATGCATTTAAAATAATAAGTTCGTTCATGCTTGAGCGCACACATAACGTTTGTCGGGGGCTCAAAAAAAGGCTTGCGCACAAAATGGAAGAAAACGAGAAATACGATCATCAGACTTTTTGCTAATCAGCAGACTTCCTCAAATAACCTTTCATTATTTTGGAACTTATTTTGAATTATGCTTTCAAAATCATTTACAAAGCTATTCATTTACTTGAATTGTTTTTTGTTTTGTTCTTTTTTTGTTTTTTTTTCACATGTTAACATGTTATCTTTTAGCACAGAATATTCCTTTAAACTAAAAAAAAAAAAAAAAAAATGTTGTCAACCCAAGAAAGGGATTGATTGGTTGGTTGATTATTTGATTGATTGCTTGCTTTGTTTGTTCGTTTTTTGTTTGATTGATTGATTGATTGATTGTTTGATTGATGGATTGATTTATTAATTGATTGATTGACTGAATGAATGGATTGATTGATTGAACATTTTGAATGATTGATTAATTCATTTTTCTTTGAATGATTGATTGATTGATCGATTACTGTTTGAATGATTGTTCAAATGATAATGATTAAATCGTTGGAAGAATCCTAGGAAATCGACTCAAAAGACTGGACATATCATTGATCAGTGTAAAGTAACAATCATCCGAATGGAGTACCTGATTCAGAATACCCTTTTGAATTTTAACGAAAGTTTTTTTTTTTTTTTTTTCCCCGACAAAACTTTCCGTGTTCGCATAAGCAGAACAAAAGAACACAACAATCAATCAATCAATCAATCAATTAAACAACCAACCTAATCCCCTTTCTTGGAGTATGAACAACAAAAAAAAAACAACCTAATCCCCTTTCTTGGGTCGACAAAAAAAAAATTAAGTTTGAAGGAATATTTATTGCAAAAAGATAACATTTTAACATAAAAACAAAAACAAAACAATTAAAGTAAATAAATAGCTTTGTATCTGAATTTCAAATCATAATTCGAAAATAATGGCAAAGATATAGAAAAAGTTTAGAGGAAGAATGCTGATTAGCAAGAAGTCTGATGATCATATTTCTCATTTTTTCCATTTTGTGCGCAAGCCTTTTTTTGAGCCACCGATAAAAATGTTCTGTGTGTGCTCAAGCATGAACGAAACTTATTTTTTTAAATTGCATTTGAAAGATAAGACTTCAGAGCATCTATTAACATAAAAATATAGACATCATTATTTGAAACAAAATTTTGACAGACTTTTCAAAACTGTCCCGTTTTTATTGATACGCACTGTATAGGCTGAATATTACTGACAAAATGATTTTAAAACAGTTCATGTATATATATGAGTGAACACTACACTATTTGCCCAAGACAACCATGCTGGAAAGAGCACAGGGCCCCACATTTTAAAACACATCACACATCACTAAGTGTAAAAACTTTTAGTACCGAAACACTACAATCAGCTTTTAATGCTTTCCATGATAAATGGAGGAGGAAGCACCACACAAACAACATTTGTTGAGCTTTGAACACTATATGCTTTTTCTTTCCTTTTTTTTTGGCACAGTATCTTTCCTTTTTTTTGGCACAGTATCAAAAATGATTTTTAAACATTACAGTTTTCAAGAAGTACTCTCCATACTTCCCAACCTGGGTATTTACTTTCCATACACATTTAGGCTTTGACATGCAGAATGTTGGCTCTGTGTATTTAATGAGCCTAGTGTGCTCTGCTTCTATCATCATAAATTATCTGTTTTAATGAATAAGTATTGATCGCAAGGCTCTTATACACATGACGTAATGGGAGCCCCTGTTCAATGCATTAAGTACCCTCTTAATCACTAACACTGTTATAAAGCCAACATCTCATACCTCGGTTTAAAGGGCGATTCCAAGCAAAGTGTCCAGTACAACACAATGTTTGTTTCCATTTATTCAATCCAAAGACATATTTTTGTGATGTGACCGTAAAATGGATGTTACAAATGTGAAGCAGTAGGGCCTAGTCATAATTTTCATATGTCCAACAACAAAAAAAAAAAAAAAAAAAAAAAAAAAAAAAAAAAAAAAATCACTTTTGGATGACAATAAGTGTAGAAAAAAGAGTGATATATCGCATCCACCATTCTGTATAGAATTACCCTAAAAATGCTAATTCTTTATTATACAAATAGCTATATCTGACGCTAAATTTAACCATGATACAATAAATTAAGCCCCAATTTTCACTTTTGAAAGTTGTTTCATGATACATTTTGTCTACATACATTATCTGTATTGATTCACAAGGCTTGTATGCAGATGACATAACAGGACCCTGTCTTATAATAAGTACCCACTTAGTCTGACAAACCATGCATAAAGATGTCAGCCAAAATGATGGAGTGTCAACAACTGTTTCTGCCTCAGAATGCTTGGTGTTTTTGCAACAACTGGATTTATACTTTTTACCCCTATCTTATGAGAATCTTTTTGGCAGTACTATATTAGTTCATTCAAAGTTCACCATCGTTTTGACAGAAAATGCTAATGTAAACCCCCTCTGACTCACATTTAATTTTCCTCTAACTATTACATCTACATGTGGGCCTAAATAATAATCATAATATAAATATTACAAATGGCTTATTGCATTGCAAACTTTAGAGAATTAAAAACTGTGTCTTTTTACTTTCATAACAGGTTACCCTATGCTGGATACAGTTGGAAGGTTAGTCCATCATATTATGTTCATGATATTGATAATAATCGTTAACATCGTTTTGTGGTATTATGTTTGTATCGCCATTGGCATAAAAAGCAGTTAACTCAAAATTGTTTAAGTGTTTCTCTTGTTGGTGGCAGCGGTGGGATCAACTTCAGGTCATCAGAAAGCTGCTTTCAACTCAAGCAGATAGTTGGTATCGTGATTGGTCAACTTAATGTGAAATCAAGTTTAAAGCTGGTGTATAGTTTCGGGAGAAAGAAAAATTAATTTTGATTCACATTAAGATAAATTATGAAAGATTGAATCCAAGAACTATAATAAAGCAAATTATAGTACTTGAAATCTCGTTTTAGTGTCTTTATTTCATAATATAAGGATAAAAAAAGGTAAGTCGGGGACCCGTCTCAGGTTAGCGCTCACGTGGAAAACCGATGGGGATTCTCTTGTGTGGGTGTTACACTCAGATCGTTCGCACTAATTCACGCCGTAACCTCTGGCCTGCGAACTTGTCAGCAGAGGTCTAAACGGCAGTTAAATTACCCTTCATTCAAACAAATTCAATGAAATTCATCGGAAATAATGAAAAGGAAGTCACAAGATCTCTCACATTCTTTTAGTGCAATGTGGACAACATGTAACTACTATTGATCGTTTTGTGCCAATTCCTTTTTGTTACCAAAACTATACACCAGGTTTTAACAATGACTTGAATCTATTAGGCATTATGGGAAATGCTGCAAGAGCAAGAAAGAAGCAAACAATAGAGCAATTAGATCAGATGAAACTATCAGAATCATTTCCTCTAGTGCTTATTCATGTTAAACCATTAATGATGACTCTACATGAGATATAAAAATCAACTGCTCTATTTCAGGCAACCTATTCTCTTGTTTAGTTCAGCACATTCAAAAAATGCATCCAAATAAACAATTCTATACTTGCTCTCCAGCCTGACCATGTCTAGTTTATTCCCCTCCCCCACCCTCCCTCCTCTCTCTCTCTCTCCTCTCTCTCTCTGCTCCTCTCTCAGGGCTCTTTTTAATTGTTGTTGCTTATTCAATTCAATCTCCATAATGCATTGTGATATGTATTTCAAAAGATCAATCATTTATCCCATTTCCAATCTTATTCTCTTTACCAACCCTCTCTCCCTCTATCTCTAACTCTCTCAATCTCTCCATCTCTTTTGAACTCTCAACCTCTGTCTGTATGGTAGGGTGATCTATCTCTCCCTCTTAGCTTCCCTACGCACTCTGTACAGGCATGTTGTGTATGGCCATAAGTGCATAACTTCACTACATGTTCCTGTAATACAGTAGGCTTCAGCTTCCAGGCTGACCTCACGATCCTCTACATGTAGTTCTCATCCACAAACCCATGTCATTTTCAATGCATATAAAAAATGGTCTAATCTTTAAACCAGCAGGTAAACCATGTCACCCAATTAAAAAGAAAAAAAAAACATTTAAACAATCTTCAAATGGAGTAATTCCAGACAAATCCTCGTTTTCCTCTTTAGACAGCCATTTTTTCATTTCTACAGCTCCAAGAAGAGCATAACTTGAAATTGTTCATTCCTTGATTTTTACTTCAAGAGGCAGGTTAGCGCAATGGCGAATACATTCAAAAGTGTTCTAAAAGAAATAGGTATAAAGTTGCTCATCAAACTAAAATGTTACATTTTTTATACATTTTAAATGGAATAATTTTACAGACAAATTCTTCTTTTTCTCTCTTTAGACAGCCATTTATGCATTTTAACATTGCAGCACATTCAAATCTACTACAGACTGTTGTCAGTTTAGCATTCAAAGGTTATAAGTTTTAATACCAACGGTAGGCTCCTTGAAATGTAAGTAACATAAAGTCTGTGGGTTCATACTAATCTTTCTTTGCTCAAGGATGAGATGGTGACCGTGATCTCCTCCAAAGCACCACTCTCTAAATTATAAGAGTCAATCATGTAGCAAAGTATCTGTGCAAACACACTTTGCTAATCAAACATTCAGCCTCCTAAGCAACAGTAGGACGTTATCTCATTTACTTTCAACAGAGAATGTCTTTCTGACTCTCAGCGGATGGCTGAGGATTATCTTATTATCATGGTCCTGTTAACAATTCAAATACATGTTAACTGTAAGTCAGAATGTCAATCCATGTTCTAAAAACCAAATTTAACATGATCTTGTCCGAACCACCACTCTCTAAATTATAAGAGTCAATCATGTGGGAAAGTATTTGTGTAAACACACTCTACTGATGAAACATTGGGTCTGCTGAACACCAGTAGGACAATAGACTCTATAACCTAGGCCTATAGTACATAGTGAATGCCCTTCTGCTCATAAGCAGGTAATCATCTGATTATTACAGTTCTTTTAACAATTCATCCGCATGTATTAAATCAGGCTTCTATTCCACAAATTGATATCAAGGAGAGTCAAAAGAGGCTGAAAAAGTGCCAAAAAGTTGTTAACTTATTTGAGGTACAATACAGATCCTGTAAGACATTTAAATGCAATCCTTTTGAGGCCATTATCATCTACATTAATGAATGGGGAAAAAATTTTGTTCATGAATAACCAAAAGGAAAGGTGAGAATGGCTTTTTATTCATTTAAATAGCTCTGTCAAGATATATCTAAACATTTCAACTCAACGTCAAATCATCTTTTTCATTAAAGAAATTACGGGAGCACATTTGTGAAAAAACAGGTCAGTCCATCATATGTCATTTAGATAGTTATAAAACAAGGGACGATGCAATGTGTTAAAAATGGTACATAAGCCAAACTGAGCCAAATTTCAAGATGTTTCTAACTAGTTGAAAAACACGAGACACCACCTTTAAGACGTTAGATCAAATGTCAACAGAGCAGCCATGTGGAAAAGTCGGTGGCGCTATATCCATCTCAAGGGACATCCACATTTAGAGACATAAATCTAATTAACCCACGTCTTACTGAATTACCATGAACCTCCATAAATACCACTGAACTTCATTACAGTTGGGCTTCAATGGCATTGACAGGGTTAAACTCTACTATGGGAATTGCAGAATAATGCATTTTGTTCAGGCACTTTGAGATCTGCATCTAAATGCATGTGCCTCTAGTATGAGCCCATAAAAACACATTTAGCACACCATTGAGGCAAACAAAATTCTTTCCTTGTATGAACATCATATTCAGTACATTAGCGCAATGAAGCGCATGCACATGTACAAAGGTTTTGGGGGAAAGGAAAAAAAATAATGTGAAAGCATCTACTGGTAATAGATATATCTGGATGATTGCTTAATAACCTTATTCCATAACAAGGTAGAACATTTAAACATTTAGTTCAATGCATAAAAACTATAATTTAATGAACTTTTAAAACAAAAGGTATGTAAGTGATATATTTTGTAAGCAACCTCAGGAACTTTGGTCGAATTTTCAGAGTATTTTTGTTGGTTTAAATTCTTCACTTAATCAGTACAGCTTTCATTCATTGTTGTTGGTTAATACCATCATCAAAACTGATATCGCACATCTCTGCATCTAGTCAGATCTCACAGAAAATCCTTGTATCGGGAGCAGGGGATGTATATTTTGATTAGGAGTTGGCTGTCGCCCAACACAGGCTCCTGGACATGTACATGTATGTACAAGTACATGAGTGACCAGGGCTTAAAGTTTGTACTCGAAAATGTAGTAATTAAGAATAAATGAAAGATAAATTCATATTTACCAGAGCCAGGTTGAGTCTGTATTCAATCCAGTCCTCCAGGAGAATCTCAGTGTTACCTTTCCTTAAAAACATCTTGAAGAACGAAGGTGTATCCACGGGTCAAATAATTAATCCAGAAAAAAAGAAAAGCAATTGAAATTAATCAAAAGGCAAGACCTCCACAGTATGTACATGAACAGATCCGGTTCCTTTTAATTTCACACTTGTAAATAACTAACAATAATTCTTTTTCAAGAAAATGTGATCCTCCAAATAGATTTATGTTTTCCAGAAGAAAATTACAAGTCCTGAAGATAAGATACATAAGAGTAAGTTCCCATTGAAAGAAACAAAAAAGTGATGCATCTCCTGTCTTTAAACACAGGCATGAGACAATTCCATTCAGCATAAAATTGCATGGGTCAAAATTCAAGAGTAGGTTTCAGGATCGAACTTCCTAGATGTAGTAATAGGTTTCTTCTATTAAAATACGTCCATGGTTCTCCTCAGCAAAAGGGTGAGGGATCATCCAAAGTTTTAGAAGTAATAAAGAAAAAAAAACAGCTCACTATGTTCACATAGTAATTGTTCATTCACAACAAGACACAAAAATATATACTATCCAGGGCGAATGTCCAAATTACTAATTGAACTTCAGATCAATCCACAAGCATGAAGACTATAGGCCTACCAAAGGTCCTTGGATATGCCCTTGGTCCAAGTACAAGTTATTAAATGGCAATCAAAACCTAAAAATAGCTGACCAACTGTTCCATGGTGGTTTCAAACATCCAGTTCAATATATTAAGGAGAGGAGAATAAAAAGTGTGAAAGCAACGTGGCTATAATATAGCGACGACAGATATACAATTCCTTGATGTTATGTTTTTAACCCAATTCAGGAAGAAGATAGGGAGTTCTGATGTAGCGATTCTAAATCTTCTATGGCCAATTCTCGTGTTTTTCACTCCTAAACTTGTGTCCAGAACTAAACTAAATCCTGTGACCATCTGAGAATAATGAAATGAGGAAGGACAACGCTGAAATCCCAAAAGGGGGTCCAGATGACAACAACAAAAGTGACTGGTGTATTCCCCTATCCCCATCAAACGATCATCCAATCCATATTTGCAATGGAAGAAACTTGTCAGTCAGCCAAGGCTAGTTACTGGTTGACTTCTTACAAGAAATGTCACTAAACACTGAAATAAACCTCAATACAGTTAAAGTTGAACACTCTTCCAGATGTTCTTGGCGGCGTCGACTCCAAGACGCTTGAATTGAAAATCAGTCCCACAAGAAAGACTTGCAGAGACACGTAACTTCAGTTACACTCTTCTCAATTTCTGGCATTGAACCTTAGAATTATCCTAGTTGCCTTCAGGTATTAAACAGAGTCCATACATGGACATAAAGCCTGACTAATGCTGAGGGCGATTAGAGCAAAACTGATCCTTTAAAAATCCTGCTCTCTCAATGCTCAAATAATAAATCGTACAAAAAAAAACTCCCAAAAGTGATAATTCATGTTTACCCTGGTCAGCACTTTTGAATGAACCTTAAGTTATAGTCGAGTTGAAATGTTCTCAAAATTCAATTTTGGGTACTTGCAGTGAGATGTATTCTAAAATTGAAATTTGTTCTGAAATAAAGTAGAAATTATGCTTCCTCGTTTTCACAACAACATCTGCACAAGTGTGAATACGCCAACTTAAATCTCCGCCCCTTGCAAAGCTAGACTAGTAGTATTCAAATGGGAATAGTAGTAGGTCTGTAGTTGTAGGCTAGTCTGTGACACGTCCTACTTCATTGGCTTGCTAAGAAGTTGAAAAGAGACAAAGTTAATGTCTTTAGCAGTGATGCGATGAATAGTCGTACTCAAGAAAACTGCAGAAATTGGTCAGATGCGAAACAAGAAGATGGCTTAAGACCAAAATCCTTTGTCAGTAGCCTACATGAATCCCATCTTTGTGTAGGCCTACATGTACATTGCATTGGTTCTTTGTTGGTGACGTCCATGGACAAAGTTGTTAAAGGCAGAAATATCCAAAAACAGATTCTGGTCCAATAAACAGGGTGTAATACAAAGTTTCCTTTTATCCAGTTGTTTGGTCGCGAGCACCAAATAACCTAGAAAATCATTGATTGAATTATATTTTGAAGACGTTGCTCTCAATCTCTAACCTATTGTCGAGTATTCCAGTTAAACCATAGGGGTACTGCACTTACTGGACACACAATCCTAGAAATAATCCTTGCTCCAAAGACACTGAAAAGTGAAGATAAATCACTGCATATTCCCCATTAAATACCAAAATAATTGAACAATACATATATTTCTCTCTTTATAGAAACTCCAAAAGAGCTATTAAGAACGAACAAAAAGTTTTCCCAAACGCAATAAAGCAGCATTTCATATAATGTATCCCAGGGCTGTAGATGTCAATGGAGTCCCAGTCTCTGTATAGCCATGGTCTGGTCTATCTGCTATGGTTAATGAGTGCCCCTGCTGATAATTGGACCAATGATAAGTGAAGTTCATAACCAGTCCATACATATCAGCATCAATTAGTTTAGCAATGGTATGTCCAAAATTTCAACACATGTAATGAATTGACCACACAATGAAATAATGAAGGACACATTAGCCTGTCACACTGAAGAGCCCTGGCAAAAAAAAGGAATAAAAAGTCTGTTCAGAGATCTTCAACAATTCCTAGTGTGCACATATTTCCAACCACAAAATAACAATCAAGTTTCCATCAAATACATCAAGTGTTCCCATTTAGGACACTGTATTAAACTCCTGGAAGGTCTATGTATCAGGAACCTGAGTCCAATTTATAGGAAGCGTGCTTAGCTAGAAATCAGTGATGATACAGTGTAGTTATTCTCGTTTTTCCTTTGATTGAATGTTTCACAAGTAAGCGTACGTTACCAGTATGTAAAATTATTATCAATTTCTTTGTCAATTTGAGTAGCAATCAAACTCCATTATGAAATGCAAAAAAAGACACAGATATTCCAAGATTCAAAATTGAAAGATTCCACACTTTGAGAATTTGTGAGCAAATGAAAGAAAAGTTCTCTCGACCAACCCTATGGTTCTTTGTTTCGTTGACACACCGTCACGCCTGAAAGCAACAATATTATGACAATTATAGAAACCGGTCCATCCTCGTTACAAGAGACATTCAACAAGCCATATTGTCCATGGTGTCAGGTTCAATAAGACCCCTCACACCTCGATGGGGCTGGTCTAAAATATTTTTAACCCAATGGAGACTGGGCTTGAGTATATGTGGGCTAAAGATGTAAATCAGCTTAAACAGATACATCGTAAGAGGGGATATCTATACCCTGCTACATTCAAAGGGGGAGATGAAATTAACAGATTAAAGAAATTCTGATAAAAAGGAGTCTGGAAGTGAATGAAGAAAATGATTAACTACACACTGGTAACTTTATGATTTTTTGATAATAGTTATTGATTTTTTACCAATTATTACAGGTGTCTTGCTCATTAGAGTTATTATCTGACCAGTGTGAACAAATATGAGGCGTGCATGGAGTTCAAGGTGATATTCTACTTCAAATAACACTTTTAAAGTTGACCCTCATGCAGTTCACCAAATACAAAGAGCCTTGGGTGAATTTGATCTACATGTAAGTAGCCCCCTATTTTCATTCTTGAACCCATACATATTTTGAAGAATCCAAAACAAATTTAAAGCTGGTGTATAGTGTTGGGAGAAGGAAAAATTTAATTTGGATTCACAGTTAGATAATATGAAAGCCTGAATCCTGTAAGCTGTAACAAAGAAAGTTATATTACTTCTGGAATCTCGTTTTAACGTCTTTAATTTCACGATACTTATGTAATAAAAAAGATAAGACGGGACCCGACACAGCTTTGTGTGCCTATAGGCGTTCACATGGAAAACCAATGGGGATTCTCTTGTGTGGGTGATACACACAGATCGCTACGGTCATTCATGCGGGAAGTTCGGGGGACAGGACAACCAGCAAAGGTCTCAAAAACCGTTACAATTGTGTTTGGATTCAAACATTTCACTAAATTCACCGGAAATCGTGAAAGGAATATCACAAAATCTCTCACACATGTCTTTTAGTCGCAATGTGAACAACATGAGACTATATTTAATCGGTTTTATGCCGATTTTTTTTTTTGTTACCAAAACTATACACCAGGTTTAAGGTACTTGTATTTGAAAAATATGATTCAAATTCCCATAAATTTGTGAGAAAAGCCTTATGCTAGATACATATATATTTTTGGTAAATCATTTTCTCTGTATGAATATGTTCTTTTAGGATTTTCATATTTGACGTTTATAATACGAAGGAATTGCGGTGTTTTAGAAAATATTTTTCTCAGAAAAAAGTTTTATTTATCTGAAATCCAGACATGTACAATGCAATAATGCACCCATGTTAATCATTGATTTTCTGTGGTCAATTTGGTTCATAGTCTTAAAATACAGACTACATTTCCGGAGCCTGAAAATCATCTGTCAGTTTCAACATGCTTCCT
>CALNVZ010003433.1:31724698-31744493 GCA_940671915.1 Paracentrotus lividus
TGGTAGCAGACTAGTCTCCTCTCCAGAAATGTGCCAAAGTAGAGCTTGGTAATCCTCATGACCAAGATGCTGTACAGAGCTGGAGGGCGGGGGGGGTGGGGGGGGGAGGCTTTTAGCTACCCCCACTTTTTTCAGAAAATGTTTACAAAAAACAACCAACCCTTGTTATTTTTTAAATTGCATATTCAGTCCTCTTCCCCTTTGCTTACCCCCCCCCTCCCACTTTCAAAAACGCTCTATGGCTCCTGGTAATGCTTCACATGAGTAGGAAGCATGTTGAAACTGACAGATGATTTTCAGGCTCCGGAAATGTAGTCTGTATTTTAAGACTAATGAACCAAATTGACCACAGAAAATCAATGATTAACATGGGTGCTTATTGCATTGTACATGTCTGGATTTCAGTATAAATAAAACTTTTTTCTGAGAAAAATATTTTCTAAAACACCGCAATTCCTTCGTATTATAAACGTCAATTATAAATCCTAAAAGAACATTATCATACAGAGAAAATGATTTACCAAAAAATATATATGTATCTAGCATAAGGCTTTTCTCACAAATTTTATGGGAATTTGAATCATATTTTTCAAAATACAATACCTTAAACCTGGTGTATAGTTTTGGTAACAAAAAAAAATCGGCATAAAAACCGATTAAATATAGTCTACATGTTGTTCACATTGCGCTAAAAGACATTGTGTGAGAGATTTTGTGATATTCCTTTCACGATTTCCGGTGAATTTCAGTGAAATGTTTGAATCCAAACACAATTTGTACGGTTTTTGAGACCTTTGCTGGGTTGTCCTGTCCCCGAACTTCCCGCATGAATGGACGTAGCGATCTGTGGTATACCCACACAAGAGAATCCCCATTGGTTTTCCATGTGAACGCCTAGTGCACACAAGCTGTGTCGGGTCCCGTCTTATCTTTTTTTATACTATAGATATCGTGAAATAAGACGTTAAAACAGATTCCAGTAATATAACTTTCTTTGTTACATTACAGGATTCAGGCTTTCATATTATCTAACTGTGAATCCAAATTAATTTTTCCTTCTCCCAACATATACACCAGCTTTAATTTGTTTTGGATTCTTCAAAATATGTATGGTTCAAGAATGAAAAATAGGGGGCTACTTACATGTAGATCAAATTTCACCCAAGGCTCTTTGTATTGGTGAACTGCATGAGGGTCAACTTTAAAAGTGTTATTTGAAGTAGAATATCACCTTGAACTCCATGCACGCCTCATATTTTGTCTCACACTGGTCAGATAATAACTCTAATGAGCAAGACACCTGTAATAATTGGTAAAAAATCAATAACTATTATCAAAAAATCATAAGTTACCAGTGTGTAGTTAATCATTTTCTTCATTCACTTCCAGACTCCTTTTTTATCAAGAATTTCTTTAATCTGTTAATTTCATCTCCCCCTTTGAATGTAGCAGGTATAGATATCCCTCTTTACGATGTATCTGTTTAAGGCTGATTTACATCTTTAGCCCACATATACCAAGCCCAGTCTCCATTGTTAAAAATATTTTAGACCAGCCCATCGAGGTGTGAGGGGTCTTATTGAACCTGACACCATGGACAATATGGCTTGTTGAATGTCTCTTGTAACGAGGATGGACCGGTTTCTATAATTGTCATAATATTGTTGCTTTCAGGCGTGACGGTGTGTCAACGAAACAAAGAACCATAGGGTTGGTCGAGAGAACTTTTCTTTCATTTGCTCACAAATTCTCAAAGTGTGGAATCTTTCAATTTTGAATCTTGGAAATATCTGTGTCTTTTTTTGCAATTCATAATGGAGTTTGATTTGCTACTCAAATTGACAAAGAAATGATAATAATTTTACATACTGGTAACGTACGCTTACTTTGTGAAACATTCAATCAAAGGAAAAACGAGAACTACACTGTATCATCACTGATTTCTAGCTAAGCACGCTTCCTATAAATTGGACTCAGGTTCCTGATACATAGCCTTCCAGGAGTTTAATACAGTGTCCTAAATGGGAACACTTGATGTATTTGATGGAAACTTGATTGTTATTTTTGTGTTGGAATATGTGCACACTAGGAATTGTTGAAGATCTCTGAACAGACTTTTTATTCCTTTTTTTTGCCAGGGCTCTTCCGTGTGACAGGCTAGATGTGTCCTTCATTATTTCATTGTGTGGTCATTCATTACATGTGTTGAAATTTTGGACATACCATTGCCTAAACTAATTGATGCTGATATGTATGGACTGGTTATGAACTTCACTTATCATTGGTCCAATTATCAGCAGGGGCACTCATTAACCATAGCAGATAGACCAGACCATGGCTATACAGAGACTGGGACTCATTGACATCTACAGCCCTGGGATACATTATATGAAGTGCTGCTTTATTGCGTTTGGGAAAACTTTTTGTTCGTTCTTAATAGCTCTTTTGAGTTTCTATAAAGAGAGAAATATATGTATTGTTCAATTATTTTGGTATTTAATGGGGAATATGCAGTGATTTATCTCACTTTTCCAGTGTCTTTGGAGCAAGGATTATTTCTAGGATTGTGTGTCCAGTAAGTGCAGTACCCCTATGGTTTAACTGAATACTCGACAAATAGGTTAGAGATTGAGAGCAACGTCTTCAAAATATAATTCAATCAATGATTTTCTAGGTTATTTGGTGCTCGCCGACCAAACAACTGGATAAAAGGAAACTTTGTATTACACCCTGTTTATTGGACCAGAATCTGTTTTTGGATATTTCTGCCTTTAACAACTTTGTCCATGGACGTCACCAAAAAGAACCTGCAATGTACATGTTAGGACCTACCCAAGATGGATTCATGTAGGACTACTGACAAAGGAATCTCTAAGCCAATAACAGACCATGGCATATTGTAGTCTCATGGATCAGACTCTGTTTTATACATTACATGATGGACATGGGCACGTGCATGCAAATTATACAGCCAAGGGTCTTTTGCCTGCACTATGTGCCTTTGCCTGCAGACTATTTGACGAGGTACCCAACACCACGAACTGACCGTTAGATCGATACAAGCCAATTTTTCTCCCAGGCCCTCTGTACCATCTGTCACATAAAATACCACAGGACATCGACTTTTGAGAGCTATAAGGGCGCTACGTTCATATACCATTATACAAAGGTACATGTAACACCCTTCTAGCAATGAATATGATATCACCTACAATAAGTGCTACTTTCTATTTAGGCCTATTATGAAAATACCACAGGCCACGTATGTAGCTTGTGTAGGGTGCAAGAGGGTCGCTAACTCAGTTTGTAATAAAATGTCCCTTTGGCTTTCAGCAAAATCAATCAACATCTACTGTTACATCTCCCCTAGAATCAGTGCTACTTTCTTTTTAATGTACATTCAAAGGTGAGGAAGAACCAAAAAGTGCTGGTATCTTGGCTTCAATGTTAAAGTGTTGGAGATATTTTTGACCCATAATCTCAAAACCAAACAAAAATCAAAATTATCCCACTAAGATATTTGTAATAAGGATTCAAATTTGTCTATTTCATAAAAGATTCAAATATTTGAGTAGGAATATTCAATAAACTCCCGTGGACAAACCATGTTCACACTTGCATATAGCCAAAATATTAGTGTAGAAAGAGTAAACAATAAAATAAAAGGCCCATGGTTCACATCCCCCAACCCCCAAAAAGCAGGTTATTACTATAACATTTCCTGGTTCAAAAATCAATGATAGCCACTTACCATCATCATATAGCACTCTATCATAAGATGGCTTACTACACAAATCAATTAACAACGTGCTGTTATTAAAAAATCAAAGGGCTACCATGAAATGATATTTTGTTTCCTTCTTCTTTTTTTTCTCTCTCTCTCTGGAATTATCGGAGTACACAACATTTATTAACTAATTGAGGTTCTACTATCAAACATTTCCCCCCCCTCTCTCCTCTCCTCTCCTCTCTGTCCCTCCGTCCTTCCCTCTCCTGTCTCCTCCCTGTTTCCATTTCTTTCTCTCCCTTTATCTAGAGGAAAATTGTAGAGTAGACACCAAGTGTTCATCCTCTGTACTCTTTCCTATTTGGAGATGTCTTTTTCTAAGTATTTCTAGCGCAAGTGCATTTGCTACAAAAGGGTGACATTCCATTTTTCTCAAATTTATTTCAATTTCACGTGAAACTGTGGGCAATGCCACTCTGTTTTCAGACTATCAATGTCCAGCCTGGATGTCCAGCATTGTATAGGAAATGGTCAAGAGAGTGATGGCTTCAATTATAGTGTGACCATCAAAATAGTACACTGACCATGGTCTAATGAAGACCAGTTGGAATATTTCATCTACATTGAAAACAAAAAACCTATGAAAACTGGTTTTTATATATTTACCAAACCAAACCAATCTCCTTTTATTCTGTTTCATTCACAATAGGCCTACTGAAATTCTCTCTAAATAATACTTTAGCAATACAAGGATGCATTTTAAAAGGATGAGTTAAAAACCATTTACTTGATGAAATTTGTATCTTTTTTCACATCTAAACTTTCTACAGTATGGGTGAAACTATGGATTTTTTTAATGGCAAAGGGTAGTGCATTATGATTTCTCCACTGGCCAAGGAATGACCTCCTACATGTATGTCCATCTTCAAGATGATACAGATGTCACATGTTTATTAGATGGAACTAGGCCAGGTCACTACTTAAATAAAATTCAATGTCCATGTAAAGTATTCTATACTGTCAGGACACATGGGTATATAGGCATGAATAAGATGGGTCTTGTGTGTGATGACATCTCTGCATTTTGATAGAATCAGCAAATATTGCTATTTCGTACCTTTTCACTTTCAGATCATTTCTAATATTTTGCTTCCAATTCGCCATTAAACTATGTAGATCATTTGCATAGATACGAGAGGATGTTATAAGTAATTGGTAATCCCTCTACTGTCCTTTCAGAGACAGCCACAGTTACATAAGAGGTGCTTTTGACAGGGACAATTAACTGCATTTTAAATGACTGTTGAGAGATCATTTACATGCATACAAGAAACAATTAATTACAGTCTACGCATATCACAAGTAAGGCTTATCTCTGGCTGGAATATATTGTCACAAGTATAGCGACAAGAATGATTTATTTTAAGTGAATATGCGGAGAGCCTGAAGTCCGGAAAGGCATCAAGTCATATATCATTTCAATCCATTCATACAAAAGAAATTCAATTACAGTCTATGCATATAATACCCAAAACTCAGCAGCCCTCTATTGTCCTTGTATAGACAATCACAATTCATACCAGCTATGTCTGGAGGGGGCTTTTAATTAGAATAATCCTAGTTGTGTTCAAACAATTTGTTGTAAGGCTATACTGTTCCAAATGTACAGTAATGCAATGACTTTTCAGGAAAGCAAGCAACTTTAGGCCATGTTTTGGTACATAAACATGCTGTGTCTGGTGGATACAATTCTAGTTTATAACATATCAATTAAAAGAGAAAATCTGCATTTTCATGTAAATGCTTTTTCAATCAATGTGACATACAACACTTGGTTAACTTTTAAAGTGATGTGGTCCAGTGGAAAAATCCACTACTGTTGATATCGGGGTATGTGGTTCAAATCCTGGCCACATAACAAATGTTCTTTGGTAAGCATACATGTATCCAAGACACTAAATCCTGGTGGTTAAAATTTGGTGCTACATGTAGTACTAGCGGGAAGAAAACAATTGAATTTTACATTTTATCAGGGTAGCTTAGAGAGGCCGGTGTGCTTTGAAAAATTTGGTGAACATTTCAGTGGATTATATTTGGTCATATTCAAACTTGAGTGACACAACATTTGGACTGATAGAAGGGCGCATATCTTTGCACTTGTAGGTTATGAATGGATCATGACTGCCATATTATGTATAATGTAGGAGTGTGTCATTACCAGTTGGATTTGAATTTTACAATTGGTACTGGAAATTATGATTTTAAAAAAAGTGCGTGAGTGACACGACAAAAAAAAGACATGGGTTTCGGACCATCATTGGTTATGGTTGGATTTGTGCCCAAGTAGATCTCTAAGGGTACCATAAGTACTGGTATATGTATATGAATAGTGTACCTCTCTGACATTTATCAGGCATGAGACACAGAAATTTCAGAAAAAGAGGAAAATTGCTACCAGTGAGGGAGCGTAGCGACCGAACTTCCTGGGGGTGGGTTCTGGAGGGAGGTTCCCCCTCCCGCAGAAAATTTTGCAATTTTAGGTATAGAAAATTCACGATTTCTTTGGCTGCAACTTCGTCAAATCAATCTCGTGTTCCAAGTCTACACACAGTGAGAGTGGAAAATAATTCCAGAATACACAATGAAAACACCGCCGAAAACACCTCCGCTATGTACATGCAAAAAAATAAATAAAAATAAAAATATATATATATATATATATATATATATATTTTTTTTAAATTTTAGAATGTCAAAATCCGCGGATCAAAATCATGCCTGATTTATTGTGTTTATCATTCATTCCCTCTCTGTGGAAAATGGTCCACCTCTATGTGTCGTGAGTGACACGACATTCAAAATGTGAGTGACATGACCAGTGCCTTAAATTCAACATTTCAAGTAAATAACTAAATCCAAATTACCTGTATGACATGTTAGAGTAGTCCATGAAAATTACTTTAAGCAAAAAAAATCTGACAAAAGTGATTGGTATTAAGAATAAGAGGCATTTAAAGCACCATAGTCCCATACGTGCAAATTCCTGTTTGCTCAATTATTCAGCGTAAGAAAACTGGATCACATAATGTTTGAACTTAATTCTTTGTATTGTAAAGAAGCCTTTGTGTTGATTTCAGATCCTAATTCGCATTTTCAAAGGCACAGCGCCACATTAAAATTTCAGCTAAATGTCCCACTTAGTCTGAATATGACTATGTGTGAACAGCTCTGTAATTTGTTTAAAATGAAGTATCTGTAAGGGATAATTGACGATGTATGCTCACAAACAGACAGTTAGTATGTGCGCAGTGATGTCATTATGGAATCTACTCTATCATTGTCAAAAGGGAGAGGGGTCCATTCAGAAGCAAAATATAAATTAATTTGTCCAGCAAGTGGGTGAACAACTCTGTCTTTACTCTGTGAATGTGTGGTCTCTGCCCACTTCATCTCTCAACATGTAGTTGTTTTTTTTAATGTACAGTATCTTAATTTCTCGGATTTTCATTCTCTCATCATCTCTCTCTCTCTCTTTCTCTAAATTTATTGGTTTGGTGTCTTGTATCTTTAAGTGTATCCTACATATTTGTGTTTCATCTCAAATCCGTCTTTCATTTCCATTTTTTTCTAACAAAACTTGAGGCCTCTTTTGTCTGTGTTCCTCCCCCTTGTCCTTCTTCTGTATGCACCCATTGCTCTTCCCCTCCATTTTCTCTTACTCTCTTCCTCCCAATCTTTACCCTTTTTGTAAAACACTTTTTTCCTATTCTCCTATTCTCTTTCATTTCACCTCTCTCTCTTTCATCCTATAATCTCCTTCTCTCTCTTTCATCCTATTATTTCTTCTCTCTCTCTCTCTCTCTCTACATCGTACTCATATTTGTCTTACTTCTGTATTATCCCCTCTCTCTCTCTCTCTTTGTTTTTCTCTATGATAATAAGTCATTTTTCCCTTTCCCTCCCTCTACACTACATCTCTGAATCAATTATTCAATCTCCCTGACAGATACCTCTTAAATGTTATATCCGAATGGGACCAAGGGAATTAAATGCATTGTGTATGTTAATCACATCCACCATGTATGTATTGTAATGCAGGCGCGATGTATTAATCATGAAGTTGCAGAGACAGGGCTGTAAAATGCTAGCATGGCTATAAATACATGAATTTTGTTAGAGCATCCAACCTGTACTACGGTTGGTAGGCATAACATTCTAATTTGTTTCATATGAAATGTTTCTTCGGTTCCAAAGACTGCTGAGTTCTTGTCATTTAACTGAATTGATATAGTTATGAGCTCATTTTAAAACAAACTAAAGTAACTACTATTCAAGTTCATACAATTTAAAAACACATGCTTTTCAGCAGCATAGCATTCATTTTTATTTTAATGAGCAAATTGTTCATGTTGTATGACATGTCTTGTCAATTTTAAGTTCCCAACTGATGGCTGCATTTGTAGTTGTTAAAAGTCAGACGGCTCCCAAATTTTCACATTGTTTTTAGTATGCCAGTATTGTGATTAAACATTTGCATATGGGTGACAATGCACATTTAGATTAATGTCTTGTTAAAAGACATTGGTATTTAATATTAGGCATGGATTCATGTCCTTCAAACATTGGGGTAAAAGTGAAGTAAATTGCGACGAGGGTCAAAATTATAGGTTCGGATTCCCATGGAGGATGATCGACAATTAAATATGTTTGTTTGTGATTTAACAAGAGGTGCTTCTTCATATTATTCTCAAGAGATATAGACAACCCTGAGATGAGTGATCCTCAGATGAGACGAGAAGGGGATCCTGACTAATTTATACCATGGTACTCCATATCTCTTCTAGCTTTCTCTTACAATGCAATGGAATGACCTGTGCATGTACTTAACATCAAGTTTAAGTGGCCCTATAGGAGTACAGAGCTATAGGTTATGAATATTTCATTAGCACTGCTACTGCCATCATAACACCTCAACATCACCACTTGAACCTACAAGTATGCATTCATTTTGTCCCGCTAGCTTAAAGCTGGTGTATACAGGGTGACCCAGAAAAAAGGAAACCCAACTTTGATCAACAATAATTTCAAAAATATTCCAATGGGGATTATGAAATTTATATCACTGTAAAGTGCAACTCATTACCATTCTAAGAATATCTCTCTCACGCTCACCAATATCATGCTTCCGCTGAACCCCATTGTTTCTGAAAAAGTCTTGTAAAATTGTGTGTGGGTTCACTTTCATGGCACCTCGAAATGGTTTGTGTGAATGTGCCTGGAAAGGAAACCCAACTTGATTATCAATAATTTCAAACATATTTCAGTGGTGATTAAGAAGTTTATATCACTGGAAAGTACAACTCATTACATTCTAATGATACCTCTCTCAGCTCACCAATATCATGCATCACTGAACCCCATTGTTTTGAAAATTGTCTTGCAAAATTGGGAAATGCTCTTTCATGCTCCTTGAGATGAGTTGCTTTTAAGGTTCTCTAAAAAATCTAAGTAGAGCATTCCGGTGACTTTTAATAAATGGGTTTGATAAATGGGTTGGAAATGTCTACTTATTTAGGTCCGTTAATTTACCATCCAGGTAATTTCATCATGTTACTGCTCACAGACAACCCAGAGAACCTTTAGTTCTCCGTGGATAATGTAAGAAGCATGACAGTGCATCAATCACATTTTTTCAAGATATTTTCAGAACAATCGGGTTCAGTGATGCGTGACATTGGCGAGCTGAAAGAGATATCAATAAAATGATAATGAGTGGCACTTTCCATGTGATATAAACGTCATAATTACCACTGTCATGCTTTTTAAATGATTGATGATGAAAGTTGGGTTCCCTTTTAGGCACATTGCAACAACCCATCTCAATGAACGTGAAAGTGAACCACTCACAACTTTGCAAAGACATTTTCAAAACAATGGGGTTCAGTGATGCGTGACATTGGTGAGCTGAGGCAAGGTATCATTATAAATGGTAATGAGTTTGCACTTTCCAGTGATATAAAATTTCTATAATCACCAATGGAAATATTTTTGAAATTATTGATGATCAAAGTTGGGTTTCCTTTTTTCTGGGTCACCCTGTAGTTTCGGGAGAAAGAAAAATTAATTTGGATTCACCTTTAGATAAATTATGAAAGATTGACTCCAATAACAATAATAAAGCAAATTATAGTATGTGAAATCTTGTTTTAGTGTCTTCATTTCATAATATAAGTATAAAAAAGATAAGACGTCCCCGACTCATGTTAGCGCTCATGTGGAAAACCAATGGGGATTCTCTTGTGTGGGCGTTACACACAGATCGTTCGCACTAATTCACGCCGTAACCTCCGGCATGCGAACCTCTCAGCAGAGGTCTAAGCGGCAGTTAAATTACGCTTCATTCAAACATTTTCAATGAAATTTATCAGAAATAATAAAAAAGGAATGTCACAAGATCTCTCACACATATCTTTTAGTGCAATGCAGACAACATGTAACTACATTTGATCGGTTTTGTGCCAATTCCTTTTTTGTTACCAAAACTATACACCAGGTTTAACCTTTAGCAACACTACATGTATGGCATCATCACATCATTTTGAATACTATAAATCTCATTTCAAGTTCATTATTAATTGTACTGTAATGTACCAGTGGCATTAATCCTATGGACCCAGCATTATTCACAATGTTATGACATGATTTATTAAGCATGTTTCATTGTATAAATGAATAAATTGCTACGTTATTAGAATTATGACAGGAATTTTTCAAAGTTTCAAATTCTAAAATTTCAACTGTATGTGGGCAATTAAAAAAAAGAGTTTACAAATGATTGAATAATGTGTCTTGTTATCAAGTGATAAATACTTGCATATCGTCGGCCTCATGCCAAAAAGGGCCTTAGCATTTTTAAAGGCCATTCATATTGTACACATATCAAAAACGATAAGGCCCTTTTGGCATAAGGCTGACGATATTTACACCACGTTAGGGACTCATATAGATTCTAATTTCCTTTCCCATTTATGTAGCAGATACATGTACATGTACTTGTAGTTTACTTCGCACTGATTCTTTTTTTTTTTTTTTGTATCTGGATAACTTTTTAATCCATTCGTAAGTAGGAAACAGAGGGTAATATCCACTACAAGTCTACCTTTCTATTTAAAAATTCAACTGACCATAAACTAATCTTGAACAAAACAAGAAATCAGTTTTGTTTGTGATACTCAATATATTATTCTATAGTACACTGACATTGTACATTCAGTTGGAAATAAACACCAAATATGGGCCTGAAATTGGAAGGAATTGCTTTTATGTACAAAAAGACCGCACTATTAAACATATTTTGCAATTACTGACAGAGAAAACAACATTTTCCAGCAAATTTGACAAATCAGGCAACCGGGCGAAGGGTGAACAGTGAGTGGGTTTGTGCTCAATTAGAGCTCTTTGGGTAAAGCAATCTGATTTGGAGATTCAAATAAAAACATGGTTCAATTCACTTCCCCTGCACATAAGAAATTGGATCAAGTCTGTCATTTTCCTTTTCTTAATCTTTGTCTCCATATTCTCTCTCTCTCTCTCTCTTTCTCTCTGTCATATCTTAGCTTTTTTATTTTTTCTTCATTCCGTCGTCTAAAATTTATGATCTATGTGTACATATCCCACCATTTACCCTGACTTCATCCAATTGCCTTTATATAGTTCTTGAGAACCGTCTTTTGCAAAACTCAAAGGCCCGTATTCTAAACCGTAGACCCAGTTTGTATCCGCCAACGGAGTACAAAATAGCAAGTGCGGCACAAACTTCAGCTCATACAAACTCTGTCTACAGTTTAGAATACGGGCCAATCAGTCTTAACCTTTCACTGTCACCGCCCCAAATATTAGCCACACCCTTTTTTCCAACCCCATACACCCCTTCCGCTAACCCCACACCAGTAACTTGTGGAATAAACCTAAAGACACTCTCTCTCTCTCTCTTTTGCTCTCACTCCCGCTCTCTTGCTCTCTCTCTCACTCCCGCTCTCTTGCTCTCTCTCTCCCTCTCAAACTCTCTTCCTGATAAATTTTCCCTCCTCCTGTCCTTCCTTTCCCCTTCCTCTGTTCTCTGCATCTGCATCTCTCTCTGCCTGTCCCTTGTAGCACTCTCATTCCATCATCTTCCATGTAAATGCCCCACCCCAGGAACTTGTGGAATTCTTGTCTGATAGAAAACATTTCCCTTCTAGCGCTACATCCATCAGACATGATACCCTACCAATATAAAACTACATGTACGTCACTGTCCATGGCTTATAACACACGTTTCTCCACTCCACCGCTATCCTAGTTCTCGGGGATATTTTCATGCACGACTGCTAATATTGCTAAACTGTAAATGACATTATGTCGCAACCGGCTGGCCGACTGAGAAGAGACGAGCAGCGATGGGAAACGAAGGTGAGGAGAGGTGGAGAGACAGGAAGGATGGAAAGGTTAAAGGATGGAGAGAGAAGAAGAGAGATGGCGAAAAGGTGCAATAAAGAGGACAGAATAAAATATAACATCTTATGGGGATAGAAAGAGAGGAAATAAGAGACATAAGATATTAAACACCTCAAATACATACAGAGGGGGTTGAAAGGAGGTAAAAAGAAAGGATAATAATAATGGACATAGAGTCAGAGGTAAAGAAAAAATAAAGAGAATGACAAAGAAAGGGATTTGTTAAGAGCAGAGAAAGGGAAGCAGAAGAAGTCGGAAGGAGACTGAGCGAAGAAGAGAGAAAATGGAGACAGGAAGAGAATGAGAGAGACTAAAAGACAAGAGAGCTATGGAGAGGGAGACAGGGAGATAAGACACAGAGAGAGAAACATAGAGAGGGGTGGAGGTTAACATCTAATACAGACAAGAGGTCCTTCTCTGCCTACATGTAAGCCTGCTCTCTTCCCTCATATGTATCCCCGAGGAGATGGAATGACGGTAGTAGTCAAGGGAAAAGAGAAATGAGAGAGAAAAAGGAGACAAAAATAAAAAGGGAGAAAAGGAGAGCATATAAAGGGCCACAAAGATGAAGCTCTAGAATAAAGAGAGGAAAGAGCATGGAGGCGAGAGAGGAAAGATACGACAAAGTGAAAAGGTGAGAGAGAGAGAGAGAGAGAGAGAGGAAGAGAGAGAGAGAGAAAAAAAGTGAGAAAAATCAAGACAGGATAAAGAGGGAGTGAGACAGCACAGAGCCAAGAGAGGAGAGAGAGAGAGAGAGGGGAGAAAGAGAAGAGAGAAAGAGAGGAGAATAAGAGTAGAGATAGGATAGGTTAATATCTAATGCAGATGTGAGACCCTACTCTGCCTAAACCTGCTCTCGATCTATAGTAAGTCGACATCATTCTTGATCCATAACCAATTTACTTACATCCTACGTCAGAGCCTGGTTCCTACTGTCTACTTTTAAGTCAATGACTAATCCATCTAAATACTGAACAATGTCCCTTACACAAACAAAAAAACATTGATAAATACATTAACTAAATGTAAGTTCATTCTGTATATCAGCAGTTATAAGAATTTGTGTCAACTGCTCATTCTACAGTAAATTTCATTCTTTTTAGCAATATCAGGCTTCCTCAACTATAGGTGATATGTCGTAATTTGTCCGGATATAAGTCGTCCGGAATTGATTTAGGTTTATGGTTTGTATGAACAAAGCTATCATTAATTTATAATCCTTTGGATCTGGAGCTCTAATTTGGGGGCAGCGTGTATTGGCAGGCCAGCATCAACCCTGCTTGACATAAAAAAATAGTCACTCTTGGTTTTTTTTTAAATATCTCTCAACAACAACAAAACTTTTTTAACAGCAAATAAAAAAGAAATTCCCTTAACGTACACAGTTTCTCTGTTTCTATGGATTTGCCCGAAATTAATATGAACACAGCCATGGATTCTGGAAAAGCAATATAGATGTCAATAAAGAAGTACGCAAACTCATCTAATGCCTTTTTCATAGCAAGTATCTTCCTGCATGTACTGGTGTACACCACTGGGGATAAAAAGTACCCCATGGATGTTGGCTCAGGAGCTAATGAAGCCCCCCCCCCCTCACCAAGTCAAGTAGCCTCTGTATATATTTTATTTAAAGAACAATTAAGTTTGTATGAAAATTCAAGGACCCCCACCCCCTTCTATTCCTCCTACAAAAGAAATAATATTTTGAGGTAGGCTAAGGGATGATAAGAGTATTTCTTTAGTAAGTTTCTAAAAGTTTTTTTTATTTATTTTCATTAAACATCGAAGGCCTCTCTAATGATTTTCAATTACATGTACACTTGCAAAGTTATGCTTTACTTTGAATCACTTAAATACCGCCCCCCCCCCCCTCCCAGGATTTATTATTAAAGCATAACTCTACAAACATGTAAAATGGATAATTCATGTATTTAAAAAAAATTTGAATTTGAATAAGAGCAATGTACTGACTAAACTTTAATTTCCTAAAATCTTGTTGAAAATTGAGGTGTTTGCATGGGAAATGCAAGAAGATTAACTATGCCACAATTGTCTTGGGAATGTTCATGCTTTGAGAAGGCTTTTTATTCTCTCTTTTCCCCCTGAGAAGAAAATTGAACACATTCTACTGTGAAATTACATCGATCAATAAAAGCCGAAAAATCAGACGAGGACATACAAAAAGGCTCTAAATCAAATTTGGGCAGAAGGAGGGGAGAGGGTTAACCTCTTTTTGTCTCTTTATTTTTATTCCCAGACACTGTATTGGTAACCTAAGCTCCAATCAGATACATCCAAAATAACAAAGAGCTAAGAGAAAAGAGAAAGAGAAAATGATGACAATCCTCATTACTTCTGGGGCTACCACTTCCAAAGAAACGACCCCCTATTGCTGATTTGCTTCACTCATTGAAAACCCTATTGCAGCAGTGAGTGCCAGTGTCACATCAAACTTGGTACCTTAGCGATAATGGTCCGTATGTATTCAGTGTCTGTAAGAGAGATGAAATATGGTTTGTATGTATACTAAAGAAATACAAGGGAATACACCTAAACACTTCAGAATAGATCAGGGAGGTTGGCTATTTCCACCTCCCTGAATATATACAAGACATTTGCACAGCTACAATTTTAATGCTGCTTACTTAGATTTGTATTTCTTTTTTTATTTTCGCGATCACTCAATCTAACAAATAAAGATTTTTACATGAGTTAATATAAACCCTAAAATTATCATTTCACAATCTTTGTATGTTTGTTCTAATATTTCCCTACGTATATTGTACATGTAGTGGGAATACCCATACTAAATTTAAGTTAATAGGGAAGAGGCCTAATATTCAAGTAGGACAGGTTTTCTGGTACGAATGAGCAGCCAAGTTATGACAATTCTGATCAATTTCAGAGGCTGCCAATATTATAGTGACAGCCTGCTGAGAGAGATGCTCTTTTTCTGTCCCAGAGTGTGATTGAAAGACCTTTCCCTCTACACATTATATTCAGAGGCTGGCCTGCCCATGCATATTGCACTTTAAAAACATGTCCACATTTTGAACATATCCCCCTGAAGGGCCCTGTCCATACATGAAAATATTTCACTGAATTACCCTGTCCATACCTGAAATGAAATAAACTGTCCATGAACTGAAAGACCCTTTAATATAGGCTTAATTGTAAATTTCAAACACAGTCTACACATGTATACGGATTAAAACACAAGAAATAATCTTATATTGGAAAATCTAGGTTGGATCGAGGGTGGGCTGAATTTGACCCAAAATAAAAATTTCCCACCAGACCCCCTCCCCCCCAAAAAAAAAGAAAAGAAAAAAAAAAGAAGAAGTTTAAGACAGAGGCATCAACCAGCATCAAATTTAGAAGATGACCATACATTAAGTCAAAAATATGGCTCCTAAAACAAATATTGAGCTACATTTAACACTACAAGAATTATATGAACAGGGCTGGACACATCAAACATGAAGAGAGTTCAACATGGAAAGTAATGAATCTCCACAGGCCAAGCAGGTGTATGCCAGTGAATATCAATAAATATATTTCAGTCCAAATATATCATCAAATATAACCACTCAAAGACCTTTACATTCAATACATCAAGTGTAGATTTTCATAGTCATGTGTCCTGCAGAAGGGCAGCAACATACATGTACTCTCAACAAAAAAAGGGAAAATGTTCACTCTTAAATGAGTGAAAATCAGAAAAGGGTGATGTAGAATGAAATTTGAGTGAATTTTGAGTGAAAATAGTAGATTTTACTCTATTTTCACTCATTTTTTAGTGACCTCAGGGATCATTCAAGATTTTTAGTGATCCATGAGGAAACTCCAAAATGATTGAAAATGGAGTGAAATGTGTATTTCTTTCCAAATTCACTCAAATTCACTCAAATTTCACTCTCAATTAACTCCTTCTGAAATTCACTTTCATCAAGAGTGAACTTTTTCACTTTTTTTTTCACTTCATGAAGAAAATGTACTGTGTCACTCACTGGACCATGAATGGTGACACAGTTCACAATATCTAAAATGCAATAATTAGTGAATATGGGACTGGAAAGGTATGTTACAGGACTAGTCACCTACACGTGTTTATCAGAGAGTAATCTAATTGCGCTGAACTGCCTGTAGTCGTAAATACCTTGCCCTAAATATTTGGAGCACCAGAAAGTACATGTATATTTGTAGAGTGCATACCTATGGTAAATCATGTCAACATAGTGAATATTTTGGCTGTTACATATTACAACCAATGGGGTGAATGTTTGCACAAGCATGCAAATCTACCCAAAGCTTTGAGGAAGCTTTCTTAGACATTCATTGGAGTGTCTTAAACATTTTTATTCAAGCATCCAACTGATGAATATGAGGACATCATCAGGAAATCCCAGCTTTTAAAAAAAGATTATCGGGACCCCCTGTGACAAAGTAAATGTAGAGACCTGTAATGACTCTCAATCAACTATTCTCTTTCAATCAACTGCTCTCTTTAAGGTTTTTTCCATTAAATGTTAATTGTTTACATCAGAATATATCTCCTTACACTTTATACAGCTTCATCAAAGAACTTAACAATAATTGTTAATATCATATTCCTTTTAACACCGCATTATTTATATTTCATGGACCTATATATGCATTCATAACCACGGACCTCCATGCCATACGTATGGTGTCAGTGCATGATGCGTATTATATGCATAGGAAGATGACCCCTAGTCCAGAGTGACTGGAGATTGGAACGCTAATCCAATTCAAAGCAATGTAATTTATGAAATGAGATACAGCTCTAGTCAGCTGGAGAAGTATTTACACATCAACCACTGGGGTGCTAGTAGTCTACTGAAATTGCACAGACCTCCTTTTTATATATAAAGGAGGGTGACAGTAATGACAGGAGTTGTGAAAGCATACAGCCTTCTATCCAGAAATTTGCAATCAAGAAAAGTTTCATAAATGGACTTCTTATTCACGACTTTTCAAAAACTGGAGTCTTTACCTCAAAGAGAGGAAACAGCTATATTTATTCAACATCATCATAAACTTATATGAACTCCTACTGTAGGTAAATACATTGATTGATAATAAAAGAAAACAATGTACTTACCGGTTTTTCTCAGAATATATGGTATCACAGGTAATATAGCGCCAAGACGTCGAAATCAACTAAAACCCTACGGTTGGTTCTTATACATGTACTTTGTAAACTTTCCGAAGGGATATGTTCAATATTATGGTGTAGGTGGCAATTTAAAATTAACCAATCAGGGGCAAAAAATGAAGACTGAATCAAATTAAACTGGTTTAGGAATGAATTTCGTGAGTTTTCAAATGTCATTCATCAATCTATGCAAACAAATCCAAGAAAAGCAAATGTTAGGCACATTCTAGAAAAACATTGTAAGCTGAGACTGAGAAAGTAGAATTTTCACTTTTTTTAATAGATGATGCAAAGATGGCTTTATGACTCTTTTGCAGGAGGAATTCATGAGGATCATGCAAGGAGCAACGAGAGGTGGGTGATGAGATTTGGTGCAAGAAAGTTGCAAGTAGTAAAGATGATGAAAGTTGTGTTTTCCGCTTCTGTAGGTCTCAGTATCAAAATGATGACAATTTTATTATAGAAGACAGTTGAAATTGAAGTACAAGACAATTAGCAGTTTAGAAGCATGAATTTGATGGCAAGAGAGGCTCGTTTGCGACTTTCAGTGACAGAAAGTTGTAACTAGCCCAGCTGCTAAACTGCAAAAGGTCTTTCAAAAGAGCGAGAATATGGCAGCAACTACAAGAGTTGTAGGTTATAATCAAGCAGGCTTTGTGAGAACCATTGAAGAGCTACACATAGTTGAACCATTTCCACTGCGATGACAAAGTTGAGAATGAGAAGAGAAATATTTCTGGCTTTGCTACATTGGGTCTATCATGCTCATTACTTGAAATCAATTTTTTGTGTCATCCAATTTTCTCTGTATGTCATTGGCTACTACCTTGGATAGTGACCTCCCCCCTCCCCCCCCAACTTCTCTCTTTTCATCCCTTCTAATTTAAACCCCTCTTTTCATTTGGTTAGCTTGTTGTACAGGGCAAAGAGCCACCACCAACCCATAATTTTGACAAAATAATCAATTTGCGGTTTTAATCTTTTTTTTTTTTTTTTTTTTTTTTATCCTGCTACACCCTCCCTTTCTCTTTCAGATTTTTCTTTGTTTGTTATAAACTTACATGTATTACTGGTAGTAAATTCAACAACAAGGGCACAAACAAATCAATAATAGACATTGTATTTGCACTTGATACCAACCTCCCCTTTATAACTCTTTCTCTCCTTTGATTTCTGTTAGATTGCAACTATTGACTCATTTAAATCATATGTACATACTTTTGTTCAAATATATATTATTTCAACTTCCCTGCCCCCTCATTTCCATTTTGTTTAAACAACCCCCCCCCGCCCCCAACTGGTTTTAAACCAACAACTGAAACTAGGCAATCAAAGAAAACTGTTATTATCTAAATGCACCAAATCCATTACGCCACCATTTCTGCCATTCTGCATTGGACACTAGTAATAGCAATCCCAATAAATCCATTTTGGGGCTAGTTAATGGACCTACGGCCGTCTGCCGGTATTGTATTGATTGTATTGACCAGCCAGATGGAGATCACCAATGGTCACTCTGGTCTGGATGGTCATCAGTATGAGACTTATAAAAAGTGGACATCTCTTTGTTTTGGCTCCTCTATTTATTTTCAAACTTTGAAATATACAGGTCTGTACTCAAAACAAACATCGATGGAACATCTCTTTATTTTGACCTGTCTCTCTTTAAACTTTAAAGTATGATCAAAAGCAAATGTTCACAGAACCTTTAGAATCCACACTAATTGTTTGGGAGAAGTTGTCCATGAGTACCAACCAACTAAAGTGGAAATCGTTATTGTTTTGACTCCTCTTTTTATTTTTATTGAATATTTAAAGAGTATAGTCAAAGCAGAGAAAAAGAAAATTTATCTTGAGGGCTTACTTTTCAATCTTTGATTGACACTTGAATCATCATGGTAATTATTGGATAAAATCCTTCATCATAAGAAATTGATGGAGATAACAGTGGCTTCTTTTTTTTGTCCCTTTTGAGAGTTAAAATCATTTATGCTCCTAACATCAAATGGTTCAAAACTGATTTTAAAAGGTTACAGCCCACACAATTTGTGTGGGTTACGATGTTCTCACTTTTAACTACGCACTGAATCAGCTTAATAGTTCTGAATTTTTTATGATCAGTGAAATGTATTCAGCGAGATCTATACAGTGCATCCCAGAAAAAAAAGTAAACCCAACTTTGAAAGCCCTCTATATTTAAAACTTTGTAGCAATATGATGACCTTGATTTATTTCATGATACTGCTAAGAGTAACTCATATTCTATTCTGGACATGATACCAAATCTATACCTAAAAATGTATTGCTGTGACTGACAAATGGGCACATTTGTCTTTAAAAAAACAAGCGTCAAAATTGAAGTGTACCAATTTATGTATGTTCATCTGTTTCTA
>CALNVZ010003433.1:31744518-31763767 GCA_940671915.1 Paracentrotus lividus
CGTTTTTAAAGACCAAACAATACTGAAACTAGGCATAATAAGAAAACTGCGTATATTATCTTAAATGCACCAAACCATTACGTGCCCATCTGCCATTCTGCAGTTGGACACTAGAATCTAGGCAATCAATACAATCCATTTTTGGGCTAGTTAAGAGAGCCTCAACGGCCGAATATCAATCTGCCGGTAATTGTATTGATAAGTATACATTGACCGAGTCAGATGAAGAGATCAGCCAATTATGAGTCACTCTGGTCTGGATGGTATCAGTATGAGACTTATAAAAGTCGGACATCTCTTTGTTTTGGTCTCCTCTTTATTTTCAAACTTTGAAATATACAGGTCTGTACTCAAACAAACATCGATGGAACATCTCTTTATTTGACCTGTCTCTCTTTTAAACTTTAAAGTATGATCAAAAGCAATGTTCACAGAATCCTTTAGAATCCACACCTAATTGTTGGGAAGAGTTGCTCCATGAGTTACCAACCCAACTAAAGTGGAAATCGTTATTGTTTTGACTCCTCTTTTTATTTTTATGTGAATATTAAAGAGTTTAGTCAAAGCAGAGAAAAAGAAAATTTATCTTGAGGGCTTACTTTTCAATCTCTTATGACACTGAATCATCATGGTATATATTGCATAAAATCCTTCTTCATAGAGAAATTGATGGAGATGAAACAGTGGTTCTTTTCTTATTGTCCCTTTTGGAGTTAAAATCCTTTATGCTCCTAACATCAAATGTCAAAACTGATTTTAAAAAGGTTACAGCCCACACAATTTGTGTGGGTTACGATTTCTCACTTTTAACTACGCACTGAAATCAGCTTCAATAGTTCTGAATTTTTAATGATCAGTGAAATGTATTCAGCAGAATCTATACAGTCATCACAGAAAAAAAAGTAAACCCAACTTTGGAAAGCCCTCATATTTTAAAACTTTGTAGCAATATGGTGACCTTGATTTATTCTCATGATACTGCTAAGAGTAACTCATATTCTATTCTGGACATGATACCAAATCTATACCTAAAAATGTTATTGCTGTGACTGACAAATGGGCACTTTGTCTTTAAAAAAACAGCGTCAAAATTGAAGATGATGTACCAATTTTATGTAATGTTCATCGTGTTCTTTCTTTTGTGTTATCTTTTGCTTTGTGTTCACTGACCCTCTTTCATCTCTCACCCATCTTTCTTTATCTTTCCTTTTTTGTTTTCTTTTTTTGTGACTCATAGGTGTTTTTTTTCTCACGCGTCTTTTCTCCTTTCTTCCAATTTACACCACACACACACACACACACACACACCACACACACATTACGTCTCAAGCTATCTACAGGAACAAATCCTTATGTTCTTCCTCTCTCTACCTCCCTCTTGCCTATATATACTATATATTTTTTTTAAATTTTATTTTTTGGGGGAGGGAGTTGCTTGGTTTCTCTCTCTCTCTCTCTCTCTCTCTCTCTCTCTGTTTTTATGTACTTGTCTTGATCAATGTCCTTCCCTTTGACCCTATTTCCTTTCTGAACCATCATCCTGCATCCTGTAGTGAAACACCCAGCATGAAAAGCATATGTACAAGATGCATGCATCTTTCTCTTTTTTTGCTGTATAATGTCATACATGTATGTCTCTCCATGCACCTCTCTCTCCATCCCTGTGTTCTCATCTCTCCATCTCTCTCCTTCTACATTTATGTAAAAAGCACCAAGCATGAACAAACCGTATGAGATCTACCTTTTCTCTCTTTTTCGTTCTCTATCTCTCTCTATTCTCTCTCCATCTCTCCTTCTCTTTCCTCACAATGCTAGAACATCTTCTCTTTCTCTCTTTGTCTCTCTATAGATCTATGTATTTTTGTCTAGCTCTCTATCTTCTCTCCATGATCAATGCTGGAGATGTCATCTATGCATGCATGCATGGCTGGATCTCCTAACACCCAGCAGAACAATTACAAGATGTATTCTGATAGCATACGGCTGCATCGCTCACACATCATCCATTGTACCCCAGTCAAAACACAACCTACACACACACATGCTACTAATTCACAGGCACAAGTCTTTGTCATTCAATGTCTGGAAATTGAGACTAAATATCTTAACCCATATGCCACGTACTGTTGCATAAAGACTCTGACAATACATGTTTCCACAGATTTATGACAGCTGAAGGCTTTATCATGTTCATGAAGAGTGTCTAATAAAATATCTTCAGTTTCTGCAGACTGAACAAACACACCCTTTGCTATCACTAATGTAGACCATAAGTGTTTACTTTGGCAGTACATTGTAGTTTCATTGTTTGCCATTTTATAATATTTTCATTACTGACTCTAAATACCGTTATCAATTATATTAAAGTGCAAATTTTCGAAACCTTGGATGGATTTGCAAAATTTTTGGAAATAGAAGTAGGCCTACTGTATGTACAAAATCACTTTAATATATCATGTCCAAAAAGACACAGCCAGTGAAAAGGTGGTAAAAGCTTCTTTCGAGACATACAACAAATGTATTTTCAACAGAAATTCCATGTCCTTCTGGCTCATACCAGTTTATTTCGTTAAAAAATGTATCAAATTACAGTCTGTACTTGCAGACTATTAGGAATAGATTTGTATTATCAAGTTGGAATTGGTGTCATATATTCATAATTACCAATGTAAGTCATTCATGTATGCAATTATTTGTCAAGGTCATATCATACTGCATCTATAATATTTCTTCTTTTCCCTGGGAGATGAGTCATTATAATAGCAGCTGTTTTGATGTTCTTTGTTGAAAAGGGATATAGTATCACTTTTCATGAATTAAAATCCCTTTAAAATGCTCTAGCAATAAATTTAATATTGAAGGATCCAGTAACAATGATATACAAATGTAGGTCAATCAGGAATCCCTTGAAATTTACACGGCTATTGTTTGTACATACATGTAGTGATAAAATATATCTATGACTTCATATTCAAAGTTTGAAGACCATTACTACGTTTCAGATGGCATGCTTTCCACCACGGTTCCAAAATGCCACTTGGTACATGTAGGTAGGCCTATATTAAAATCAAACAACTATATGTACAATGTAGATGTAAAAGAAACATTCTTAATGCTTAGTATGGTATAAACGTCTAGAGACTAGATATCATGAGTCATTTGTTTTCTTTTTCACATTCAGAAGACATTTGTTTTGCTTCCTACCTTCCATAATAATTCTGGCACTTTCAATCATGACGAGGGTTTACTTGTCAGTTTCAGGATATATCTCTCTGCCTTTCTCTCAACACCCATCATGCCAATTAAAGTGAAACTATTGTTCTGGTCATGACATTGAAGTGTGGAAGACACTGTCTTAAAGTAGTTTTGAAAGGTTGATAACAGTTCACCTAAGCATTATTTTGTGCTGTGAATTTTTGGAATCGCCAAAATGATAAGAAATGGACCCAATTCACCTTTGGGTCACATGGGCTTACACAGAAATGTACGTATGGGGCAACAAAAAATGTTTGGGACCCAAACATACCAGCTGTTTTGTATATTTTGGGTCATATTATGACTATTAGGGCAATTGAAGAGAAATATTTTATTGTGGAGATTTTTATTATGATTCTCTTCTCAAATCGCATGAAAATAACAGGAAAGCTCACAATAATTTTCCTCATCTTTCCAACATCTTCACGCTACACTAGATTCCCTTTAAAGCAGTATATATTTTTTTTATGTTTGTCTCCCACCTCTTCCTAATTGTATTCTTTCTCTCTCTCTCCAATTTTCACATACAGTTCCTTGCTATATATTTTTGTTGTTTTCTTATATCCCCTCTCCACATACAAGTTTTTCTCATATTACCTTGTTAATTATATATTACACTGTTTATTGTCACTCAGTATGTTCTTCCTTTCCTCTCTATTTCCATAACTTTCCTTTCCCCTTTATATTTAACATAATTTTGTTGTGTTTGCCTAGATAGACCCACGCACCCTGCCCTTTCTTCCCTACAGTCCCCCCCCCCCACCCTTCTCTTTCTTGCTCTTCTCTCTCTCTGTCTCGTCTCTCCTTTGCATAACATTTTCTCTTCATCCTTTCTATCTCCTCTTCACCTCTTCAATAATCTTTCACCCTCTTTTTCTCTTTTTCTCACCTATAGACTGCTTACTGCGCCCATAACCAACCCCACTTTTAGGGGCACTGCTTTAGACAACAGTGTAACACATTCCTCTATTTATGTGAGGACTTGGCTTTGGACAGTATATCCATTCTGTTATATTGTCAGTCCATCTTTTCCTGTGTCTTCCTATAACTCCTTTTTCTCTGAATAGTTCCTTGTAAGATGATTTTGAAAAGACCATTTGATCTTGTCACATGGCCATACCATTTGAGCTTCCTCTTCTTTACGGAAGAGGAAACTCCTTTATTCTTTTCACTATCTCAATTTTCTCCCTAGGTGTCTTTCTTTCTCTCCCCTTTCTCTCTTTCTCTCTCTCTCTCTCTCTCTCTCTCTCTCTCTCTCTCTCTCTCTCTCTCTCTCTCTCTCTCTCTCTCTCTCTCTCTACTGTACATGCCTATTCTGCATTTTTCATAAATTACTGAAAAAGCAAAGTACAATTTAATCAAAATGAAAAATAAACTGCATCAAAATATGCATTGTCTCAAATTTATATGAAGTAAGTACTTCCAGCTCAAAATGAAGGTACTACAATGTATATAGCTGTGAATGATTTTATGAGGGTGACAAAAGAGATTATGTTTGTATACAATGTTTTTGTTAAAGCAGGGTTATAGTTTTGGTATATACTGGTCTCATTATGAAACACTCCAACTTCGTAAACATCAATGTCACCATTACACCAATTTGTCACATATTTAAATATATCATACTCATAGGCCTTATTATGCATAGCCTATGATATGATATATAAATCTCATAAATCAAGTGAAGTTTGCGTTATCATATCCATCAGGGCCTATATGTTTTATTCTATCTCACAATGAATTCACAACTTTTAAAGTTCCTGTTTTAGATTTACCAAAACTATACCCCAGCTTATACTGTATGAGGTGTACGTGGTGGAGATTTAACAATATAGGCATTCGCTGACGAGTTACTCAACCATATTAAAATGAGAAACAAGTCGAAGAGAAAAGAGTAAAAAGGAGTCAAGGAAATTGGCAAAATAATAAAAAATGTCAATTTCGGGGAAGAATATATTTGATTTTCTTAATCTTAAATGATGCACGAGAACAATAGGCCTAACTTAGATCTAACAGGGAAAGTGTTTAATTTTGCCAATTTCCTCGACTCTGATCGAGTCTTTCGTCAGCAACATTGCGTCTCATTTTGATATGATGCATCAAATTTGGTTAGCATTTCAACACTCCATTTATATTTGGCATTGAACAGCAGAAATATATTTCTGAAGACAAACTGGATAAAAATGAATTCTCAGTCATCACATGCACACCACACGCACCTCTAGTCTAAATGCACCTGTACGCCGAACAACACAAATATCGGATACCAAAATTCGTGCATGCATAATGAATTGATTGATCTCGCACTATAATATGCAAGGAATGGGGTTGACAGCGAACGAGGGGTCTACGGACTACTATGGTAAAACGTTAGTCATAAAATCGATGAAAATGGAAGCATTAGTGAATGGTACTTACAGGCTGTTAGTGAAAAATAGTTAGTTCAATTATAACTCCTTCACCTTAAGGTCTTTCAGGGTCCTCTTGGCAAAAATACGGTGCAAAACTTGACTGTTTTTCCGTCCAGCATCCATACTCAGCTGCATAGCAAATTTCCAATACAATGCATGTGTGTACACTACAGTACCTGTGCTGCAGCAGCTCGAGCTGAGCGAATCTGAACTGGGGATAACCCCTAGCGATCGATACTAAAAAGCTGAGAAGACATATAGTATCGCGATACTCGGAATTTCCTGCATTTTAATAAAGCAAAGGGCAAAAAAATAATGAACTTGAGCCAATTAATTTATGCGTTTCATTGCAAACTTAATTTGAATTCATCTTCCCATATTATTTTTATTGTTGACTTTCATTGTTGCTGATGTTATTGAATGAAGTATTTTAATGTTGAAACGTGCTAATATAGGCCTGCGCCTAGGCCTTAATATTGTTGAGTTTTATTGAGTATTCCAAGTATCTTTCTTTTTAGTGAGGGTCGATCTGAATAAAATTGAAACTTGAAACTTAATACAAGTTTCTACCTTTTAATTCCCTTCAAGAAAAAGGTACATGAAATCCTCTTTTTTCAATCCAAGTTTGTTTCCTTAGTGATAAAAAAGATACAAACAATCTGATGAAGAAATACATAGGCCTACATTATACCAAAAAAAAATAAAAAAATAAAAAACGCATCCTAAAATACTCTCAATACTACATCAACATGGCAATAGAAAGTGGTGGGATCAGCAACAAAATGCCTACATATGCCCTATGGCCCTTCAAAGTGTGAAACAAATAGGAACAATGTTCTTGTGTATGGTTGTTGATATCTTTTGAATATAACTTTATTACTTAGTACTCAGGAATATTCCTATTGGGCTATATATTTCAAGCTAATAACAAAACCATCAAATGAGTACAAAGCGCAAGCTGATTCCACCCCAACCCCCACCTCTGTGTCACTGTGTAGGCCCTCTTTTTATTTTATGCGTATTTAATGACGTATCTCATCTCTTAAGTTAGGACTAGGCCTACTGTCTTTTCATTCATCTCTGAAAAGAATGGTATAATTGTTATTTGCTAAAATTTGGGAGTCCCCCCCCCCCTCCCGCTTCCACAAGCACTTTGTAACTACCTGCACTATCATCAGACTTTATAGCAATCTTGATCTATATAGAATCTTCACCAATTACACCTGCGCGATTATCGATATTTATAAATGCGATGTACTTTATCGATGTCACTGGGCGTATTGATCGTTGTAAATATATCGTTTGAGTCTAAAGGTCAGTTTGGGTTTTCCCCGGGACTGCGCGGGCTTGTAATAATGTAAACAAAAGACCAAAATCGGGGGGTTTCTCGTATTTAGACTTGAACCACGTGCCTGGTATTGCGACAGGTGCACCGATGGGAGGGGGCAAAAAGTCTTGAGAAATTTGAAAGTTGGGGTCACGGTGGAAAAGGGGAATTATCTCTGAAAATGGGACTTGAGATCAATATGGCACAAAGATCAGTGGCACAAAGGGGAAAAAAAACTATATTGCTATGCATTTTCTCTCTCTCTCTCTCTCTTTGAATGCGACGGTTCCCAAGGTCACCGAGAGGACAATTTTCAGTCTGAAAATGTATAGTGGGCCTAATAAGGCAAAAAGGGACATTGCTTTGTATTAAGAGTGTCCCTGAAGATTTCTTTTTGGTTAACCCTATCAAGACCAAGGTATATTGATGGTTCATAGGCCCAAGGGGGGGGGGGCACAATGTGCCCCCCTCCATAATTTTTTTATTATTTGACCGATCACTTTCATATTTGGCATGATGATAGAGCAACTCAAGCTTTACAACTTGGTAAAAGAAAAATTTCTCAAGGTCACCGTATGGGGGCGCTATTTACAATTAAATAAAGAAATACATAGAAAAACGCACAGAATTCGAATTAAATCATTTTGACTCTCTAAAATCACAGTTTGATGATTGAGATTGGTTCAGATATGTTTAATGATTCATTCATTGTTTATTCATCTATTTAAAATGTCCATAGTTGCCAAATGGGGGCGCTTTATTCTCTGAAATCAGAAAAATACAATTTCGCCACTAGAGGGCGCTTCAGGTAATTAACTAAAATAATCTAATTTTAATAGTTTTTGTAATAATTTTCACTGTTTAGGTATGCAAAGTGATTATACAATAAGAAATAATCATATTCTGTGAATTTCAAGGGATAGACTAATTCAAAAGATTAGAAATGTGAAAAAAAATGATATTTCAATATTTTCTTTTATATCTATTGTTTTGGCACCATTTTGAGCATGAAATGTAATAAAAACAAAAGGAGAAGAGTGGTATTCAGTTTAGAATGTTATTTAAATTCAATTTGAATAAAGAAACCTCCATAATATTGTTTAAAACAATGGATATCGAAAATTATCAAAAAATGGAGAAACATGGTTGCCAATATGTGGTTGCCATGGCAACACGGAATATCATACCCCCGCAAAATATGTATCAAAATGTTCGTGAATAAATTTTAGGAAAAGTCACCAAGTTTGGTGGAAAAAGATCCAAGCGTATAGAAATGGCGTATGAAAGTTTGGTAGGGGGGCACATTGTGCCCCCCCCCCCCCTTGGTCTTGATAGGGTTAAGGGCCATTCAAGAAAGGGACACTTTTTAGTAGGCCCATGCACTTCGGGAGTTACAGATCGTCGCACAATGTTGGCAAGGTCGAATCAGGTTGAATATAGGTGGAATAGAGTTATGTAATGTTTACAGGAGAAGCTCGGGATATTTTAACAACTATTCATGTGTGCAAAAAGTACACTAATTATTACTCATAGCAAGAGCTACATGTACATTTATCTATTTAAAAGTTTATGATATTGTATCGCACATTTCCTATTTTGGAAAGTTATACACTAATTTCACATTATAAATGACTTTATTCTTTCTCGCTTTAGCTCGCTTTAAAGAATGATGGAAAGAAAAAAATTAAGAAGAAAAAAAAAATATAAAATGCAGCATAACTTTTCATGAAGGCAAGGGATTTTTGGTTTTGCTCCCCTTTAAGCTATATAATCATGAATTATTTTTATGTTAAAGCATAATGCTATCGTAAATGCCTGTTGAGCATAAAGAAACAGTTTTTGTTTGTGCAAAGGTTGCACTAACTATTATTATTTTTGTTGCTTAAATATAAAACTCCAAATCTGGTTTGTTAGTGGGTAATAAAGGAGCGAATGAGAAAAGAGAGTAAACAAAATCATGAATGAAGACGAAAAAAGATAAGTCTAATTCAACTTGTCATAACTTGGATTATTTTTCCCTTCTTTTCCTCCTCTCATGATCCATGATACCAGGATTGGTCTGAGCATTTTGGTTAGACTTAAAGGTAAATGTACAAGGTATGCTCTTTAGTATAGGGTGTTGGCAGTGAGAATCGTATCTTGGTTTTCATGTCCTTTTAGTGAGTTCTATTTGAAATTGTTTTCGAGACATTAAGTAAATATCCATTTACATGCTAATTGTCTTAAGATTTTATCTTTTCTTTTCGGAGTACATGTTATGTAAATGCATTTTGGCGCTATAACATTTGTTTATCTAGTGGCCACGCTACACTAGAATTCTTTTTAGACAACTCACATACAGTTCAAATTCTGCTTTTACTTGCTTGTCATGTTATGTTCTTTCTTATGCAAATATATCCTTATCTGAATAACTGTGTACACCCTATCTGAAACATCTGTATATGTTACCACGATGAATACTTACCCTACTTCTATGCAATTCCAATGAGTGTTTTGCCATTATGTGATTTAGATGATACTGATTTCGATGCTTTATTCAATGAACCTCAAGATAATTGTTATCCTATTTGTATTCAGAAGGTGCAGATAATTCGAGAAAAGAATTGGTGAATATTAATTCGGAAACAATTCCATTCTTTATAAACCATGCCCTAACGATCCTTCACCGACTGTATTTCAGATCTAAATATTTTACAGAGGGTCAGTTTGTCAAGGAGTCTTGCACTCTTAGTACCGAATTTTCAATTCTTCATTTTAACATAAGAAGTCTGAACAAAATATGGACTACTTCAAAACTTTTTTGATCAGCTGTCTTTTGAATTGCAATTATTGGGTTATGTGAAACTTGGGTCGTGGACGATATTTATCCTTACATTTGCTTAACAAATTATTCCTATACGGGAAATTGTAGAGTTGGAAAAACTGGTGGTGGTGTGTGGGTATTTACACATCAAACAAATTTCAATCCAAAGTTTTGAGGACTTAAATCATATGTCAAATGTTGTCGAAACTGTTTTTATCGAACTGATTCTTCCTGGAAAAAAAAACATAATAATTGGAGAGAATTTACAACCACCACAATCGAACCCACATGACTTCTTACTATTCTTGAAAATTTATTATCTGCCCCTTCTCTTGAAAATAAAACTTGTTATATTATGGAGATTTCAACCTTCAAGTTGACCTCTTGAAATGTAATTCATGTATACATTGTCAAAGTTTTTGTGATATTATGCTCGCTAAATCATTTGTACCCTGATTAATAGACCAACCCGAATAGCCAATAATTCCTCAACTCTTATTGATAACATTTTCTCAAATTCACTAGAATTCACGAATTCTGGTATAATAATAAGTGACATTCGGACCATTTTCCCAGTCTATGTATTTTCACCCCTTACAATGAAAACGTATCTTCCTCACCAGCATTGACCCGACCTTTCTTGAAAACAACATCTCAAGACTAAAAGAATCTCTCGCCCAGACTGATTGGTCCCAGGTGTATCACAAAGGCAATGCAAACGAAGCTTTTAATGTCTTTATCAACTTGTTCATGAATCGGTTTAATACGCACTTGCCTTACAGTCTTCTCGAACAAAAATACAAAAAGTTCCCGGTCTCCGTGGATTACAAATTCTCTCTTCGGTCCATAAATAAAAAAAATCGTTTGTTCTATAAATACAAGAAAACTAAAACCGAGCATGATAAACAAAAATACTCCACCTACCGTAATATCCTTACTTCCTTGTTACGAATTGCAAAAAGAAATTTCTTTTCAAATCAATTTGAAATACACAAATCTGATGCTAAGAGTACGTGGAAGGTCATAACTAATGTGTTGAATAACAAATCTAAATCAGCTTCTATCAATAACATAACATTTAACAATTCTGAAGTACAGGACCCTAAAATAATAGCTGAAATATTCAATCACTACTTTGTCAATATTGCCCAATCTTGCCCATGCTATTCCAAATACTAATGTAGATGTACGCACATTTTTAGAAAACCCAGAACTTCAGACTATGTTTTTCTCTCCAGTAACTGCAGATGAGGTCCTTTCATTAGTAAATAGGTGAAAACCGAAAAAAAGTTCCGGATTTGACGGCATTTCAATTTTCTTTATAAAAAAATCATTAATGAAATCATTGAACCCTTACACAATACTTAATGTATCCTTAACAAGTGGTATAGTTCCAGATAATTTCAAAATAGCTAAAGTAATTCCAATTCATAAAAAGGGTAGTAAGCAGATATAGGAAATTATCGTCCCATTTCTCTTTTAACTTTCATTCTCCAAGATCCTTGAAAAAAATAGTCTATTCCCGCACAATTGATTTCTTTAACAACTACATATTTTGTCCAAATCACAATTTGGTTTCCGGAAAAAACATTCAACAGTCCATGCCCTTCTGATGTTTAAATAAAGTTGCAAAATTTTGACGACTACTCCACACCATTGGTATTTTCCTGGACTTCTCCAAGGCCTTCGACACCATAGACCATGACGTCTTCTTTTAAATTATCGCATTAACGGAATTCGTGGGAAGGCCTTGGAGTGGTTCAGGAGTTACCTTTCTAATCGCAATCAATTCGTTGTAATTAATGGCCATGAATCATTGAAACAAAAGTGTTACTTGCGGAGTACCTCAGGGATCCTTACTTGGCCCGCTATTGTTATTATGTATTTAAATGATTTCCAAAATTGTTCAGATAACTTTCTTTTCTTTTATTCGCTGATGACTCTTAATATCTTTCTTCTAATAGAAATCCCCAAATCTTACTTAATAATGTAAATAATGAATTGCATCTTGTATTAAATTGGATTCAAGCAAATAAGTTATCACTTAATATAAACAATACAAATTTATTTTATTCAGCAACACTCTAGAAGTTTACCTGGACCTGTTCTCCTAAATCATAAGAATATTGCCCCAAGTTGAAACAACAAAATTTTTAGGAATACACATTGATACAAATTAACTTGGAAAACACATGTACATTATATCAGCAAACTCATTTCCAGAAACACAGGAGTCATTGGTAAACTAAAAAAATACTTTCCTTCTCATGTCCTAATTACTCTATACAATACATTAATTCTCCCTTACTTAAATTACGGAATTCTTGCCTGGGGAAATAGCTCTAAATGCCTCATTGATCAAATTTTACTAGTACAAAAAAGAGTTGTAAGAATATAAAATACGAGTTTTCTAACCTATACGACCCATTGTTTTATGCATGTGACATTCTTAAGATCCAAGATCTCTTTTCATACAACTTAGAATATTTATGTTTCTACTAACAAAACATGAATTACCCTCTCCTGTATCCTCTTTGTTTGTCATGAATTATACAATAACATTCTTATCCAACACGACAAAGTCATTCTTATCACCTTCCATGTACTCGAACAGCTTTCGCTCACATACAATTATATTCACTGGACCCCAAACTGTGAACGAACTCCCAGTTGAATTAATATCTTCCACATCCTTACAAATATTCAAATGCAAATTTAAAAGGTTTTTGTTATAATTACAGCTTCTTTTCAGGCCCTCCAATAGAACTTTGTACTCCCCGTCTTTTGTTTGTCTCTTTTGATCTTTATGTCCTTATGTTTGTTTTGTCTTATTTTTCCAATTTAATTTAAATGATTTCAACTCACGACAAGGGAAATCTATACTCTACAAGCCTAGCTTTTTATTAGATTTCCCCATATTTCACTGTTATATAAGAATCCTTATTGATAATAGTATACATGTATTTTCTATTTTGATAATGTACTTTATGTTGTATATTTTGTATTATATTAATGTGAAATATGAAATAAACTAAACTGAAACTGAAACTGAAACGGTGCGAAACTTTTCCCAACTCTCCGCAATGTTATATAACTTTTTCCAGCTTTGCCAATATACACAGCTCTTTGCAACTATATATATATATATATATATATATATATATATATATATATATAAACAAAATGTAGTACATTTTCGCCAATTTTTATTAGATTTGTCTCAAATTTTCGACGGTATTGCCTACGTCTTCCTCAGGAGAAATATTTACAAATATTTATATATATATATATATATATATATATATATATATATATAACCTGACTAACCCGAAGGATAAAAATCAAAATGTGGATAAATGCGAAGGATCATGGTGAAGTGATGGACCTTTTTGAATATGAGTTTGAACAAAGAGAGAAACTGAACAGAAATATAATCTGAGAAATTAGCAAAGAAAAATTCACCGGGAAAAAACAAAACAAAACATAAATTAGGTAATTATTTAAAAGCATCACTCTGAAAAAGGGCTTTATCTGCTCTTCCGGTCAAACTAAAATCTTAACAATGTTCGACATGAATTTGTGTGACTGTTCCTTTGCTGGTTTTGTAGCTGTGTTTCATATAAGAGACTAATGCAATTTGTTACTGAGCTTTATCTCTACCCCTACCCCCCCCCCCCCCCCCGCATTGTCATGATGAAAGAATAAAAAGCGGAGGAATAAGATCATAGGCCTGCGGCACAGACTGGGGCTTTTTGGGTGTTGAGCATATAGGACAGAAAAAAAGGTTAGGGTTGGGGTTAGGATTAGCGTTGTATTAAAAAAATAAAAATAAAAAATAAAAAATACCCCAAGCTGTGCCACAGAAAACAAATAACGTTTCCCGCCCCCTTCAGAGACGATTATTTTGATACTGCGATCATGCATGACTAGCATCTTATTTTGTTAAGTATGACAAAAGAGGGCGACAGTGAACGTAAGGATGTCTGATGCTTGTAGTTTGTGTAAAAGAAATGTGTTTCCATCATGTACTGTGTTTGATTAATTGACTCTACATGATACAGTGGCCGCGGAGAGTTTTTGAAAGTGGAGGGGCTGTGCCGAAAGTGGGGGGGGGGGGGGGTGGGGGGGGGGGGGGTTAACACGCTAAAAATCACAAATCTATGGTCATTTTTGCGCTTTTGTACCCATTTGCTGCAAAAAGTGGGGGCTGAAGTCCCCCCCCCCGGCTCCGCGGCCCCTGTGATGGACATATCATTATGTTCAGTTGAATAGAGGAATTTTTAAACTTTTATTTTAAAGGAAACCAATACCCAAGGAAATAATAACTTCCATAGGAAAGAGCATAATGAGAGGAGCGATGTAAAAAATGTTTCATCAAAATCGGTTATAAAATAAAAGAGTTATGGAAGTTTGAAAAGTCTTGTTTCACCTTCTATGGGGATCCTCAAATTGGCAACATTGGCTCCAAAATGGACGATTTTATGGACAACTCTCCATTGGTTTTCACGGTACACAAATTTTCAGTTTTTCCTCATTTTCTTTCAAAATATGTCTTACCTCCTTCTGAGCTCAACATTATGTTGTGTGAAATATATTTTTCCATGACATATTTTGAGCTCAGAAGTAAATATATATATAAGACATATTTTGAAAGAAAATGGGGAAAATCTGAATTTGTGTACAAAACAAATGGAGAGTTGTCACTGATCTCTACCCAAAAATTTTGAAGCCGATGTTGCCAGTTTGAGGATCCCCATAGAAGGTAAAACAAGACTTTTCAAACTTCTATAACTTTCTTATTTTATGACCAATTTTGATGAAACTTTTTTTTTTTTTTTTAAATGAAACTTCTTCTTGTTCTTCTTGTTTTTGTTCTTCTTCTTCTTCTTCTTCTTCTTCTTCTTCTTCTTCTTCTTCTTCTTCTTCTTCTTCTTCTTCTTCTTCTTCTTCTTCTTCTCCTTCTCTATTCTTCTTCTTCTTCTTTAGATGATACGGGGCCTAGTATACATGCACTGTTAAAAAATAAATAAATAAATAGAATAAAATAAAAAATAACAAACCAAACAAATCTTTGAAATTACTATCTTTTTTGCTCGCCCAGTCTGACGGAAAACAAAATTGTGTGTACCAAAATCTGAAATTCCAATTTTGCCCCCCCCCCCTCTAAAGAAATCTTGGATCCGCCACCGAACAGGGAGTATAGGCGTTATAATTTGTCGGCCTTCAGCCATCAAGAAGGTTTCAAATAAAATTAATAATTAAAAAAAAACAAAAAAAAAAACTAAATCCACCCGGCCTAAATAAAGCCTTTGTTTTGCTCATATACTACGGTACCTGTTTTTGTTTTGTTTTTGTTTTTCTCATAAATACTGTTCTAGGCCTATGTTTTGTTTTATGTTGATGATGATCCTATTATTATTATCGGGATTTTATATCAATAAAGGTTGATTTGATTTAATTTGATTATATTAGCCACAGGGGTAGGGTTTATTCCGTCAATACATGAAGGTCAATCATCCATCAAAAAATTTCCCCTCTTTTTCCCTTTTTTTTTTTTTTTTTTTTTCTACTGGGGATGGGGGCGAGCACCCATCGGCCCACTGGAACCGCGCCTGATGTATGCTCAATGTGTGATTCTAAAAAGTAAAAAACAAAACAAAACAAAACAAAATAATAATAATTAAAAAAAAAAGGGGGGGGGAGCGCTAACTTTACCCTCTAGATCTAGCGATCGCTTCATCATCTCAGCATGGACGACATCAGATCTCAGTAGACCGACTTTCGCCGGCCACGCTTGTTGCTAAGTGACGCGTCGACCAGCCAGATGCAGATCGGACGGACTGCCCTAATTTCGCCGACAGCTTGATTACTGGTAAGTTTTCACTTGATTTTTTTTGGACAAACTATTAAGAATCCCAACCAAGATGCTGTATTTTTGAATTTTTTTATTGGAATCTGTTGAATAAAAACGTGAGAAATGCGTAAATTTGTAAGAAAAGGTTGCTATAATCGGTGTAGGCCTGGCTGTAGTCCCATATGCTGAACATTTTGTTTGTTGTTGTACACATATGCGTGCAAACCTACCATAGAACGGATCGACGCATTCCCCGGCCATCGGCCACCGATTCCCTTTTTTGATATTTTAACTTAATAACAGTGAAAGTTCCAATTTATTTCACACTCACCTGATCTATCACTTTACCTGTGTATTTTGGACTGGATTAGAGATGATATAGATTATTCAAATGTAGACATTATCAGTCCGTTTCTCTCCTCCTATCCGCCAATTCAGTGAATGAGAACAGACTCGAGTGTGCACCACTCATGCATTTACACGCGGATGATATGATATCATCCTCGTGCCCTCTGCCATTCAAGTCTCGAGCGCGATGAGGACAGAAAAAAACCCCTTTAATTTACCCTTACAATCAACTTCTAACAACTTTAATTGCTATTTAATGGGCTCTTATTCTTAACATTTGTAAAAGTTAGAAGCATTGATATGTTATGTTTTTAAAAAAATATGCTGAAATAAAAAGGAGAAATAACAGGAAAAAACTCACCTATTTTCAGCAGTTCTCCGAATTTTCTGCCACTCCAGTTGGTATGGTAGCAGAGAGAAAAAAAATGAAACAGAAATTGCTGCCTAGCCTGCGATCGTGCGTGAGGTGTACGGTGTAGTGTGCATGTAAACATGGAGTAAAATAAACAAATGTTAACCTATTTCTTCATGTGTTTGTAAATAAAATTAAACTTGAATTGAAATACATATCTAACTGTCTTTGTCTCTGTTTTATTTATTTATTTTCTTTTTAACATAAAAGCAAAAAAAAAAACAAACAAAGAAAACTGCATCAATACAACCAAAACAAAAAAGGCAAAGAAAGAAGAAAAAAAAGATCATCATAGTATTCATAATGAGGGGGTGGGGAGGGGTTCAGCCAACTTTTCTCAGCAAACATGTACAAAACACAAAAATTACCATACACTGTACATTCGTGATTTTTAGCTTGTTGAGCCCCCCCCCCCACTTGCGACCCAGCCCCTTCACTTTAAAAAATTAGAAATCACCAGGCCTCTCTACCTCATAGCTTTAAAAACAATAAACAAAACTTTTGTTAATATTATATTGTTATTTTATTATTACTAGGCCCTACTATTTTTTTATTTATTTATTTTTTCATTCTATTCGCGAGTGAATCAAAAGCTAATCATCCATCAACAAATTAAACAAACAAGGTAACTACTGTTGCCATGTCACATTCGACTCGTGACGGAGACATCGTCAAAATGCAAGCTTTCGACAAAAGAGGGCGGCACTATTTATTCCGCCATTTAATTACTTGCGCCTCCTGGTCCCGTTAGTCAGTGGCAAAGATGTACATACATAGCGGTTGAATACTAAATTTACTACTTTGAGGACATTAGGGAGTAGTGCTCAAGGAAAGGAAATAAGGAAAAGAAGATTGCCAACTATTCGGTAAGTGAATTTTCCATGTTTTTTTCATATTGTTTATTTGCTGAATCTTTTGAGTACGACTGTGTTGATGTTTCGTACGTAGTCCCATCTATGGTAGTCTCGGTAAGTTGATTACGGCTCCACTGCACGCGTGGTGTGCACCAGCTACTGCATGTTGAACGACGTTGAGGGCTTGCACCGTATAGAGCTTGAATAACAAGAGGACAAAACCCATTCAGTAAAGCATTAGAATACTACGATAATATTTTTTGATTGACTATCGTGTAATTGACGATCTTTGTTTACGAATTGTAGATTTAAACAAGATTGACCCGCGGAACTCAATTGATCTCATAACGCCAACGGGACTAGCTTTCTTCCATGCCCGAAAGAAGATTTTTTATCGAATGGATTTATTCAGGTAGTCCCAACCAATACTGATCTTTACGAAAGATACAGTGGCGGATCGAGTATTTCACAAGAAGAGGGGGGGGGTGCAAAATTTGAATTCTACATTTCTGGTACACCCCATTTTTTCCCCTGTCACATATTCCCCCTTTTTTTTTCTTTTTGGAGGGGGGGGATAGATGTTTTTTTTTTTGTTGGCCATCATAAATTTAAAAAAATCGAGCTGGTCCGTTTTCGACTTTACTTTTCTCTTTCTCACTTTTTTTTTTTGGGGGGGGGGGAGGCGGATCTTTCTTGCAAGATCCCAAACGGAGAACACACCTACGCAAAGCGGTGAGCTTTTTCCCAGTTTTTTTTTTTTTTAATTTTTTTTAAATAAAAAAGTAAGATATATAGGCATATAATAATGAGCCTATATCTCAACTTTTTATATAGGACAAATTTTGAATAGTATACACGTCTGATGATTTAAAAAACAAGGCAGAAAAATCGTGCTTAAGAGGGGTGAGCGTCCGCCGTGTATAGCTACTTGGAGGTGCAAGGTCAATAATAATTGACCATGCAATAAGTGTAAGTGGTTGTTGTATGATGTTAGTGCGCGTTATTAAATTTTAACTTTTGTTAGTTTTTTTTTGAAAACCGAAACTCAATTCAAAGTTAAAAGTTATTTTATATTTCATCAATGCTATCCTATCTATATAATAAAAGCCGAAGCCGAAGGACCACAAAACGGAGAGCTGCCACTGCCCGAAAATGGGTAGTACCCGTTCTCGCGTGTTGTGCGGGTATGCGCAGCGAGACCCTACACAGCTTCCATTGTATCTGTACTGCATGAACGCGTGAAATCTTAATGCTTTCCCCCTCTATATTCTTTGGGTATCGAGGGTTGGTACGAATGTTTGTCGCCATCGTTGTTTTTTTAGTTTCAACACTTTGCTCAACAAATCATTTAACACTAAAAGCAGTGCAACGTTACGTGACATTCAGAAGTCGTAAAATAGGACCGTTTGGATGCAATCTCGCCATTTTCGATGAAAAACGACAGACGAAAATGTGAGAAAAGAAATCGGAGAGCGGCCACTGCCCGAAAATGTGTAGTACCGTTCTCACGTGTTGTGCGGTTTGTCCGCACCAAGACCCTACACATTTCGATTGTATCTGTACTGCATTGTATGTACGCGTCAAATCTTACTCTTTCCCCTCTATATTCTTTGGGTATCGAGCATTGGAACGAATGTTTGTCACCATCCTTGCTTCTTCCAGTTTTACCACTTTGCCCAACAAATCACTTAGAACTCAAAGCAGTGCATCGTGACATTCAGAAGTCATGAAATAGGACAGTTTGGATGTAATCGTGCCATTTTCGGTGAGATAGGATAGACGGAATTTCTGCCGATCGATCGCTATAATCTATGGTGTCCTTAAGAAAGCAAAAACAAAATTAATCACAGAAAAAAACATGTTATACATGTTATATAGAGAAGTGAGAGAGAGAGATATATATATATAATAGTAAAATAGTAAGGAAGGATGGACAGCCGGGAAATTGATAAAGAAATCAAACACTAAAATTATAATTTTTAAAA
>CALNVZ010003433.1:31765636-31793196 GCA_940671915.1 Paracentrotus lividus
AACAAAAATATATAGGGGCCAAATACGGAAAGGAAAAGAAAAAAAGAAGTAGAACTATGAGTAACATGCGCGTATTTTGGGTGGGGGGGCGCTTAAGGGGGCGCCAAATTTACGTTAGCAGGGCGCTAAACTGACCTGAAGGGGACACCAAATTGATCGAAAAGCAAATATAAAATAACAAATAAAAATAGAAGAAAAAAAACATTAATAAACAACCCCCAGGCTATTAACTGATATGGACCTTCTTTTCTTGGAGGCGAAGTGCTGCCATATTTTTCTTCATTGGGGGGGGTGAGGGGGGAAATTATAGGGGGAAAGATTAGAGAGAGAAAGGGAAAAGGTAAGTAAAACATCTATGGTGGGACTTTTGGCAGGGTATCGAAAACATTTTCTATTCGTACAGAATTATGTATGACAACATAAAACATCTCCTCCTATATTTATATTCAAAAAAAAAAAAAAAAAAATGGGCGTGGGTCGGGTGAAAATCATGTTTTTGTTTGTTTTTTTTTTAAACTTCAGAATCAAATTTCTATAATGAAACAAACCATATTAAATAGAATTATGTGCCTCCCCCTGTGCTGCTACGGGCACTGCTGCTAGTTCTTTATATTCTTATAATCAAGAAAGCAAAATATAGGCCTAGATTGCTATTAATATTCTATTTCTAACGTAAGTTCCCGAAATTTGACCGCTGACACAAATGACGAGGACGATGAAAAAAAGAAAAGGCTCATTAAAAAAAAAATCTTTCTGAATATATGATAATACTTCCAATACGTGGTACAAAAACATAAAGCCCATGGCATGCCAGCGTGAACTGAAGTTAAGAAAAAAAACGATCTGGAAAAATTCGTTCATTAACTCGGAGAATTTGAGGTTTGAATGACATGTTTTTTTTTACACTCACGAGCCCTGCATTAAGATGCTACGAAAAAAAAAAAGAATAAAAAGTGAGATTGTATCACCTGATTCAGGTGACTGGCAGGATTCTTTTTCCCCGCCAAATTTTGACATGGGATTCATCACACAAGCACCTGAACCATATGGGACTAATGACAAGATTCAGAAAACAAACTTGATTTTTCACTTTTGAAAAAAATTTTCCACTTACTTTCTTCAATAACTGAGTGTTTGGCTGTTTCTTTAAATATCCCTTATTTTTTTAATTTTCCTTCTCTCTTTTTGGATGAAAAATAATTTTTTTAAAGTCCAATTTCTGGCAATTTCCTCACAAGTTTTCTTTTGGGGAAGAGAAAAAAATCATTGATGTTTTTATTTTTTTTTCATGATTTTGATTTGAAATTTATCCAAAACCTATTCATTGTGTCAATAACATAGAAATATGCTACTACTTAATTTGGAGCTAAAAGCTAAAATTGTGTGAGGTAAATGTAGCATCTTTTGTAGGATTACAAATTGACAATCATCTGACATGGAAACCGCATATTCAAAAGATTAATGCATGTATTCGTAAAAAAGTAGGTATCTTATTCCGACTTCGACACTTTGTTCCACAGAACATCTTAATTTTACTATACAAAGCTTTGATACAGCCACATATTTCATATGGCATTGAAGTATGGGGAAGTACTTATAAAACTAATTTGAACTGCCTATTTTATACTAAAAAAATGGCAATGCGAGCAATAACTTTCAGCCCATGGATGACAAATTCCAAACCTTTGTTCACAAGACTAAAGATCCTAAACGTCTATAACTTACATGATCTAGCTGTCTTAACATTTGTATATGATTTGTTGAATCGCAAGCTACCTCATTCTTTAACTGATTATTGCCAAGTAATAGAGCACAATTATTCCACAAGAGGGAAAGAAAAAAATAAATTGTATATGCCTAAGTGTAGAACAACACAGGGCCAATTCTCGATATCATTTGTGGGAACAAAGTTATGGAATGGCTTACCAGATTATATAACAGAGAAAAAAAGCAGAAATTCATTTCGTAATCTCCTGTCGAGTTATTTATTGCTAAATTAAGCTTGTAATCGTGTTTTGACTTGTTTTTTGTTATTATTATTATAATGCATCTAATAATTCATTCTAGTCTATAAACTTTAGAGAAGTAGTTTTCGATTAATTTGTACATAATAGTTTTGTTTGTTTGTTTTTTGCCCAAATAATGTTATACTGGGGGCCAGGCTCGACTAGCACATGTGCTACCTTCTGGTTCCTATTAACATTAACAACCATATTCTTTTATATCTACCTATTTTATATCTCCAACACTTTGTATTATAATTATTGTATCCATGCCAATGTATTCTGTATCTGTATTCACCATTGTATGAAGATATTGTTGTTGTTGTTAATGAATGAATAAATTCAATTCAAATTCAAATTCAAATTCAATTCAAAAAGGAGAAAAACCTTAGAAAAAAATATTGAAAAGGTTGCATAATTTCCCCCAAAATAGTTTGCTCCTCAAGGTCAATCCTAAAGTATTGAAATCGTGCTATGAGTGGAATTCATGTAATGGTGGCCCCAATCTGTTGACCTTTTTCCCTCCTTTTTTTTTTTTTTTTTTTACGGGCGAGTGGAGGGGGGGGGGGAGCCAACCCGTCGGCCCCCTGGATCTCTCCCTGATGTATGCTCAATGTGTGACTCTCAAAAAAGGAAAAAAAAAAGGGGGGGGGAGTAAAAATAAAATTAAAACCGTAAAATTCTGGTTTTGCTACTTTTGTATTTTGACTACTTTAGTAGTCCACGCACCCTCTAATAAGGCGCAAGGCGACGCGGTATGCACCCTCAATTTCTTAAACAGTCGAGAAAACAACAAGTCTATCGGAGATATCACAAAATCTTGGGGGAAAAGTAATTGGTTTCTTGTTTTTCTACAATTTTATAAAATCATGAAAAATACACATTATCGAGACAGGTAATGAAATTTTACATTCACTTACTATATGTGCGTGGACTAATGTACCGTTCAGTTTTGTGGAAGAAAATTGACACGGTCGCGTAATCGACTCAAGCTTGCGCATTCGCGAAATATTTTTGTTATAATTTTCTATAGAAATGTTCCTCAGAATATATTACATTCAATAGAGGAGAAAAAAACTGATGAAAATATTAAATTATTTTATTTTTTGGCAGTTGAAAACAAAGTGCGTGGACTAAGGTACCCTCAACATACAGCAGAATCATGTTAATATCAGAATGCCCCTTGTATTATGTGAGCATCTAATGCTTAAAATGTTTGCCAAAACACCCTGCAGGGTACACGTACTACACACACCACTTAGTGTCACAAATGTTCACTGGTACATTCCTGACTGCACATATAATTTTTGCGCGTACACAGATTCAGCAAGAGTTCCCAAGGTATACCACTGAGTCAAAAAGTGAATGAGTGATGACGGTGCTTTTGTATCAAAAATGCATTTTTATTTAATCTTTCAAAGTAATGAATCTGGATTCAATCTATTTGCTTTTCTCTTCCCTACAGATTGATACCCCAAAATGCCTACTATTATTGAGATAACAGATGAGGAGCCACCTGTAGAACAGGCACCAGTCTTTGTCACTGAAGTCAAAGCTGACATTCCAACCCAGCCTGTAAGGATTGGCAAACTAGTTTCCAGTGAGTTGACCAAACCATCAGATGTATTGGAGCAGGAGAAACTTCCTGATGAAGAGGTTGTAGATGGGTTCCAGCAGAATGAGAGGTTGGGTGAAAAACCAACAGAGCTGAAGGTAAAATTCCATGGAGTAGATTTTCCCCAAGCAAATAAATGAAATTGCAAATGAAAGAAGAAAAGGCGTCTAAACACGATTTAGTGGCACATACATATGTAAGATTATAGAAAAAATGAGGCACAATTGTTATTGATGTTAAATCTGAAAATATAATGTTTAATCTCGATCATTCATGTAGATTAGGTAGGCTATTATTAGAGGGAAAAAAAATTAAAAACAGAAAATGTCAAAATCCAAGATGGAAGCCCTTCAGCAGTAAGAACACATTATCGATATAACTTTGCCATTGTTTTCATTTTTTGTGTATCCAATCCTACCCCATATATCTTACTCGTTCTGCAACAGAGAAACTTGTTCATCCACTCATTTCTTCTCACCTCGATTTTGGAAATGGAATACTATAACCAAATTAGTTACTTGTTACTAAATGTATATATTGCAAGATTGCATAAGCTGGAAAATGCATATATTATATATATTATTTGTTTGTATAATATTGTTTCTTTGACAAGCAGACAAAGTCATTTCACACTGATTTTACAAAACGTCCACTGGTTGCCCGTAAAAGATTGCATCAATTTCAAAATACTACTTTTGGTCTATCATATCATCAATGAAACAGCCCCTGAGAGTAATATTTTGATACTTCTTTATCTGTTTATTAGGAGAAAGATGAATCGAGCAAGAAGGAGAGAAACCGGAAGGAGGAGGAGGAAAAGGAGACTGACTCTCAGCAAAATCCTGATGATGAAAACAGATACCCAAGGTTAGTAGCCAAATGTACATGGATGTCTCAGATATACATTTGTTTTTTCTACTTTCATGTGACTCATGACTTATTTTTTGTACTCCATAATTGAAGCAATTACAATTTTTATTCATATTATTATCAATTTTGAGAAGAATGAAAGAAAGAAAAAAATGGTATTGATTTGTGATATTATGTTTTTTGATTGACAGAATGACAGAGAAAGCTCTGAGGGATATCTGTAAGCAGCATGACCTGTACAGAACACCAGAGCTCAATGATGTGCTTTATCTACATTACAAAGGTAACGTATTACACCTAATAGACAGTTCACCATGTGTCTAACAGAAGGATGTATCTAGCATCAAGCAGAAGGGTGTAAACTTGAGTTCACCCATGTTGACTTCAGGGTTCATTGCCAATTGGTTAAAACACACGTTGACTATTGCCTGTTTGGCCTCATCACTCATACAACCAGTTTCTCAAATAACCTTTTGGTCTAATTGTCACTTTGCCGATTTACCATTTTGTTTAATTCTCATATCGTGAAATGTCCAGTTGGTCTTACACCAATTGGTCAATTTCTGTAACAGACTGGTAATAGTCCAAATACACATTTGTGGATTAGACGAAAACGCAATTAGACAATTAAGCTTTTCGACGAATCGGCAATTAGACCAAGTGTATGTCAGACCAAGACCTAGGGGAAATTAAACATATACCAAATTGTCAGTAGACCAGGGCCCATATTCATAAAACCTTACTAAAGCTAGGTGTCAACTAATTACACAGGGAGCAGTACACAGTCAGGTGATAAGTAGGCCTATGAAGGTTTTTATGAATATGGGCCCAGATGGGTTTAGCCCAGTTGGTATTAGACAATTAGAGAATTGGATCAACTGTTGTTAGACCAAGTGGATATAAACCGACTCAAGCACATACATCCAATGTCATGCTGATGGGCATTTACTCCCAGTGCCCTTCTGCCAGCTGAGTGATGAGTAAGGCGCCTTCTCCAAACAAAAAGCTATCGGCTTTTGAATAGAATCCCAAAATCTTAATACAGCTTAAACAGAAAGCTGATTGTTTCTCGCGTTCGATAAGGAAGGTGCGGGGAACTGACGCACTTTGTTTGGAGAAGGCGCCTTATCATGTTATAGGTAAACTATTATAATTACAACCCACTCCTACTATGTTAAATGAGGTTCTCCAGAACAAGCCAAATGCCTTGTTATAACAAAATATAGTACCAGTATGCTGACTAAGGATGTGATTTTGTGACCAGAAGAATTACTCCTTCCTAACAAACTCTCTTTGGTCCTGTGCATATTGTAACAGGAGTGGGCTGCTTTTTACTTTGATGCACTATGGGTTTCATATCACCAAATTTTGAACCGCTACATGTACATACATGTATATTTGCTTGAGTAAACCTGCAAACTACACTCATATGAAAAGCCTTGAGATATATACAGGTCTAAAAGCCATACACTGTAAATCTGTCGAGAGTGCACAAGAATCTGCAAGACAGAAATAATTTTGATTTGGAGATTATAAAGCTACCTGGAGTGCAATGGTATCTGCAAAATAGAGAACCCTGATTCACAGATAGTTTACTGACAACTTACTCATGTGTGATTTACATAAACCATACTAATTTCTTTTTCTTCTGCAGGCTATACTCGCATTGAAGGCCTTGACAAGTATACAGGTCTTAAAGCCATCTACCTGGAATGCAACGGATTCCGCAAAATAGAGAACCTTGATAACCAGAGGGAGTTACGCTGTCTTTATCTGCAACAGAACATCATTGCCAGGATAGACAACCTGCAGAACATGGTGCATCTAGACACACTGAACCTGTGTCATAATCATATCACAAGGATAGAGAACCTATGTAAGTTAAGTTGGCAAACAGCAGTGCAGGATATTTCGTAGGACTATATAGATATTTCCTTCTCAATTAGTTACTCATATTTTTCTTTCACTTCACCTTTCTCAGAATTTTTTGTATCTCTGTATGAATGAAAATAATGAAATGCACCAAATTTTGTCAATTTGTAAATTAACTGAGGAATAAACTATTCATTTGTATTTGCGTTGCCAATGCAGAGGTTTTGATGATGATGACGATGGTTCACAGCATTTATATTACACCATATTTCTGTTAAAGTCATTTAAACTAAACAAATGTTGTTAATGAATAAAAGCCCAATTCAGTTACCAATTTTATGAATCACAGTATTGCAAGTCATATTTTGAAATTTGGAAAATTACTGCCGTAATTACAATAAAATAATTATAATATGTATGAAGAAAATAAAATCATTAGATATTTGTATCTTAAATTCAATACTACATGTAACTATCTAACATTGTTTTTGTACACTCGTTCTCTTTTCCTTCCCAGCATGTTTACCAAAGCTGAACACTCTACAGATCACCCATAACAGACTGACTTCTGCTGAAGATCTCATGGAACTCAAGGATTGTCCTAACCTCAGTGTTGTGGATCTCTCACATAACCGTATCAATGACCCCAAGGTTGTTGAAGTATTTGCAGCTATGCCTATTTTGGTATGTCATATCTTATTTATAATTATATGATTCTTACATTACACCAATGCTGTATTTGTCTTCTCAGGTTTCCCACTCTATTAGAAAATCAGGGAAAATCTGGAAAATGAGTTTCACTTATCCAGTCTGAGAAAAGTTAGGGGATTTGAGATACTAAATGCCTCAAATCAGGGGGGCATTTCATCAAAGGACTTGTCAGATATTTTATCCGACAAATTTGCTCTCAGCCAATCAGATGCATGCATTTCAGTAGCTTATAACAGTTTGTCGGATAAAACGTCCAACAAGTCCTTTGATGAAATGCCCCCCAGGAAAAAGTCACTAGTCTGTTCTAATTCTTTAAAGGTGTAAGGTTTCACAGTGCACCAAGTTATCTTCCTTGAGGTTATGAATGGTCCTGAATTTAGGACCTACTCGCTCTAGATTTTTGGTGAGCATGTTCTCACCATCTTCAGGGAAAAGATGATGTGAACATGCTTGCTCCTGACATGCACATTCACCTGACGATGGTGCGAACATGCCCACCAAAACGTCATTTATAAACTCAATGAAGATAACCTGATGCCCTGTGAAACCATCCACTGCTAGTCTGTTCTTTGCCACAACACATCAAAATAAGTGGAAATAGGTCAAAATAGTTATCCCGGAATTTAGAAAGTCAGGGTAAATTTAGGAAATTTTGTTCTCTTAGTATAGTGGTAACTCTGCTTCTGTTTGAGTTGAAATCATTTGTGATGTGTCAGCAACCGGGCCTCTATTGGCATAGTCCCTAACCCCGGGGCATATATATATATATATATTAGAGTATTGAAATGACAAAACAATTGCTCTTTGCCTTTGTCTAAGATGTAGGGTTAAATTGAGGTTAATGTTGCAATAGGGTTTTATACTAGCTTAGGTTTAGGGTCAGGTATGATATCAAATTCTGGGCTAAGTTTTCTCATAAATGCAATTAGTATTCAGGATTGACTGTGGAGTAATATTATTGCTGGAGCAAATTTCATGGAATCTTGTGTGTGCTTGTTTTATTGCAGAGGGTACTGAACCTGATGAATAACCCAGTCATTAAACAGATCAAGAATTACCGCAAGACACTCATTCGTGATGTGGTAAGTGTTCTTATTAATTTGTTTACAGTTTCTCTCTCTTTCTCTAATGCTGATGGTTATAACTGGTCATGCATGTTTTTGAAACACTGTGTATATCATGTTGCAATTTCTTGCATTTTGAAATACATGTAGCTGTAGCAAAAGCTTGCCTGACAAATCATTACTCTGCCTGTGTTTGAAATGAGAATTGTCTGCCAAATCACATGTAGACAAAAAGCAGAGATGCATGACTGAAGTTCGAACAGTTGAAACCATTGCATAAATCTTGGTCAAACTCTTTTATTTGAAATGTGAGTCACTATATGGACATATTGTTTTTGTTTTTTTAGGCATACCGATATGATTTTTTCCTGTAATATCATCATCTCTTATATGATCCAATTGCTTCAACTCACTTGACCATTCTTGATTGTACTAAGAACTTTTCATTTATTTGCATCTTCTCTGTTGTTTTTCTTCAGAAAAACTTGACCTACTTAGATGACAGGCCAGTATTCCCTAAAGAGAAGGCATGTACCCTGGCATGGTGAGTAGGTGTTTTGACTCCTTGAAAACTAAGCTGTAGATAACTTGGGCTGGGTCTGTGGCATACATAAGAATAGTTAAGAAAATGCATAAATCAAACACGTCTATTTTTATAGTTTTTTTTGCAATGAGCATTGATCCCCACATTTCCTTCCATTTCATTGACTTAAGTAGAATAAATGGTCATATTCAAACGTTAGTGACACGACATTTGGACAGACAGAAGGACGCATATCTTCGCACTTGAAGGTTATGAATGGATCATGACTACCATATTATTTATAATGTAGGAGTGGCATGTGTCATCAAGGAGGTACAAGCCCTGGAGATCTATCTTGCAAGCTGAAGTCGTTTGATCTTGCTTCAAAGCCACGAGGAGAAAATATGTCGGGCATGTGCTTAACTGGATCTCCCTTGCAGATTGGTAGACAAAAGATCCCTATACTTGACTGCACTCGGAGGGCCACTTTCAAAAGGAGATATTCTTTTGTAATATAAATTACTTTTCGCTTCCACTTGTCTGAAAGTTGTGAGCAATACACAATAAGTATACTTTGCAGGCAAGCGAAAAGAAATGTCATAATATTTTCCGACATATAAATCAAAATGACTCGACTGGGCACTAGTGGGCACTAATCTGACATATAGCATCATACATGCCAATATTCCAACTAGCACATATTCAATTTTCGTCTGCCGGAAACAGTCGGAAGATTGTTAAAAAGGGGACTTTAGTATGATAAATTTTAAACCCTTTTCACAAATTTAAGGTGCTGTCATTGAATTTAGCCCAATGTATAGATATCACATCGGCGATATATTCATATTGTATCATGTGCTCAATTTTGGCGCTGATCAGTCAAATGAATAGTGAAATATAAGCAATATTCTATTTTATACAAGATTCGCTACACTACATCCCCATGAATCTGTCGGCTTTAAGGGTCAGACATCAAAGGCAGCATTGAACCTGTATATTCTTTTGTGCATCTTTAGAACGTATCAGCTGTTTGAATAAATTAGTTGCCAGTTGGAACTCCATCTCTTGTACCTCCTTGGTGTCATTACCAGTTGGATTGGAATTTTACAATTGGTCCTGGAAATTATGATTTAAAAATGGTGCATGAGTGACACAACAAATTTTGGACATGGGGTTCTGACCATTATTGGCTATGGTTGGATTTGTGCCCAGGTAGATCCCTAATGGTACCATAAGTGCTGGTATATGTACATGAATAGTGTACCTCTCTTACATTTATGGTCCTTATCAATCATTCCCTCTCTTTGGAAAATGGTCCCTCTCTTTGGAAAATGGTCCACCTCTTTGTGTCGTGAGTGACACGACATCCAAAACGTGAATGACACGACCGGTGCAAAAAATGCAACAATTCAAGTAAATAACTAGATCCAAATTACCTGTGTGTATATACCATGTTAGAGTAGTCCATGATAATTAATTCAAGCAAAAACTGACAAAAGCTGCTAGATATAAGAATTAGAGGCATTTAAAGCACCATAGTCCCATATGTGCAAATTCCTGTTTGATCAATTATTCAGCATAAGAAAATTGGATCACATAATATTTGCACTTAAATAATTGGTTGTATTGTAAAGAAGCCTTTGTGTTGATTTCAGATCCTAATTTGCATTTTCAAAGGCACAGCGCCACATTAAAATTTCAACTAAATGTCCACTTTAAATTGAATATGACCAAATATATTGTTCTTCATGTTTTGCAGCAGGATGCAAACATATATTTTGCTGGAATATCTAAATTTATTTTAATTCTGCAATGCAATGAAAGAGAATGTAGAGAAGTAATAATATGACAACATTTTGATATGTTCACTGCACAAATATATAACCCCCAGAAAGTCTTTGGAAATTGGGCTTGACACCTTTCATTATGATTTGTTTTTATTTAGGTGGGAAGGAGGTCGAGAGGCAGAGAAGGCTGAGAGAGATCGTTGGATCAACAAGGAAAGACAGAAGATCATGGATAGCGTGAATGGTAGGAATTCATTGACATCAATAGTTTGAAGTTATAAAAATGGTGGTGGTGATAAGGGTGAAGATGAGGAAGTGTATAAGAGGTGGATGTTGCTGTTAAAGAACAATAAATAAATAATAATGGTGTTGATGATAGTGATGATGATGATAATGCTGATGGTGAGGATGGTGATAATGATGATGATGATGGTGATGATGAGGATGATGTTGATGGTGATGATGATAATGATTGTGATCAGGCATGGATCCAGCCTCCCCCCCCCCCCACATTCCTCCCCCTGCCTAGAACAAAAATTTGGATAAAAGGGCCTAAAATAAGGAATTTGTGGGCTTTGGATAGATGACTGACCCTGAGTGAACAACTTATCCCTACCCCCATGCCTACAATTTGAATAATGATGACATTTTGGACTCCTATTGGATTTTTTTTTTTTTTTTACAGCCCTTGCAGCCATACGGACGAGGAACGAAGAGAAAAGAAAAGAGAATGAAGCCCGAGAGAGAGAAGAAAATGGTCCAGACTTCAAGAGGGAGATTCCCGACCCAGAAACGTTTATCCATCAACCTCCTGAAGATGAAGACTTATTTACATTCAATATAGAGAAACCACCTAATACCCAACAAACCGGTAAGATGACATGAAGATAAATGAACAGGACAGGGTAAATTACGAACAACTTCACGAATGACTGGGGATCTGTTCTTTTGCTAAATGATTAAGAATGTGATTGGGATAGTACCAAAGAACAGGTTCCAGTCATTTGTAAAGTCATTCGTAACTTTACGAATGACTTGGTGAAACACCACCCTGGAGTAATAAATTCAACATTGAGAATCACCTTCTACCAAATTACTGATAACATGATATTAAGAGATGATTATGTTTAATGCATAAACCCCTTTGAATGTTGAGCCATAAATGGGTCTGTGAAAAATGAAACCAATTGTCATCCAACAAATTAACATCATTAACATAGTGCCCACCAAACTAGTAAATAACAACAAATATAATTGTGTGGGACTTAAATTTCTGATTTATATCCAAGAGGTGTACCACTACAAAATGAAAAGGTCGCTTTAAAATATTGTAAATGAAGTCTGTAATTCATTGGTTTCTGCCTGTGTTTTTGGTCAAAATCAACAAATATTTTAGTATACAAATCATCTGTCCCCCTAGTATGCATGTAATCAGAGCCTTTAATTTCACCCTATAAAAAAAAAGCCAACAGTTGTTGTGAGTAGCCTTGGCCAGCTACATTACGACCCACCTATGGGTTGGATCATAGAGTCTTCAAATTTGGACTCTAGATTTAGATGATAAACCATCTCCATGCTAAAATTACATCAATTTATATCCAATTTTGATTTCATTTTTAGCTCAAGCCAGTCAACGAACAGCTTGGTCCAATGAACCAACATCCACAGAAGATACAGACCAAGAGAAGATTGATATTGATGTAAGTTTGTAAACATATTTTGCAATAAGATTGTATTATTGATTGCATCCGGTGCTTATTATTCCATTTCATATTTTATACATGATACATATGAGATTAAACGTCTGTGATTAATATAGATAAAATCTAATTTGATCTAACAAATGTGAGTCTCAGTCATATAAGAAGAAAGATAACCCAGATGAGAGGTTTTTACTCTAAAATTGAAATTATTTAATTTGATAATAATTACTTCAGCCTTGTCTAAAATATTTTTAATGCTCAATTTCAACCATTCCTAATCTATAATCTTTAAGTAAAGACTTCCAAGTGCAAACATTTATTCACTTTTCTCTGTTAACAGGATCTACCTGACTTGGAGGACATTGATGAAGATGAGATGATGTGGGCCAGACAATCAGAAAATGTGAGTAGAAACCATTTGTTTAGATGCATATTATTACTAAAAAATTGCTCTTGAGTCTTGTATGAAGTTGTTTCTTCCTAGACTCCTTGATGACCAATGTAAATCATATGGTATCAATTATGTTTTTTGAATATTTTCGTAGGGAAAGATTGTTCTCAGCTGCAGCAAAAAATGATTTATTAGAGAACCAGCACCCCAAATTGTTTCAAATCAAAGTTTAAAAATTTGTTTTCTCTTAATAATGCTAAACACATCTACACCTGTGCGACCCAGAATTGAAGTTCTGGCTATATAGATAATGCCAAATGGCTTATATTATCTGAAGTCCACTATCCTTCTTATGAGATGTTCAGGATCAAGCCAACTAATCCATATTTTCAACAAAATCTCATTCTAATGAAACATAGGTTTGGAAATGTTTTAAATTGGGGCCTGTACTAATTGTAATGAAAAGTGTTGTTATAATGGGAGAGAACTGTGTAATCAAAATGGAAAGATTTATGCCGCCTCTACCCCATGTCTCAGAAACCCTCATTCAGGACATTACCCCAAACCAAGCCAGCAGTTTTCTATAGCAACAGACAACAACAATCTCCATCAAGCAGGGTTCTCATTGAAGAGGTTGAATCAAGGAGGATGAATCTAGCAGGCCGGTAGGAAGAGGTGATGCTATGGTGTCCCCAAGGAGTCTGATTGAAGATATCACATATCCTGAAGGTTCATCTAAACAGGTAGGTGGAAGATTGCTTTTCTTAGTCTCTGCATGGTTTTAATAAATTTAATATTCATGTAATAATCAGTTCTCGATTTTGTACCATCTGGTATGTAAATCATCCCGTTTTCTGTAAGAGTTGTCTTAAAAGGTATGCAAATATGTTTTTTTTTTTTTCTAAGTTTAATTCCAGCAAGACTTCATGGATTTTTTAAAATTTTACTCAGGGTCAAAAAAAGAGAACATAATTCATAATTACATAAGGCCAGTTTGATGTTAAACCTTAAAACTTACTTCTTTACCAGAGCTCAAAATGAAATGTTAGCTGTCTTGTGAAAATTTTCATGACCTAAGAACATGATTTGTCTCTCATCTATGCAGGAGGGCAAAAGCTTTGAACAACTGAAGGCAGAGTATGGTGACATGGAGACGAGGTTGCCAAGGAGCTGGGCACTCAAAGAGCAATTTACCGCACCAAAGAACTCCCTGGTGCAAGAGGTTGACACAGCTGCACAAAGCAAGCTTCTGGTAGAAGAGGTTGGTTCAACGACAAACAAACTGGGGAGGAGGTGATGAGGAAAGTCAGGTGGTAGGAGAGAAGAAAGAAGATGGCTTTCTGACCGCTGAACAAGGTTTGTGTCTTTTTACGTATATTCAACCTTTTCATAAAGACAGATTCTTATTAACACCCACATTTTTTATTGTGTGAGATCAAGACAGTTATTAAAAGGAAATAAGATTAACTGTCCAGTTACAGCATTGATGCGGAATATGAATGTGACCTTTCCCTTTGAGTTGATATTTTAATTGCCCCCCGGCCGAATGAGTTTCGAGCGGGGACTATGAAACGGGCTCCGTACGTATGTGTGTCCGTCCATCCGTTTCCGTACCGTCCGTCCGTTCCGTCCGTTGCGTACCGTTTCCGTAGTCCCGTCCCGTCCGTCCGTCCGTGCGTACCGTATGTGACAAAATCTTCAATTTGCTACTCCTTCGCCATTTTTTTCATTGTCCGTTCCGATTCCGTTTGCTTTATATGATAGCACTAGGTGATAGCTACAAAACTTCTTCACAGAATTTTGACCTTTGACCTTTGACCCTATTTTTGACCTATAAGTGTTAATTGGCTACAAAAATGCTACTCCTTCGCCATTTTTCATCGATTTCGATTCTGTTTGCTTTATGTGATAGCACTAGGTGAGGACTACAAACTTCTTCGCGGAATTTTTGACTTTTGACCCCTTTGACCCTTTGACCTTGACTTTTACTTATATTGTACATTGGCTACAAAATGCTACTCCTTCACCATTTCATTCGATTTCGATTCCGCTTGCTTTATGTGATAGCACTAGGTGAGGACTACAAAACTTCTTCACAGAATTTGACTTTTGACCCCTTTTGACCTTATGACCTTGATTTTACTTATAATTGTACATTCGCTACAAAATGCTCCCTTCACCATTTTTTCATCCAATTTTGATTCCGCTTGCTTTATGTGATAGCACTAGGTGATGGCTACAAAACTTCTTCACAGAATTTTGACCTTTGACCTTTGACCTGGATTTTTGACCTATATTGTTTAATTGGCTACCAAATCCTACTCCTTCGCCATTTTCATGCCGATTTCGATTCCGTTTGCTATATGTGATAGCACTAGCTGAGGACTACAAATTCTTCACAGAATTTTGACTTTTGACCCCTTTGACCTTGACTTTGACCTATAATGTAACATTGGCTACAAAATGCTACTTCTTCGCCATTTTTTACCCGATTTCGATTCCGTTTGCCTTTATGTGATAGCACTATCGTGATATAATGGGAATTTTACATTATCGGCGGGGACATATATTGCGCATCGCGTAATTTACTAATCCACTTGTTTTATATACATTTGGAAAATGCCTAGTGATGATGTTAGGACAAAACCATGTTTTTCATTGCCAACAACAGGTAATGCATTCATGAATATTTAGCTATCAAGAAAATCAAACATCATGAAATTTGGGAGTGTGATAATATGTCTGTAGGAACATATAAAACTTCGAATTCCCTTTTGATTGCTATTAAAAGAGTTCATTTTTAGTTTTTCTAAAAAATGTACCGTTCATTTTTTTTTTTTTTAAAACCAAATGGAATAATATGGCAGAGAGACAGAAAGGAGATTTGAGCAGAAGATCTGGGAGCTGGCCTCCAAATGCAGGATCAACTGTGAATAGGGGTGAGACAGGGACGCTAAACAGTGGAACTCATGAGGACTTTGAGGGCAAAGTACCAGGGTATGGGTCCATAGGGTTATGGATCTTGGAGATCTTTGCAGGATCAACTGTGGACAAGGGTGAGACAGGGAGTCTAAAACAGGGAACTCTATGAGACTTTGAGGAAAGTACCAAGGATATGGGTCCATAGGGTTATGGATCTTAGAGATTCTTGCAGGATCAACTGTGGACAAGGGTGAGACAGGGAGTCTAAACAGGGAACTCATGAGGACTTTGAGGGCAAAGTACCAGGGTATGGGTCCATAGGGTTATGGATCTTGGAGATTCTTGCAGGATCAACTGCGGACAAGGGTGAGACAGGGAGTCTAAACAGTGAACTCATGAGGACTTTGAGGGCAAAGTACCAGGATATGGGTCCATAGGGTTATGGATCTTGGAGATTCTTGCAAGATCAACTGTGGACAGGGGTGAGACTGGGATTCTAAATAGCGAACTCATGAGGATTTTGAGGGCAAAGTACCAGGATATGGGTCCTTAGGGTTATGCATTCAGGAGATTCTTGCAGGATCAACTGTGGATAGGTGTGATAAATTAAATAAATTAAAGATTCATCCACCCTGGACAGCTGTAAATGTACCTTTTTTGGGTGAAACCAATTCAAGATTCAAGGTAAAGGGAGTCTAAACAATGAACTCACAAGGACTTTGAGGGATCAGTACTAGGGTATTGGTTGAAAAACCTATTGGAGGACAATTTGTCGACTGATGAGGGCCCATAGATTAGTAAACTTCAAAAGTTCAAACTTTGTGTAGCGTCTCAATAGACCTACAGGCTAAAGGGCCCTGTGATACCATCTGAATTATGGGTGATTCAAAATTATATCACTGTTGTAATCTGTATGTTATCCGTGGGCTTTCTATTTCCGTCCAATTTTCCATTTAGGAGTTACTGTAGTAGACTAAATGTATTCAATATAAAAAGTAATAGTCATTAAATAAAATAACATACATGCTTTACTGCAGTTTCTTCAGTAATTATCTTTTGTTCTTGAAAGGCATTATTATATTTATTTAATTGTTGTGTTTTTCCCCCCAGCATATCAGGCATATGTGTGATGTTAAATATAATGCGAATAATTTTATAACCATCTGTATTCTTGAATGCCATTTACTTAAATTTCCTTCATTAATATTATGAAATGAAAGGAAATTAATATCTATGGATTTTTAAAAAAGATTATTGTGTATATAATTATTACGTTGCCTTTTTCATATTACAGTGTAGTTGGTTTGTTTTCTATGGATGGATAGCAGAAATAGATATTTATGAACATGCATAGTTGAGTCATGAAAAAATTTCACTTGAAATAAAAAGTATTCTATTGAAATAAATGTTGAATTATAATTGCACATTTGTGTTGCCTTTGTGATGTGTAACAGCCAAGCTGCCACGTGTATGTCACTTTTTATAATACATCTTCAAGAAATTCATGTCTTTCAATAGCCTTCCTTGCTGAATTCGAAGTGGTCATTTAAAAGCAGTACAAAATCTTGTTTTATAATATAGTTTTGAAGATATACATAATGATCAATTTTGCCTTTAGAAGTGAACTTGAAAGTATCAGAATAGACTAAGCTGTGATATTAAACAGTAAGTTTGATGATATCTTTGTGATGAGAAACGTTTGAACCAGAATACTCTAAATTTCTGATTTTCTACCTTCATTGCAACTCAATATAAGATTAGGAGGGGTCCCTTTTAAAAGTTGAAATGCTTTTATATACATCCATTTCTAATTTCTTAGTATCATGTTCATTAATTCGGATTCTGTAATCAGTGTAAAGAAATGTTTGCCTTAACCCTAATAGTTGCGGGGAAAGTACATTTAAGAATCATGGCAAACTGAACAAAAAAAAGATTAAACACTCAAAAGCTTTTATTTTTTTTAACATAGGAATTTTTAATTGACATTGCTTCACTATTCAAAACGAACATGACAACACTAGTTTTGGCTGGCCATAGCAATCAGAGTGAGATAACAGACAATAAACCAAATCTTGTCTCGTTTGGTGTCAGTTACTTTTTTTAAAGTGTTTACACAATAATATAAATTCAGTATTTATAATCCTGGTCTTTCTTTTCTCTAAACAGGCAATAGAAAAGAGCTATTTCCAATTGATATTTGTAACAATATTCTACATTCTAACACTAAGTTCACAGCTAAGTACATACATACAATCTAAATAGGGTAGGCCTACATATTTTTTTTTTTTGTATATTTTTTTTCTTTTTCTTTCATCAAAAGTGCGCAGTTTCGACTCAATAATGTTAAATATCTCATGAAGTGAGAAAAGAGTTAGATGATATATCAACAATTAAATGTCTTCTCAGGCAGAAAAGAAACCCCACATAAAATGTTTATGAGCAATATACATGTACATACATATTCCTTACAGTTTACCATGGTTTCTTGTCATATATATATATTTATATATATCACAAATTCTTGTAAGGTCAAATGATACAGCATTGTATTGCAATGCACTTTTAATAGTAAGCAAGCTATAACATGATTCATCAGTTTAAACCTTTTCTTCTTCATAACACCCCAAACACACCGACTCCAAACGAACACCAACCAAACAACAGATTGCATTACCGTTATGTTCGGGATGGAGTCGGTGTGCCAGTATGACGAACGTATCAGTTGGTTACCTGGGGAGCGTTCTATACAGGTTTCCAACTGAAGCCATAGTCACACCCGTGAAACCGATCCCAGACCGAACTAAGCTTTTGTTACCACGAATGGCAAGCTTTGATCGGTTTAGCGTCCGACTAGGGGCGGGTGTGAATTGGGGACACTATTAAAGGCAAGCATAGGGTCAAAGTTCATTGCTAAATCCTACATCTAGTTTGCGTCTAATGGAGCTACAACGTACAAACATGAACATTACCCACAATACACTATGGCAGTCAAGCACACGGTATGTTACATCTATTTACAAAGTCAATTCACAGCATTATCAGCCAATAAATAAGAATTCAGTTGCAAAAGGATTTAGATGCCATTGGTCAGCCACTCGCCTTTCATTGTTTGTGAAGCGAGAGTGTCTTCATTTGGAGATACACCCTTCCTGTTTTAAGAAGGGAATAACTCCCACCATGGTTTTAAATAGTTTGGACCATTATGGCACGAAAACCTTTTTGTAACTCAACTCTTCTTGCCTTCTTTCTTAACACGTGTCTTTAATCTTCCTTTTATATATAGATATATCTTTAGAGCTATTTCAAACAAGAATCGGTAAATTAAGGATAAAACGTAACAAACAAAATTATAAGGATAGGAAATGATGCAAAATAGACAAGAATTTTATGACATGTATTTAGTTCCACTGCTGTATTTGTGTTTGTTTTCCTATATCTTTCATTAAATTGTTGGCATACCGTATACTTGCTTTTTGATGATGATTATTATTATTCAATTTATTTAGTCAAAGTCAACAACAGATTTTGTCAATAGGCCCACTTGGTCATTAGTTTTAACTACATAATTTGCTTACCGTTACACATACACTTAAATAATTACAATACTATATAAACCTTCTTCTAACCCTCTTTCACCCTCATTTGCTCATTCACATTTCCCATACACCCACACAATCTCGCTCACATCCAAATGAAGTATAGGTAAACAGTTACATTAAAGTGATATCCTTTCGGTATAAATAACTGATAATCAGGAAAATGTATATAATATATACATATCAAATAGGTTACATGCAAAAATAAGCAAAATACAAAATACATATAACAATATCCGCAGAAAGTATACCCTTTATAAACAAAACACTTAAAACACATTTCCTATGTTCTAGCTGACCAATGCGTCTACCGAATGCATTTTCTATTCGGTAACAGAATACCAGGAAAGTGCATGAGTAAACGTAACGATACAGTTAGCCACTGACATAGTTAAGCTTTATGGCAAGTTCATGTTATTTCTTATTTTTTTCTTACACACATTGTTGAAATAACAACACAAAAATTATCAACGGAAGTACAGTGATAAGTAAAAAAGTAAAATACACGCCAACTGACGATTGCCAGAAAGATATTAACTCTGACGTTAATATCATTCTGACTGCCAACAACTGGACAACATAAACTGAATTGGACGTATAACGACGGAAGCAGTGTTAAAGCGGAAACAGGATCCATTATTTGATATGCATAGCGTTAAAAAAAAGTCTTCTTCCTTTTCTCCCTGTCTTTTAAACAATGTATATCTAGGACTACTACGAAATGTTCTTAGAGTCTTAACAGCTGATAACCTTGAACTTATGGTTTTGCTGACTGATTGGTAGGCATAATCTATATTCGATTTTCACAGGTCCAAGAGTGACTGTAAAGCAATAATATCGCCGTTTTAATGAAACCAATCTTAAAAAGATAAAATAAAATATTTTTAAAAAAATCAACAACATACAAAAGGATGGAGATATCAAAATTGATTTCTATCGTATGCTTTCTATAGGACCGTTAACCTTTATTAACATGCCAATCTTAACGGGTTAGAATGGAAGAATGTACTCCTATTTTAATCATTTTACTTCTAAAGCAATGCATGTCTATTTATACTATGGTATTTTTTATAGAAGCCATCAGTAAAATGTTTTAAAAGACTTTTTCGTGATGCTAGTTTTTAAATGTGACATCACGCCCCGATTCACGCCAGTGGTCCGCTTTTGGAGGCAGATTTGACAGTAGCGTACAAAACGCAAAGAATAATGTATACTGGTAATACTATCACGCACATCTTGACATTTTGAGTGAACACTTCGGTGGTACCAATGGCTTTAGCACAGTTATGCCCATATGGTACGAAACGCGCCAAACAAACATTTACACAAAAGTGCGAAGCGCCAATAAGGGTCAGTTAAGTGTATAATGGATGCTTACTTATGTATATGGTAAATTATAGACCCTGCGTTGGAAGAAACATGTGCCTTTACGTAGGGTATATGTCACTATTTCTGTTATATGTAGTCTAAAGGTATTTCTTTAGCACCATGGTGATGAATAGTAATTTAAGAAAGTAGGCGCCAATATGTGACCATGGGATATATATAATCCCTATATCAAAATGGTAACTAGTATTGAATTCTTGTAAATGACGTTCTGTCTTATAGGCACGCAAACACCCTCATCAATTATCAACACTGACTAAACTTTCTCCTGCGGTATTAAATACCAATCACTAGTTCTTTAACAGTTTAACTGTTTCAGTACCTCGATAACTAGTTAATATTCAACCTAAGTCCTAACTCTTAATGTTTATATATATTTTCAATTTCGAACAAAAAAAAAAAAAGAATAACAGAATATTACACCGGAAGCTCGATAATAGCTCGATAGAACACAGTTTTGGGTATATCGAGTTTCCCGTATATTCTCATCACCATTATATACATCCAAAGGGCACCGTTAACCTTTATCGTCCTGTTTCAATTGTTTATAATCACATATGAACATGTTAAAACGATACTACTTTCACTTAACTAGATTATTCTGTTTTCTAATGTACCATCTGTTTCAGCGTTCCGGGATGCCAGAGTGAGTCTAGACAGGTAAGTCTTATTTTATAGGTATCTCTTAGGTCAGATCAGTTTGAGCCTTATCGTTCATCGTTTAAGCATTATTCGATACTTTATCGACTATGTGGGCGACCGCTGAGTGATTGCTTAGAATGATGCGTCTTCAAGTCATTGGACATATTATGGTTCCGGTCACTGAGAAACATGAAGGAGAATCTTGATACCGAAAGCACTAGACATTGAGGAATGCGTTCTATGAATCGCTTTCTACAAATATCTCAGTACGTGACAAATATACCATGCGAAGCATGAGTATCACTAACTATTATTTAGTCTGTTCGGGTCATATACTACGCAGTTAACCTTACTGTATCATGAGAGTCGGCCAGTATTCTAGTATGATTGTGTTGTCCACCTTGTGCTGAGCATAACATATCTGAACTAGCAGTCTGAGTGTTATGTCCTAGAATGTTTCCATCTATTATCATTCATAACGTTCTTATGTATCTATTTAGCGCTTTCTATAGAGGAATGAATCACAGTGGTTGAGAAGGAATTATGGGTGGCTGTGTTACACGCGACGATTCCATTACTACACACTAGAAAAACTTACCGGGCAGTTTACAATTATATATCACATTGCTAGTAGGGCTTCTGAGCTCCGACCTTCATTCTTGGACCATTTCGTGGAGACATACACTTGATCTACTATTTAGTTACGTTGTCGGCTGACTTTAGGAGATTGAGGCTCACATTTATACGTTCTATATATCAGTTATTTTTATGATATCACTCCACCAATTATATCATATATTACATTAATATCTATTCCGGTGCGTATATCATAAGATATGACAGTATATCTACTCTCTGTAGATATTTTTTTCTCTACTAATATTACTATTTTTCTAATTGTACTATTCGTTCTTTTTGTGTTTATATATTATATATTTGTAACTATCTAGCTTGATACACAATCATTCTCACATATTTTCTCTTATATTTGCACTTTCATACTATACCTATTAAGACTTTTAGTCTATTATTATAATTCTGGCTTGAGGATTGTCAGCAGCAAGGCAGTCTCCTCTGTTTCTGTGCCGGGTTTATGCGTCTGATCTGCTGGCTTCCTTTTCTTCTTCAGCGCGCTTGCAGGTCTGTGTCTCTGTGCCTTACTCCTGGTCCTTTTCTTCCTGGCGGATTTTCCTCCGGCTGCTGGCTTTTCCCTCTGATCTCTCTGTGTGATGTACTTTTCAGCATCCTATGGCTGCGGCGGCACATAGCATGTCGCCATGTCTTCAATTCCTCTGATTTGTTCTTGTCGCTCGTGGTCAACGATTTTTCTCAGTCTTTTCCGTCTCGGTGCTACGTTTGATCTTCATTAGTCATGTCGTGTCATACATTTTATGTGTCCAGATACTTGTGGGTTAACAAGGCGAATAGGTATAGTAAATCAGTTTTATATTGCCACCTAATTTAGACGACTAAGACAGACAATCCACTTCATAGAGAGAGAGTACATTATGAGATTTGTTCTAGGCCTCATCACACTCTATGTGGATACGGTGTTCATGAGCTAGTCAAATAACATATGAGAAGCGATTCGCGTTATCTTTCTTATGCTTTGGTGTGTTGACTACCTTGTGAGCAGGTCGATCATCATTTAGAGTAATACTGAGTTATGTGCTACTCTGATCACCATATCATTATTCGCTTATATTTATGCTTAAAAGGCATTATGTCTATCCAAGATTATTGTACGCATGAGGTAGTGAGGGTGAATTTCGTTTTTCCTTATCATCACTAGTAATGTATTGTGGTTAATTTCTCATCTATATTATTAAGCGGATGGCAATCACAGTCTCACTTGCTCGTAATATATTCCAGCCTGACGAGCTAAGACACCACAATGTCTTATATAAGAGTGAGGTGATACTGTAGTCATATATAATATATTGGTGAGAATATTTCATATTTAGTTTGAATTATTCTATTTTATGGTCTAAACTTGAACGCCATGCTCGTGATATTCTCATATAGTACTTTAACAGTATTCATAGTTAGGTCAATATGAAGACTGATTAACAGGGAGCCTATATCGATATCTGTGTGTCACAACCGATTCACTTGTGGTGGACACCAACTCTTTGAGAAGGTTATCGTGTTCACCTTATAGGTTTCTCTCCCCCACTTCCGCTCCACGTGGGTGCCGACCGTCATCTCATCTGTTGTCGGCACTGGATTCGACATTATGTGCCATTATCATCTGACTCGAATCATCAGCTCGCAGAGAGGTCTCGATACGGATGGAGTACTAATGGAGGAATAGAAGAGTGAAGAGTTAATTGACGAGATAGAGAGAAGGGAGTGAATGAGTGGGATATACTTTTTGTGAGAAAATCCATATTGCCAAGTCAAACACCCTATTCCGTCGGCGCACCCATATTTTAGTCGGTTTGTTTAGAGTGTTTCCTATCAATATTTTGTTATATTGCATTTCCATATAATCCATAGATGGCTTAGTCTGAGACATTTCTGGATTTATTCAAATGGTGACTATTTCATTTCCTTGAATAAAAAAAAATATTCTATTGACATTTACCACATCACAGTCAATATACTATCTGCGACTACGATCATATAGTTCTTTAAATTACATAGGAGGGAATCACTTAAAAGTCTACGATACTTATATTCTTTAATGATGTTCTCATAATAAACTTGGTATAATAGTATTCATTATGCTTTATTGCTCCACAAAGTAAATATAGTTATTATCTCTATTATACGGTGCGCTTCATCTATGGACATCCTAGCAGCGTATACCGTAGCTTGGACATGCATATATATGCAATAGCAATTATCATGCCATGGAGAGAGATCCCTACGTGTGTAGCACTGTATAACGTACGTTCGTTCTGTCTGGAACTATCTCATTGTCTGATTACTGTATTACAGACATTCATTATGCTTTGCGATTTGCTTGCACGTGTTGGTATTGCTCGAGTTTTTATGTTTGCAGATTTATCTATAACCCATCGTTACAGTACTGGAGGTAGGATAGAGCCATCGTTCTGTCCGTTTACACTATTTATATTATTTGTAAACCTTAGTTTTGTCCGTATCACTAATAGTGTATGAGCTTATATCGATTATCTTCTATACAATATTTGTTTCTAGATTTCCATTTATCATTATTATAATCGAGTCTTGACTATAGATAACAGTACATTGTCTTTACCGTACCTATTGAAACTATAATTTTAATTATAACTTAGTAAGAGTACAATACCTGTTACTATTAAGTAGCTGAATTTGATTAGTGAGTATATACTTAAGGAAGGAACAGGTCCTGTGATAGTGATGGCATTAGTTGTGGGTTGTGTGACCTTAGTACTATAGTGGGTTGCGGGTGCTATGCTTTAACTCTGCTGGAGCTTGGCAGGCGTCTCTGTATCTGGAGATCCTTGTATGAAGTCACAACTAGAATTTCTTGGTATTCAAATGCTTATGCATAACTTTATCTTTTGGTGCGATATTTATTTTGTATTACATTCTATTTGGGAGAGATGGAGTAGTTTTATCATTCACACCATTCAAGATTAAACTTATCTTGTGCCGCTACTTAAGTGCCATATTTAATTGGATGGATTATTAAGAGTTTTTTTTTTTTACACAAATTCTACTTGTCATATCACAATTGTAAAGTAGGGGTATAATTTTGAATCTTGCATATGAATAATGAACGATGGCTATTATTTTATAAGGGTCCGTTCCTAGTTCTCGTGTTTGCGCGAGATCTCTAATAGGCCAACTATGTAATACCGGTTACTATTATGAGCGTATATAATAGTTACCCATATCTTCCCACACCAACCCAAAATCATGTGCACCACTGTGTTTTACTTTCTACTCACTCCCTTCGGCCACCGTGTCCAAAGGTATTTCTTTCATAAATTCGTTCACGCCTCATACCCACGACCTTCAACCTATATATTATGTTCGCTGTTATCCGCAAACTCTATTTATTAGGCCCTGGGCTGCAACTATATAATATTATTTGGATAAATGGCATATGGAGTAAGAACATTTCTTCGTATTTGATCACAGATAATATATAATAATTCGTAGCAAGAACACTGAAGATCAGTAGCTAACTTGGCAACAATCAGCCGCCTCGGAAGCTATCATTATTTATTACTTTCAGGATCTTTTACCCGCCAATTAACGAGATGAAATTATTACGAATTGTATAGTTAATAAGTACAATGGACTAAGTCGAATTGGGCTGCAGAGTTAAGTCAAATTTTGGTAAAACTATCTGACTCATACTAATAATGGACAGAGCTGCTCCTGTCTTTTCCTCTAATGAAATCTTTGACCCAGCCTTGGGTTTAGAAGTTAACTTTTCCACTAAAACTTGGACTTAGGGATCTTCACTAAAAAATCTTTAGTGTTTGAATGGAGGGTCGTTTGGGGCACTAGGCATTTTTTTTCAAACTGAACCTATACAACCATTTTAATAGTGTTTCATAATTGTCACAAAAATCTCATTTTGAAACAAAATGGACTAAGTACTTCCCACTCGATTTTAATTGAATAATGGGATTGAATTATTTGAGAAATATAGTACCAGGGTGTCAAATGACATAGATAAAACCAGTCTAACAAACCTAGGGACCCAGTTAATTCTTAATCATATTCTGATATATTATCATATTTTTTATTTCAAAACCACTAAATATCTGGATTATCTAGAGCACACCCTGGAAAACATCCACGAGATGCATAAATTTTGGCCAACCGATTTCACAACTGCATTTAAAAAGATAAATAATTGAGTAACTTTTGAATTCTGACAGAACCCAAATATCCATATAATTATGATTGAATCGTAAATCTTTCAATATAGACCACAATACTAGAATATTTGATTTCAAAACACCTTGTCTTAATGTTCATTGTTAGGAATCTCAACAAAACTTAACAGAACACATGAATAAAGCACAACCAAAAGATTGAAATGATTGGGACAGTGATGACAATTGAGACATGTACTCGCATGTCCACAAAAAAAGTAAATGCAGCGTGTTGATAAGCATGGACTGAATTTCACAAGGTACACAGTTAATGCGTTATTCTCAACACCTTCCTTTGGGAACATGTTCCATCATATGGGGGAGACCACTTGTGCCGCCTTCCATTGGGTGGAGACGTGCTCTCGTCTATATAGCTCTTGCTTTTCCTCAATACGATCGATGTCTTCGCCACACATCCTTTCACTCTCACGTAGGAAAAGAAATATAGAATTCATTTGGTTACTCGCTTGCTGTACACAGGTAACATAAGGGGCAACCAAAACAAAGGACAAAAAACTAAAGTCTAGAAACATAAAAGACAACCAAACTTAGGCAATGGCATTTTCACAATAATGATGTTTTTCTCTTCTGCCTTATTTTACTTACCCTGGGTTAACTGATTTCATAAATCATTTGACTCTTAGGCGCCCATAACATATTTGAAAGGATATTACAAGCCATTTTGGTGTCCTGGATCAAATTGCATTGCCCTATTAAAGCGCATTTTCAGTGTAACATGATGTAAGACCAACATTGTACGTACCCTATCCAATACCAATCTCATTTTGTTAGCCTTCAGAGGTTAGTGTTATGACACCGTATACCAAACTCTAACCAGCTCCATAGTTGCACTTTGTTAAATTATACATTTAATGGGGGTTGACGGTCAATGACGGGGGCATAGGCCTCAAATCGCCGGATCAACGCAACCGCGGCAAAAACATGCCATGTAGGTCTTCACATTACAAACTGGGCTGTTAATTTTCTGAAATATAATAATTTTATATCATAAGCTAATTAACATGAATCAACCTATGAAAAATGAAACACCTAGAAGCCAATTGTGTATTTGTTCGGAAATAATTCTCCATATCGATATTAAGTTCTTATTATATGGTCTGAATATATTAGTATTTTTTGTTTTATACCTCAGTCCATTCCTGTACTTACCCGACCCCCTTGCTTAAAATCAAATAAACAATGAAAACTTTGGATGGTACATATCAATGATAATCGATTCATTCAACCTTGTCATCAAACACCTGAAAGAACCACCTTAAGAGACACAAATTGCTTCCAAAAGTAATTTTTTTGTATGATTTTGTATAATAACATTTCAAGGATGTCCATATGATTAGATTTAAAAATTTTATATCTTTTGCTTTATACCACTGCAAACAACATTTGGCTGATTTATGGAATGCGTTGACAAATTTAAAATTGAAAAAACCTCAAATAAGCGAGCAAAAAATAATCATATTTAGTCACTAAAAAAGCATAAAGTGTAATGTAGCTCTGATATTGATAATATGAAAAATGATAAGTAAGTGAGCTTGGTCTAATCACCACAAAAGATTTAAAGTGGATACCCCATTAGAAAACACCAAGCAATGTCACACGATCACGTTAGT
>CALNVZ010003433.1:31793221-31829099 GCA_940671915.1 Paracentrotus lividus
CATGTTGTTAGTAGGACTGACTCTCGCGTTTTAAAGCAATTCACTTCACTTTGTGCACTGTGATTTTATGGCTAGTAGTATGGACAATAAGGTCTGTATAACTTGCGAACGAGATGAAGCTTTACAACAGACTGGAATCTACTGAAAGCATTCACAAAAATCCAGCGTGACACAAATACTGCAATAACAACTTTATTTTGTAACACACCAAAACACGTATACAGCTGCCTCAGATGAATTTTGGATCCAATCAACGATCTAGTTTAGTCCAGTTCACATATAACTCTTGTAAATACCTATAGCTATTGAAAGAATGACACCGGTGAAGATGGATTCACGTGCGTTAACCACCGCCAGACACGAAAACATCCGCGTTTACACATAAAACACATGTATTCGTTCTGCCAACTTGTCTACAGTGGGAACTCAACTTGACTACATTATACTGCCGGTGATAAGAACTATAACGTTAAAAGTAAGAATGCATCATTTAAACTATTATCCTATAAACAAGTAAGCTCCTCCCACAAAACAATCAAACATCGTTCACTGTTTGAGAAAAATGTCCAATTTGATAAAACTTTCTTTCCTTTATGCATTCATCTCACGCTTTAGATTATTATTATTCTGCTGATTCAGCAGCAGCAGCTCCCTCTTCGGCGGTTGTCCTCTGATGCTGCTTCCTCCTTCTTCTCTTCAGGCTTTTCCTCGGCCTTCTCCTCGGCCTTCTCCTCGTTTTTCCGGCTCGGCGCTTCACCGCTTCTCGGGTGGTTTATCAGCTTCGGCGGCCTAGCTTCGCCTTCTTCATCCTCTGCTTTGTTCTCGGCCTCTCCACCCTCAGCTTTCGTCTCTTTCTTGTCTTTCTGTCCTGCCCTGTCAACTTTTTCCTATACTGTGGTTACCAAGGCGAAAGGGTAAAGAATAACATTTTAGATGACTAATTAGTCTAAGCGACAAAGAAAATGGTGAAACAAATGCAACACTATCTTTTAAAAAAAGCATTGTGAAACTTAGGAAGCATGATTTTTTTTTTTTACTACTGGGTAAGTACAAAGTAATCTGATATCATATAATACATTTGCTAATTGCTTAAAGGCAATGTTAATACAAGATATTCCTGGATGGGTAATTCTTCCTATCACATTTGTTGGGTATTTCTTTTTGTTTACGAGGGAAAACCAGGTCACTGTGTAAAAACCAGCTGACGCCAAACCCCACAATGCCTTTAAAGTTGATGTTTCAAATAAATATATTGGGAGATATATTCATATTAGTGGAGAATATCATTATGGTTTAAATTTGACCAGCCTGAATTTTAGTACTTTACCGTATTCATGTCGTCATAGAGTGATACCGGGTAGCCAATCGTAACTTTGTTCACCATCACCTTTGGCATCCAACCTTTGAGGTTGACCTGTCCTACCCATGTCACGTGGGTGGCGACGTCATCTCCTTCTTTTGGTCTGATGACAATGCCCATTTGACCGACATCAGCTCTGCAGAGAGTGAAGGAAAGACAGAGAGGAAGGGAAAGAGAGTGAGGAGAGAGAGAGAAATAAAATGAAATGGAATAACTTCTTTTTGAAACAATTAAGTTTGAGTCAAAACCACTATCTCGGCGCAATTATTTAGTCGTTTAATGTTTTCTCAATATTTGTATTTCATTCAAAACCATAGAGCCTTGTCGAGCATTTCGGTTTATTCTAAAAGGGACTATTCATTCCTGATAAAAAAAAAAAACATGACATGAACAATCCAGGTCATTACTGACAAAAGAACAAAAGTTCTTTAAATTCTGGGAGGATATCAACTTTAAAAAAGTCATGATACTTTTTCTTTAATATTTCTCTAAAAACTGTAAATAGGTATCCTTTGCTTTTTTAACAAAGAAATAATGACCATTCGGTGCCATTCAGCATAGGAAATCAGCGATACAAGCATATGCAATATGCAATGCAATGTTTATGACCAGGGAGAGTAGACCCTACGTTACAACTGTAAACTTACTTCTGGTTTTGTCTGGAACATTTAATGTCTGATACCTTTACAAGGCTCATCCTTATGTGTCTTTTCTTCGTGGTTGGTTTGCTCGGTTGTTTGCAATTATTTAACCATGTTTACACTGGTGGATGGCATCTTCGTTTTACCTTGGATTATTTGTAAACCTTATTTGTCCTTTACTATAGTATACTTATCATTTCCTATCTTGTCTATATACCATTACAATAAAACGTATGCTTACTATGATAAGACTTGTCCTTACCATTATGAACCTTATATTAACCATTATAAACATAACGTTTACTAATATGAATAATGAATGTAATTAAGAAAACAGGCCTTATGTGACTTTGTTGAGGGTGGTGACCTTATGTGACTTTGTTGGGGTAGCTTTCTCTTGTGACTGCAGCTCTTGTAAGGGATTGTATGAGACACAGATTCCCTGTTTTTCAATCTTATGCAACTTTTATTTTTGATGCATTAATCATCTTGTTATCGTTATAAACCTATGTTTACCAACATACACTTTGTGTATAGGAATACAAACCTTATTTGGTGGTACCTATGCATAATATGTACCTTTATGTCTACCATTATAAACCTTGCGTTTTAGAATACAAACCTTATGTCGTCGGCTTGGAGCCAGAAGGGCGCTATTGCAGATCAAGGATGTTCCGTTTGGAGCCAGAAGGGCGCTATCACCATTGACTTTGTACAGTAATAGCGCCCTTATGGCTCTCAACGGAACATCTATAAGATGCAATAACGCCCTTATGGCTCCCAACAGACGATGTGGCCTTTGCTGGTGGGTGGTTTGCTTGGGTGATTACAGCTCTTGTAAAGGATGGTGTGTGGCATGGATTTCTTGTTGGACCTCTGGCAGTTTGTCAATCTTATGTAGACCTTATACATGTTATAGTCCATACATTAATCATAAACCTACGTTTACCATTATAAACCATCGGTGTTTAAAACTACAAACCTTATGTGGCCTTTGCTGGTGGGTGGTTTGCTTGGGTGATTGCAGCTCTTGTATAGGATGGTATGGCGTACGGGTTCTTCATCGGATTTTACTACGCAGCATTGAACAACATCTCGGTCATCACAGGCGGTTGGCATCTTGAATACTCTGCAATTGAATGAGGTTGACATATGCTTTAATACAAAATATTAAAGTTTATATATGAGCTTGTTTTGATGTGCAGCTGCAGCACTCAATTATACTCAGGGCTTAACAGAATAGAACAAAATTGAAGAAGGAATAAAAGACAGAGAAAAATTAAAAGCATTGAATAAGGCGCTACCTATCAAATACATTCATGTCTTTATCTGTAATTCAATTGATAAATAATTTTTCTGGAAAGAATCAAATATTTGATTTTACAAAAATCAATGATATTAAACCCGAAACATTAGCTTAAAATACAATATCAATTGTGTCAATGGTCTGGATTAAAATTAAAAAGAAGAAGAAGAAAAAAAAAAATCCCGCTAAATGTTTCCAACGGCATGATTTGCTATTACTCATTTTTGATATCACATCAATTCATATTCTTTCATATCCCCCAAAAGACACTGTCTAATCGAGTCTAATCAATAGCAGAGCGTCCCTTGTTGAAGAAGACTAAATTAATAAGTATTTAAGAAAATCATTTACTCATTAAGTATAATTTACTAGTCACGCCCACTCAGTCCGATTCCTATTTTGGACTGTAAACAAGGATGTTGTTTTCCATCAAGGGTGGCGATATAACGGAGACAGGAAATACTTAAGAGCTGCTTGAATGAAACACTTCTTAACTGTCACAACAAAAATAGACGGTGCCATTCGGTTTGTATCCTTGATATACAGGCGTTTGTGGGTTTGAAAAAACTTGAGGTGGTGCTATCCAAGTATGCACATGTAAATATTGTGATTTTATTGATTCAATAAAACATATTTTTAAAAAGAAGTATGCTAGATATTTGTACATCGTCCATTTTTCTTTGCTTTGTCACCTCCGAGACTGAAACTGAGGATATATCACTGATTTAGAGTTCATGTTTTCACAGAGTGCTTTCACAGAGTTCTCCGTATTAGTTAAGGAGGAATAATTGATGGTCGAATATTTCTTAATGATTACAGAGGTCAATTAGACAGACTCCTATGTTTATTTTAACTCAACAGAGCTGGAGCGAAAGAGTTAATTTAGTTGTTAAATATTTTTTATAAGAATTCCCGTACGATAAATTATCAGGAATTATGTTTTTCATACAACATTATGTTAAAAGTCTTGTCAAATTGCTCTATTGTGGATGTAACGTTTCAGTGCAAATTCCAAGTGCTTTACACGTTATGTTTTTGGACCATTATTGTTCTGGGCTATGCATGAAAAGACATTTTTTCTCCTCTAAATAGGTAACCTACATCTTTTTGAATATATGCCTGTATCAGCAACATTATTATAAGAATTTTGCATCTAATGAAAAGGCGCTTTATGAATTTAGTATTTTATCATTTTTTATTATTATTATTATAAACAATACGTTGTTTGATGTACATTTTCAGCTTTTTGGGGGACATGACTCTTATCTTTCTTTCGCTTTCTCTTGAGATGCCTATATGCTCGAAATTAGAGGCTGTATTCTGAGACTACACCACAGCTGCTGAGATACTGAAATACCACACAATAGGTCTCCTGATCCTGTTTGTTTTCTAAACATTTGCCATACAAAAGAATAGGGAAATCACATCCACAGGCTGTATCCAATTCCATCAATATCTCCAGTCGTAGCCGAGTTTCGTTTCTTCAAGTATCTGAAATCAACCACCATGGAATGCGAACCTTGAACTTAGAGAAAGAAAAGAGTCCCGCCATTTTGGTTCCAGCCCCCACCACTTGAAAATCGCATTGAATGGTGAACCACACTCCTGCAAGTTAATAGTCTGTAGTAGGCCTTTGACACATTGCAATGTATAAGTGCTACCAAATAGTTTTTGTATTATCCATGCCTAAACTTCATAAACCAGTTATCCTTGTGGTTGTAACCGCGAGTCAATAACCCGTATTTCTGAGCAATATGGGCCAAACCTTAAAGTCAATCAACAACTACTTGACGCATATGATTATGAAGACTTTCCCCATTGATTTGCTTTAATTCCGGGTTGGTGTCTAGAATTAAAAGTCCGCAACGAAGATAAGTTAATTTGATTTAAAAAATACAGAAAAAATAGTGAAATAGATAAAGACAAGTTTGAAGAAAGTCAAATTATTAACAACAAAGTTGTAAATATCCTATGATGCAAAAAAAAAAAAAAAAAAAAAAAAAAAAAAAAAAAAAAAAAAAAAAAAAAAAAAAAGAGAAAAAAAGACGATCGCTTTAACGTAAGATTTAGGTAAGTTCAGGGTTATAGTTAGGCTTTGCGTTATGTTTACAGTTTTGGCTAGGATGAGGTTATAAGGTTTAAGGCTAGGATGTAAAGTTGCCTCAACTTGGGTTGATAAGCTCAGAATGAGATGCAACACTTACGTGTAGACGATTTTGAAATCTTCCCTCTCTTCCAAAACCTCGAATGTCGGTGACTTCTTGTTCCACTTCCGCCTCTGCTCAGGGTCGGTGAAGAATTCAAACACTACAAAAAATAATGAAAAATAAAATTGATAAAGTTTTATAAAATGAATGCTTTCCTTTGAACAGTCAATTAGTCATAAAAACAGTTCATATACAATGTAGATATATCTTCAGGTATTTAAACATACAAATTGTCGTATCTTCTGTCCACAAGATTTTCTGCTAATGTCTCTGTTCCCAAGCTTTCCTTTGAACAGTCAATTAGTCATAAAAACAGTTCATATACAATGTAGATATATCTTCAGGTATTTAAACATACAAATTGTCGTTTCTTCTGTCCAGAAGATTTTCTGCTTATGTCTCTGTTCCCAAGAACTCGACGACTAATAGAAACAATTTCTATATTAAGATAACATACAAATTCAAAAAGGGTATATTACTCAGTCCTGTGCAAATATAAAATAAAACAATTTTGTAAATACTGAACCTACATTCAATTGTATTTTTAAAGTATGAAAATAATATTTGCTTTGTAAAGGACTAAGACTGATAATACTTTTGAAATTTAGGGAAATATATTTACCAAATATGTTTTCTTATAAGTTTTGTCATTTCAATAGAACAACGTCAGAGTTATGAATTGTATTAAGCTTGATGGGAGGATTTCTTCTGAAAGAATACTTGCTGTAACTCCTATTGTTTTAGATCGGATGCTCGATCTGCATAACATGGAAGTTACAAAAAAAAATTAATAAAAAAAATAACAGCATAGTTTACCTTTGTCGACAGGGATGCCTGTGAAGTCCATTGAGGCCTGTAGGAATTGAGAAAGAAACAGAGAAAGGGAGAGAGAGAGAGAGAACGAAAGTTAATTATCATATAGGCAATATATTTCAGTATATTTCAGTGCAATGCAAATTGAACACCAGACGGGTTTTAATATCCATCTGGTTATTAATTTTCGTTTCATTATTTTATATGATAAAATGTTTGACCTTTTGATTAACAACCCGAAACAAATTACTGGCGACCTCAGAATCATACAATATAGATAATATCATTATGTTTTCATGGAAAGAAGTATTTCAATATCAATGATATTTCCGTCTGATATCTGATATAATATATCTAGGCAAAAATACATGACGAGATCATTGAAAAGTGAACAATTAACAAGATGGATTATATTTTCCCCACTTTCTCAAGATTTTTTTTTTTTTTTACCATAATGGTAAAAAAAAAAAAAAAAATGATTGTTACAACAGAAATAATGAAATTAACTTAACGACATATATACAAATAATTATAAACTTCATCGAAAAACATCAATTTTTTTTCATGATTTTTGATCGATCAAAAGAGAGGGGATGAATCTTAATGAAAAAAAAACCCAACAACAACAACAAAACAGTTTATTGTTTTCTAAAGTTGAAACAAACCATATTGATTAACGGTCATTGCCGGCGTTACATTTCAGATTAATGAGTTAGAATGACATAAATTATTGAAACCAAAACTGTAATTAATTGTTGGATGGATAGTATTTTAAGATATTATGCAAAGTATGTAAGCCTACGTGTCATAAGAATCTTTGATGTCGGTTATCGTTGCTCTTTTGATCCGAATCGTTCTGCAAGTAGGACTACACACCAATTAACGTTGGAATTTAAGAAATTGCATTGCATGCAAATGATCTTTTTCATGTTTGTTTTATTTTAATTCATATAGCAAAGCTTCATATTCAATTATTCATATATTTTTTTTATATAATAGTGCTCTGTAGTTTTACTAACATGTTCAAATATATTTAACACATTAATAAAATGCAAAATAAACACGACAATTGGGAATAGGGAATGCAGAAATGTAGAGGCATGTTAAAGGTGTGCTTAAATGGATCTATCCATTCAATTGATTGATCAAAATGAAAATAAATCTATTTCCCAAGCTTGTTAATATATAAGCGTAACACAAAAGATGGAGGAAAAAAAAGAAGAAGAAAAAAAAAGGACACACTTGACAGCTGCACCCTTCGACAATAATTCTCAAGATTCACTACCGTTAGTGTAAATGCTAACCACGTGGCCTGTCAAAAACATTCTAAGATGCATGTATACACGCCCATTTTACACCAACGTGAATTAGGATTGTGCGTGTATGTGTATGTGCGTGTGCGGTAGTATATAGTGTTGTATGTAAATGAAATTCACGCCATACATTTGATCATAAATAATGTAGGCTACCATGTATTCGCGATAGGGTAGCTGGTGTGTGTTGCAGGCATATGTTCTTTCAAAAAGCAGACCTGCTATCTTTAAAATATAAAAATATAAAGGTATTTTCCTTTTAGATTACCATTCAGGGCATCTGGAAGGGGTCGTATTAATGCGTAATGAATAATGAAAGCGCACTTAAAAATAAATTCATTTGATTCCAAATTGTCCTGACAATCCTTAACATGCCTTGTCCTGGATTTAATCTTAAGACTTTCATCGAAGACTAAATGTTCATAAATTTGTTAACGTTTAATGTGCCAGATTAATTTATAGAAAAAAAAAAGACTTTATTTTAAAATCTTTTAAAATGGTATGAAATAGTCTTGCTTAGTGTCAATGACTGGAAATTGATCCACAGACACAATACAATCGACTGTGCTATTTGCAAAGCCTATACTGCCAGCAATCAAAGAGAAAATGAATTATTACGATTGTAGATAATAAGTACAATTGCACGAAAACGTGTCCGTGGCACGCTAAGGGTTAATGGACCCCTTATCACAGATCAACCTTGTACTAACAAGTAAAAATCTAACTATTTCTTGCACGATGTTCCAATTCATACTGTTCACTGACCAAATTTCATTAGAAATTAAGAAGTTCATCTTTCCTTACTATCCTTGTAGAAAATGCATAACCGTACCTAATATCGCCATAAATCTTCCTTTCTCTCTTTATGTCATCCATGTATATCCATTTCTAGTCAATAGGTAGGCTCGTTTCAATAATCTTATATAGGAGCTTTTTGCAATTATATTTTACAAAATCGCCATATAACATAAAAAGAGAATGCATTTCTACTATTTACGACAATTCATTACTCCAATGGCCCATATATATACGATGATTTACAATATCGTTATCGGACATACTTGAATCGGTTAGGCGATTTCCTGATTTCCTGATTCTATTAGGTATATTTCTTTCATTTTAATAAATTATACTCTACTAAATCCTATCAATTTCTGTGCAATGCCTATTTCATTGTATTTTGTCATTTTTGTGTATATTCTGAAATAATATCCGAAGCATGCCCTACCATTTTAAAGATATATTTCTCACTCCCTCATTTTACCCTCTTCCCTTTCTTCTCTCATCCCTTCTCCTCCCTCTTCCCCACTCACTCTCTGTATCCGTCTTTAGCATGGCATCGGGGAAAATTTCTCTATTACCATCACTGGACAAGAAGTAAAAAGAAAGAAAGAAAGAGAGAAAGAAGAAGAAGAAGAAGAAGAAGAAGAAGAAGAAGAAGAAGAAGAAGAAGAAGAAGACATGGATGAACTGATGTGGATACTCTGTTAAATGTCGTGAAATATGAAGCGATATGATTTTATCGATCGTCTGTTAGATAGGAATTTCACCCTGTTACTTGATTAGGTGGTGGTGATCATGCCCGAGTGCAATTACATCTATCAATATTAAAATCGATAAATCAAGGACAAGCTGGAATAAAATTCATCTCAATCAAAATAATCATGGTCGGCTATATAGATGTCCACTTAGTTATTCAGTGATCATCGTAATTTACAGGCAATATAAGAGCTTGATTAGCGCGTGCCAAATTGCAATTGCAAAAACAGGAAACTGTTTGGAAATTATGATAAGATTTTAGATGTCTAATGAACTAAAAAGGTATGTTAGGAAGATATTATTGCAGCTTGGTATACATGTGGCATGGCTAATGTGTTTGTGTATTATTATGTGTGTATGTGCTTTTTTGTTTAAATGATTCAGTAATGTTCATTTAACGTCATACTGCTTCCAGGCGGGCGAAGTTTTAAATGCCATTTATTCATAATGTAATTACATTTTTTAGTTTTATTACTAAAACTCACATAACATTTTCCTTCTATCTCTATCCAGTAAATACAGGTTTGAGTAAATATGTACAGACAATGCAATAGATAAGAAACATGTATTCAATCTTTTAGCCGAAAGGTATATAACCTACTTTGCAGAGAAGGTATACAGTCACAACAGGGTGCCGTAAAGTCCAACAACATAACCATAGACACTTATTCTAACCATAGACCCCTTCCTAATCTTCACTATCAACCTGATTCTATAATCCTACGCCTAATCTTAATCTCAGTGACTGGTCAAGCGCTCCAAATGTCGCTCCACCTAAAAATACATGGCGATCAATAGCAGGTAAAGATGAGTTGTCTACCGAAGATAGTAAAACACCGCCCACACATTCCATTCACACCACGGATACAAACTCTAAACCAAACACCAGACTGATCACAAAATTACATTGCCGCCAATGTTGTTTCGAAGTCAGTCAGCCGATGTGACGGAGATTTTGCCTACGTGATGCACACTGACTCACGAATCAACTTATGCCTCATGTAATACACGTAATGCAGACATGTGGACGGCGCTGAGTGTAATTGCTTTATTATTCATTAACTGCCACTGCTTGTTAAATTATGTTGACTATAATGTGTTAATATTGAGTGCCGATCCAAGTACATGTATAAGTATATGGAACATTAATGGTGTATAAAACGTGTTAAGTGGCTCAGACACCGTTCTTGAAATGTCAACGCGGAGACTTGAAAGTGTACTTGAATTTAAACACCGATACCCCTCAAACAGTGTTCTTCATATTCAGCATATTATTTATATATTTATATATTTATAACTATCAATAGCGATTGTACACAAGTGATATATTTTACAAACACAAAACATAATACATACATAATCAAATTCAACTTTATTAATACCAAATAGGCATTATTCATAAATGCCATAGGGCAATTGGTATTAAAATGTATGTGTAGGTTATCTATGACTCAGAAAATCTGTTACAATAACTTAATTAACATCTATGAGCTTCCAAGAAGGCGAAAGTCATGATTTGTCACCAATGAGAAGATACAGCATTAGTATGAATTCATGCTTCTATGCATAGTTGTGTTCTTGATAAGGCTTTTACATTTAAATTTCACACATGTTATTTAAATGAAAAAATAATAAATTTGAAAAAAAAAATATGTGGGCATGTGTTTAATTCAGATCTGGTTTCTTGAACATCGCCAAATACGTATACACGTGTGTGGGTGTTAATGGCACTTCGAAATAGCTGGCAGTTTGACTATGTTTGGGAAGAGTTAAGAATCATGCTTCATATTTAGGATATTCTTAGAAACAAGGATGCCTCAATAATATTCAAGAAACTGAATGAGACATCTGATCAACAGTGTAAGAATTATATTGGTGGATGCGTTAAGTAGCATTTCAGCAGAAACTACACAGAAGACCACCTGACTCACAGTCATGAGTCATGTGACCTATAGCGTTCCAGCTATCTTTCCTTCTCCCCTATATATCTCTCTCTCTCTTTCTCTCTCTCTCTCTCTCTCTCTCTCTCTCTCTCTCTTCACAGTTACCAGTGGTTTAGAAATTACATTGCTGATGAATACAATGCAACTTTATTGGTCTCATTTTCACAGACCTAAAAGATGTCTAATTTTAAACAGTTACCATGGTTACTGAAGACCTAAATAGTCCATTTTTAAAAGCCAAATTGTGCGTTACACGGGTAAACGTTGCTCATGCAAAATGGATGAAGAACTGACCCAAATCCCGAACTTAGGCCATTCATAGTCATACATATCATTACAAACTTATTCTTGAACCATTTTGGACTACGCTCGAACAAACTGCAGTTTTGTTGCCACTTCAGTTCATGCACATACTTTCTTTCAGGGAAACTTCCAAGCTCGAATTACATGTTTCTTCTGACCCAATTTCAGTTTTTCTGTTGTTAGTCCCGTCTGCATATATATGCTTATCAAGTTACGTTGATGATGAAAGGTTTCATGGAAAAACTACAGTGAGCAATACTCTCTTTCCATGTTCGTGTTATGGTTAGGAAAAATTATAAACATCACAAAGATTATGAGTCTTCATTAATGGTTCTCATGAATAATGAAAATGCCCCTTATCTAAAGCAATGTTAAATTCAATATTATGTACGTTCAAGGTCAATAATTATATTTTTACTACACATACTTGTGTTTAAAAAAACGTGAAGACGATAACACCCACGTTTTTTGGGCATGATATAACATATTATAAACCTCATTTAAGAATATTTCCAATCATATATTCTCATTGGTTGAAGATGCAGTCCTGTTATGATGCCTGCTAACATTTTCATAGTTAAAAAAATCGGGCTCATATTAAACTTTAAGGTCCCCATGAGCTGCATAGAAACGACCATGCCTCATTATCATTACACAAATAAATATTTCGTTAAAAGAATCGAGAGTGTCGTTAATTTTATAAAAGATCATGAATACCTTCTCCATTTGTGCTTGGGAGAGCACGTAGGTTGCATCAATTGTTTTGATTTCTAGCATTTGTTGCAATGTGCAGCTACTTTTATTTTCACCAATGTGTTTTAATGCAATATATCAGCGCATGCACCTGCATCATTTCACTGCGCCTTTTCGAAGCTACTTGTAGCCTCCGCTCGCCTAACAACCGTCTTAACTTTGTGTGGGTGAGTTCATGAATTATGTGCGTTTAACCCCAGTACCTGGCCCCTCGCATGCGATGCGCGTTTATGCATGGGACATCGACAAAACCCTGCATAATGTACAACCACTGTACAAGCATAACGGGGCAATCGACGACGGCGTCTCCCCCGTGTGTTAATAGCATACGGGCATTGAAGCATGCTCTCTGCACAGTGTAGCTCTACTTAAAGCGCCATGAACCCGAGATTGGCGATGCGACGCAATTTTGTAATTTGAATTTTCCAAATCGAATGCTGACGGATTGGGGTAACATTTCGCACCTCGAGTAATCTGACATGCTTTAGTGACCTTCGAGGAGCAATATTATTTATATTCAGATTCGAGACGAGACTGTGTATCTTAATTTTAACAATATTAACCGAATGTGATTTCTTTGTGCATGTATCTAGATCTTATCACATGACAGATGGATGTCACGAATAGTATTCTGTTCTCAAGCCATAAAAACATTAATTTTTATGTGTAACAGAAATATTGTTCTCTATTGAGCAAGCCGAATTGTATTTAATTGAAACGTAAACCATAATAATTTTCTACACAAAATAATCTTGCCGCAAATAGCATTTCTTTACTTTTTTATATTATAGCTCAAGGGTCATCTGGGACGGAACCCGACGTAAGGTTTGCCATAGCTAAGTCGGTACAGCGCCTGTCTAGCGATCAGGAAGTCTCTGGAAACCCATTGTATTTGTTCCCTTTTTCATTTATATTCCAAACATGAAAAGTAATTTCATATACTATTAATTAAGTCGTGTCAGACAAAGACATACATTAAAAAAAAATTAAATTACAGTATTCAACGGTAAACATGCATTGTTTATTAATTGTCTTTGTAAATGGATTTGAGCAGATACATTTCACATGTATGCCTACTAATTCAAAATGTACGTGAGAAACGGAAGCTGACTTGGTGAACTCTATGTAAACTGTGGTGCTATTTAATTGATCTCTAGAAGCAAGTGCCCTACACGCCCTGCAATTGCAGTTGAATTTATCGACTGGTTGTTAATTAGGTCTATTGACGATGTAATTAGAAGGGTAGGTACTGGGATGGTGGTTATGATGATTCTGGCAGGTGCCAGCAAAATCCCTTCAGACAGGTTTTATCAATGGCGTAATTAAGATTGTTAAATGTCATGATTACGATGGAGAGCAACTAAAACAAACGAAGAAATGACAGAAGTGAGAAGTTCAATACCATTATTTGACGACTTTATTCTCAAAAGGCGATACATCCAATTTAGTAAATTCTGAGGAAAAGCGTTTGTTTGCCATATCTTAAAAAGGCGTCTATATCCGAAAATGTATAATATGAAAGAGTAAAACTTGTTGGAATCGGTGAAAACGTTGTTTCTAACCTGAACAATGGTCTAGATAATGTCCAAGGAAATAGAGTATTTGGGAATTACATTAGGGTTCTACATTTCCTACTTTACCACATCACTTTTCAAATAACCAAAAACTATATTCTTATGGCGCCTTTAATTCTTTGTTTGACATCATTCATTAATTCTGATGTATAAACATAACCCCAACAATACGCATTTATGGAATCTGTAGAGTAGTTTATAGTTTCGCCCACTCTAGATTTTTGCATACATTTTCTGTTGTCAAACTTGATGAAATACAAAAGAAAGTTCCACCACAGGCGACAGGCACAAAGTAAAATTAATTGCATATTCACACAATCCCCCCGGTCTCATTTTTCGCTAGTATAAAGTATATTTAAAATCATAGTGACATTCATGTTTTTGACTCATGCATAAATCCCCATGCACCGTATAAATGTCACGGTATTTAGCATAATGTGAGTGATGTAGTTGTCTTGTTCGTCTGTCTCCTCTGTTCCCCATGTGACAAGAAGCGGATGGAATACAAGCGGAACATGGATACGTGACTCTATTATGTCCTGTCTGGTAGCTATTCTATTCAGGCACACTTAAATTCATTTCCACCAAATTTGCAACTTCAGACAATCCAGAATCCTGCCCATTTTATAGATATTTCTCGCGAATAAAATCTATTTGGATTTAATACTATTTCATTAAAGATATGGGTTCACAATGTTCTGACTCCAAAAGCTCTGACCTGCAAGGTCATAATTCCCATCTGTGTCTATGATACTTACAAAAATGAAAAGCAAAACAATTAAAATTTAAAAAAAAAGAAAAAAGAAAAAATAATGCATCTGAAAAGAGATATTCAGTGCTTTAAAGGGTGAAAAAAAAAAAAAAAACGACCGATTAGACCGTATCAATTGATTGCACGGTTGGTAATTATTTGTGCCAAACTAGAATTTAAATGATGATTTGTTGTTGCATTCACCTTGAAATTAAATATATGATTTTTTTTTCAAATTCAATTCCATGAATTAGATTTTTACAAATCTTAGGTTTTAGCATGAAGTCAAAAGATGTTTGTTTTAGAATTCAAAACATTTAAAACTGTGTGTGCGTAAATGTGTGTGTGTGTGTGTGTGTGTGTGTGTGTGTGTATGTATGTGTCTTCTATGAATGAAATATGTGGCAAAATTGTAACGCATGCTTTTCCCTACGAGTTCCAGGGTGAAGAGAAGCAATTTGTAAAAATTCCAAGGAACAGAAATAACGTGTGGGGAGTCGAGCCCAGGACCTTTAAACCCCAGTCAAGTGGATAACCACTCAACTACGACACATTAACAACCAATAACACCAGTGTCCAAAAAATGACTGGGATGCGAACCGTTGGTCTCATCATAGTCAGCTTCGAGGCTCACAATGTTATCACTATGTCTTGACCAACTCCTGATAAAGTATAATCGGTTTTCCAGTATGACTGTGGCACAAATCACAGGTCCAATCGCTGAAAGACCGATGCTTACCGATGTGTCTGTAAATCGAGAATGAAGTGTAAGCTAAACAGCCCCTTTCACACACATCACCCTTTTTTGTCCTATCCGTAGCCATCGTAGCCATCCACATCTATGATAATTCTAGCTTCGTTTCTGCACATGTCAGAGTGTGAATTCAAGGCCGTGCGCGTTCAAGGTGCAGTGGTGGACCTTGACCGTCACTCGGAAAATAGGATTGTATGGGAAAGGGGCTGGATTGATCTGGTGAAGACGAACTGAGGAGATATCAAAATAGATGGGGATAGGATTACTATCCAGACATGGTTTATTTTCAACCACTGCTTCTTACGTTGATTCAGGGGGGAATAAATTATGCGGGATGATGGTTGAAGACGATTTGTAAGTGGTTGTATACGACAGGGGAATATTACAGTGTATATGGAGGATCGAAAACTACAAAGTATTTTAGTAAAGAGAATGATAATTTGAAATACGCACTTGAATATGTACAGAGATCTGGTGGACTTGAATAAACTTCGCCCAAAATGGACATATAGGCCTTACAGTTCAGGTTTTTAGCCCTCGATATATTATTTGTAGACTATTGTAAAGTAAAGTAATATTCCTCATTCGTGTACGGTATACACCCACTGTACACTCTGTTGGCATGGTCGTAAGTTGAGAAGAATGTGTTGCATATTATGCATTTTACCTTTTCTTTTCGTGCATGAAAAATGGATTAAAGATAGTTCTGGCATTAAGCCTTAATTATGGAATTACAAATAGCAGGCTTAATAGCATTGATGGAATGCACTTATCATTATTTGCTTTTAAAGAAGCCTTTTTTCTTTACAAGGCCACGAAGAGAGTGGCTTCACACTGAACTCCTAAGAACGATAGACACACACACACACACACACACACACAAAGGAACTTATACCGTATATGTCAACGTATGTACATTATGGTCAGGAAGTATTTTTGAGAGATTTCCCCCAAAATGTGTAATTTTATATAAAAAAAATTTACAGGAGGTTATATATATTTAAGTAATCTATTACGTGACGAAACTACTGTTTCTCAGAGAAAAATGCATATGCGCCGAATTAACGAAGATTCACACTATATACCTCGTTTACACTGTGACTCGGGTCGCGGGTTCGACACGGCAATTTTATGCCATGTAAACGGGATCAGTGTGATCCGCGACCCGGGTTCGACACGCCTTTTTTGCTCCGCCAAAATCGTAGGTTTCGATCCGGGAGGTGGGTTCGACACGGCAATTTTTATGTGTGTAAACAGAAAGCCGTGTCGAAGTCAATGACCTTGAGGTCAGATATGGAATTTGGCTATACATCGCAACACACATTAATGACGTCCCTTACTTCCGGTCATGATCTGGGAGCCGTGTTGAACTCGCCTTTTTTGTTGTGTATAAACACGATCACAGGTTCACTCTTTGCAGTGTCGAACCTGTCCAGTGGATTCGACACGAGAGCCGAGTCTCAATGTAAACGCGGTAATAGTCTATCAAAACTTTTCATTTTGATGATGCTGTGGTACACATATGTATATTCACCAAAGAAACACTGCCTACGATTGGTTAGGAAAATAATGTGTTATTTGTCCTGTTTTCTTTAAAAATAAACAAAGCTACATAAACAATATTCCATCCTAAAATTGTCGGTATTATTGCTCCTGTGGTTTCCAATGGCAAGTGTATATCATTATTTAGGATATTTTAGGGAAAGTTCCGATTAACTATTTGTCAATAATCCAATATTCTCAGAAGAAAAATCAGAAAGAAGCAATATGAATAAAAGTTTTTGTAGGTGTTTGTTTCCTCATAACTGTCCTGTTACTTCCCAGTTTGACAAATCGATTTTCTTGTTGTTCCTCCTACAGCGGGCAAATAATATGTTATTTCCTGTTAGAGGAAATTTCATCTTGTTCATTGCTTTATTTGTATTGATAAATTCCCATTTTATAACCTATTCTTACATTATTTAAACATCCTCCTTCCTTTGGCAGATATAGGACTACAGTTGATATACTTAATTTATTGATGATTTTTACTATTCTTGTTAACGAATCAAGGAATTAAAACAAGGAAATAAACGGTGTCCTTGATTGATGTACCACGTCGTGACAATTAATCTGCAACAATAGGGAAGTATATGATTCGAGCAAGTCTTAGACAATGATTTGAAATAAGAATTTATATTTTATTGTATCTTTAAGTGTCTCTGTTGATCATAGAATTAAAATGATGACCATGATAATGAGGAACCTGTAATTATTTTGTAATTTGATAGTAAATGAAGAGCTGTTTATATTGTAGAAATAACATGTCACGTTCTTGTCTTTATTATTATTAGTTTGTGTGTGTAACACATGTATTTCAACTTGTTGTGCTTGACATAGAATTGAGACAAAAATTAGTGATAACACGGCATGTTATCATACTTTATTTTGATTGGTATGGCATTTCCAAAACACTGTTAAAACTCTGTGTAAAAAAAGCGTTGTTCAAAAAACGTTGTGTAAGATTCTTAAACAACAGTTGATTATACTTTAAGCAACATGTGTTGCGTAATGACTTTACACAAGAGTTGGATTGTTCCTATAGTAAACAGCGGTTGTGTAAAGTTTTAAACAAATTGTCTAGTTTTTTTACACAGCATTTTAACAGTGAATAATAATACCAAAATTGGTACCATGAAGCATGGACCTACTACATATCCATTCATGAAGGAAAGCTCTAAGTTGGTACCATAATTGTGATTTTGTCTCTGAGTAGTTTTTGTGGAGGGATTAAGCAAGCCCTTCTATGAGAAATAGAGAAAGGGGAACGGGTAGGGTATGAGAAGATGAAAAGATGTAACAAGTATATGAAGGAGGTAAAACGCAAAGACTTAAAAAAAAAAAAGAAGGTGCAATAAAGGATGATAAGAGGAAAGAACAAAATGTAAAAATAAAGACGCGAATGAAGGAGAGGGTGAGAGAAGGCAAGGTAAGGCAAGTATGATATTTCTAACACCGTTTCACTGACCTGTAAACTGACGGGCCTTGTTTTCATTGCAGCTTAGCTGAGCTGATGAAATCCAAGCATATACGATAGAAATTGAATTTGATTTACTCCTTAGGGTCCTCAGACCGTGGAGACAGAAAGAGGGGAGGGGAATAGTGAGAGGAAAGGTGGGTAAGAGAGAGAGAGAGAGATAGATAGATTGAGAAATGGGATTTATGTGGAGGAGTGAGGAAGCAAATGATGAAGGGATGTATGAATTATGGAGAGGATAAGAGAAATGAGAGGTGAGAGATGGGATAGATGAATGCGGATGGGAGAGAGGAAAGACGACGGAGATGAAGAATGCCAGAGAAATAAACAGTTAATTTACTTTCGATGATTATGATGATTGTAATAAGTGATGGAGAAGTAAGGGAAGATGGGTGAGGAGGAGTATGAATAAAATTGATCAGCGTTTTTTTAGAGCATTGCATAAATCATTGTGTGGTTTTAAAATAAAAACCAGAATAGAACCATGTTAGTAAATGTTTGACAAAATTCTGACAAAGAATATATTATTAATTTTTAAAGTTTTAGTTTTCTGATGTACCATAAACTTTCACCAATTACCATTAAAATAATCTTAATAATTGTTTTACCTTTACATTCACTATACATATCAAGATAAACACATTTTTTCTATCAAGAACCAAAAAAGGAATAATTGAATTATGCATTACACATAGGCCTAGTTGGGGGAACAGCTTAATATAAGTTACTGAAATTAAAACTTTCTGAATTTCATAACATCGCTATACTTCGATGGAGTTTTTTCAAACCTTCACTGACAGTTTCTTCTTTTATTTAAACCTAATTTAAATTAAGGATTGACTTCTCCGAAAAGATAGTGCGTTCATCTCCCAGGTTTACTGAGGTTAGTAACTGAACAAGTCACATCTTTACATCAAATACTGATGTTCCTCAAATATGCGTCTGTGAAATTGTGTAAAGGGAAGTTCGACATGCCAAAAACATCCTGACTTCTTTTAATAAGAAGGTAACATCAATCAACAGTGGTACGGTGAAGAAAAACTCCGGTAAAAGACATGATAGAGGCTAAGTAGCGCGCCTCACTCATACAGCCATATTGCACGTAGACCCTCTTAGCATCTTAGCATTTTACATGTACAACGTATGCAGCATTTTCCACTCAAGCGAGAGCCTCTTTACCCCTCGCCTATCGCCCGGTTCATATCGGCGAGCTCAAACATTGCCCCAGGGGTAAACTCGCCCTTTCTACAGACAAGCGCCACGCAGTTTACCGCGGCATGCAGCGACCAGCGTCCGATTTTAAGAAAGTCCTTTATATTTAAACCAAACCACCTTTTGGAAACGTCTTTTGAGGTTTCAAAAGACGGAAAAAGAAAAACTTGAAACATCAATGGCTTACAGAAGCCCATTTGATACACACACAAATGAAATAAAATAATAAATATTGTAAATATGTACTTAAGTATGCCTACTTGAGAAATTGCAATTTGTATTCGATGGAATAATTGACTACAAATGCATGTCCATTATTTTTTCTATTTTTTTCTTTAGTTGTTGTGGTCTATAACGCCTATCCCCTGCTCAACAAACATACCTTTTCTAATAAAAAAAAATTAATGTTAGAATTGAGACGCTCTGACACTCCGTAAAAAAATAAAATAGATATGTTATGTTATTATTAATATTTCTATTTCACTTTTTCATGATTACCTATTTGTTGAGATATGTTGGTATGTATTTCCCCCCAAATCCCATGCGATAATGATTGATATCAATATGCTGAACCTTATTAATGAATGAAATGACTCATATACCACTTTTGATTTTGACAATGATAATTCATTAAAGATAAGTAGATTTGTTTAAATAGATGAATTTTTTTTTAGACAGTAGAAAAACATGCACAATTGGAACTAATTGTAAAACGTGTTTCAAAATATCATTGGTTATTGCTTTATAAAGATTTTCTGATGAGTTTTACAGGTTTAACAAAACAGCTGTTTAGAACAGATGCCATATGATAATTATATCTCTATAATCGCCATCTTCTCTATTTTAAATAGCTCTCTTTATCTCTCTCCATCTCTAGGTTCGAAACTCTACCGAGTGTCTTAGGGAGAGAGAGAGAGAGAGAAATAATCGATTTCCAGATATATGCTGGATATTAAATGTTTAATGCCTGAATTGGCCATCAACTTTAGTAAAGTGAAATGAAATATCATGTTTAGAAATATTGCACATTGATAAGTTCATGATAAATCATGACATTGATTTTGTGGTGAATGATATGGCTAATTAATTCAAAAGTTCACGCATGAGTGATAATGTATTTTGAATCACAATATTATGACAAAGGAAGATTTTTTGACAGTACCGTATGATATGGTGTTTATATCTGTGTTAATAGTGTGGCAGTTGTCCTGGTAGTGATTTTCCGTGCATCTATTTTTCCATGTCCTTAACAAAAAGTGTTGTATGCTACAGAAGATCTTCAAATTTCTCTAAAATTTCACTAAAACTAAATAGTTTTAGGCCATTAGTTGAAAGGTATATCGTAAATATGACATGGACTTGAAATGAGACTATAACCTGTTGGAATAAAACTGAAATAAATCAATGAATTAATATCTGTAACTCTCGACCCCTTTCTTTCTGTTTATCTATGTGGCTCAATCTACGTAACTTTATTGCATATCTTACCTTTTAAGAGGGCCATTGAAAAGAATGGAAGCCTAAAGTCAAATTGAAATCATTCTTCATATAAGAAAGAATTTCATTTCTGTGAATTGGTTCTCTGTGTAATTAGTGTAGACAATGGTTGGTATTTCATGAGTTGAAACAAGGAAATTTGAAAAAGGTCAATCGTGGTAATATGTGTCCTAGAATTAATCTGTATGCATAAGATGTAACATAAATTAAGATAATGCCTCCGGCGAGACTTCGTCGTGGAGGCATAAAAATATAAATTGTTACTGTGATGTATTTGTTTTTCTGAAATGATCTTGACTTTGTTTTTCACCCTAAAAATTGTAGCCAAGTTGCAATTAGTTCTCACAAATGCAATTTTGGTATCTCACTAGGACTTTGTTGAATCAATCAGTCGCGACTTAATATTAGTTTATTAATGTATCATTTATTTAATAACTTAAGCATCAAATGAAACTAGAATTTGTTTATATAAATTGTATCATAAAGGGAGTTATTTATAATGCTTTCTGCCTTTACATCGGGTTTCCTTTCATTCTGGGTCACATTGTATGTTACTAAATTTATAGCCACATCAAGCTTTAATTGTTTAATACATTTTGCCACAGTGTAGTATTCTAGCTCCACTTTTATATTTATTTATCTGATTCTATTGCGATGTCTTGTCAAAAACAAAATCTTCTCTGGGGACAGTTTATACAACCATGACAGAAATACCTTCTATTAATGAAAAGTATCTCTTCCTTAAGCGTGAAATGTATCAGGACGATACTCGACGGGATTCACTATGTGAATGGGGACACCTTCTGTGTTACCAGTCAATCGTGGACTGGTTAATTACGATCTGTCTACCAGAAAATAGACACTACACTTAGGTAGTCAATTTCAATTAATTTTCAAGTTAATAAGAATTAATTAAAAACATTACAAAACATAACCTCTATCAAGAGGAGGCGATATAATGAATCCAACTAAATATAGGATTTATTTAAGGTATAAAATCACATGTTGATGAGCATTCTAAATTATACACATTTTTAGGCGTATTCAGTTATGTAGTGAAATTAGTATACACTGAAAACCTAACCTCGTCCGTCAATAGACCGACTAGCTTTAAAACTAGTCGGTCGAGACGGACTAGTGTTAAAGCTAGTCTGTCATGTTAGTCCGTCGAGACGGACTAGCATACAACTGAATCTACATCTCTCAACTTGACGGACGAGCTTAAGCTTGATGTTAGTCCGTCGACGCGACCGACTAGGTAGATAAAAATAGCTGGGTGGACCCAGTTTACGCATTAAAATGACTGACTAGCTTTTGATAAAAATAGTTGCAATGTCGTTTCAATGTACCTTCTCTATTTATTCTGTTTCCGAGCATACATTCTGAAACAAAGGTTGTTTTGGCTTGACAATCTGAAAGCTTACGAGACATAAAATCTATCATGACAAGTATGCAATTCACGAGTACCGGTAGATTCCAAATATTGTTCTCCATTCTTCAATTACAGGCTAATTGAATACCCTGTTACTATAGAACTCACGAACCCGGTATTTTCTTACAGATTGCTGGTGAATGCCCGGCTTAGCAACAACAGTGAATAGAAGTTGGATACAATCAACATTCTCAAACAAAGGTAACCGTTGTTTTTGCTTGACAATCTGAGAGCAATACGATAGCGGAAATAACATCATTCGTGACAAGTATGCCATTCACGAGTAGGTTATAAATATTGTTCCATTCTTTAATTACAGGCTAATTGAATACTTCGTTACTATAGAACCCATGAACCATCTATTCTTATAGATTGCTGGTGAATGCCCGTCTTAGCAACTGCAGTAAACAGAAGGTGGTACAATAAATTGATTGAATAACATGCGCATTGCGAAAAGGACATCACTATTAGTTGCATTATCTGTATGTGAATTCCATTTAATGAGCAAACGGTAGGGGAGACCTGGGGCAATTGTAACAGTTTTTTCCAAATTTGACCTATCAGCTTTATTGCACAAGCTAAATCTTGCCCTGTAAAAGCTAAATAAAATGAAATATGCAAGTATCTTAGCTTGACATATGAATAGGTTTGGTTAAGTAAACAAGTCATTTGAAGCCATTACCATTTCAAAACAAGAGGTCGGAGTGTTACAATTGCCCGTGACGAGGGGCAATTGTAACAGACGTGCGGGGCAATTGTAACATGAAATTGTAACATTTTGTTTTCTTATCAAAGCTATGCACATGACAATATAAACATCATAACCTATAAACTAATTATAATGAAACATGACAATGCTTGACCATTATATTACATTTCTACTTGTTATAGAGAATGGACAAAAAAGTTATGTAGTTTTTTTTTTTTTTTTTTTTTTTTTAGGTGTTTGTGGCTTACCCTCTTAATCGTTTATAGAATTATAGAACCTTCATTAATTGCATATTTTGGTTCTTTATCTACTTTGCTACCTTCACAATATATCTTTTAACTGACAACTGTTGTATAACACTTTATGTTAGGCTTACGCCTTTTGACTATACGCATTCTTGCAAAAAAAGTGATACATTTCTGAGAAGAAGTAAAATTACAGCTTCTTTTTTTTTTTCTTTCTTATTTTTTTGTAAATAATAATCTTCAAAATTTACCCAATTTTTTTTCTTCTGGCAAATAAAATATGTCTTTGCCCTTTTAACAAAACGTATTGGACATATATTTTCTCTCTCCGCCCTTCCCTTTCTCTCCTTCCTCTTTTTCTTTCTTCCTATCTTTTAATATGTGCGTTTTTTAATTTAAAAAAAACAAGTCGGGGGGGGGGTCCCTATTTCTTTCCCATTTGTATATGACCCCATTGTAAATAGGCCTTTTGGTTTTCCATGGCTATCCTGTCAGTGTTTCTTTATATGTGTTATACCATGAACACTCGACGAATAAAATGAAATAAAATCATATGTTCACAGTTATTTATTCCTCATGTTGAGCTCATAGATAAGGTTACCTTTGGTCCTTGTAAAAAAGAACTGATATGTATTACATTAAAGTTATGAGTTTGCAAGTTCTCTAGTAGTGATATAAATTATAAAAAAAACAAGAATACACAAACTTAAGGCTCTGATTACAGTGAACAAAATGATAAACAAACTAAAGGCACTTTTTTTCGAACAATATCAATATTTCATTGCATTTCTAACAAAACGTATGACAGATATGTTAAAAAGTTATTGAATTTCATGTCTGAGATTATAGGTATGGTTACCTTCTTGTTTTTGTAAAGACATAATAATCGACAATACATTTCAAAGTTATAAAAGTTCTGAATACTTAGCTTAATCAACGAGGCTTTTCTGTAGTATTCTTTCTTTTATCCAAGCTCGTACTTCCTATTATCAATCTTGGCATTAAAAGAAACGTAATGGTCACCAGTTCATTCAATTTTTTTTAACTTTTTTCTTTTCCAGTAAAGTAATATAAATTATTAAAAAAAACAACAACAACAACAAAAGAATAAAAACTTGAGGCTCTGCTACTCACTTTGCGGGACGTCTCCGCGATGAATAGACAATTTTGTTTTCGCGACGGACAGAATGTATTAAACGTTCCAATATCGCGGAGACGTTCCGAGACGTCACGCCAACAATTTATGGAAAAAATCGCGTCTCCGAGATTTAGGAGACGTCTCCGAGACGTCTCGGATACGTTCTAATATTATTTATCCATCGCGGAGACGAAATTTCTATTCTGTCGTGGAGACGTCTCCGCGAAGTGAGATACCACACCTAATTTCAATGTCGGAGGTTATAGATGTTGTTACCTTTTTTTTGTAAAGCAATAATTGAAAATACATTCAAAGTTATGATGCTTGAGCAAGCGGTGCGATCTCACTTCGCGGAGACGTTCCGCGACAGAATAGGAATCTTGTGTCTCCGCGACAGAATAGGAATCTTGTCTCCCGACGATAAATAGTATTAGAGACGTTCCGAGACGTTCCTTATTTCGGAGACGGATTTTTTTTTTTTTTTAAATTGTCCGGGAGACGTCTCGGAGACGTCGTCTAATACTAGCTCCATGGTTCAGAGGTTTCTGATTATGTTTAATTGTGTTACAGGAAGCAACAAATTCCGGGACAATTGTAATGTTTTTATGTAATTTGGCAGGAGGCCACGGAGCTGGGAGGACTAGTAGCGAACGTGTACAAAACGGAAAAATGACCAATACATTGTGATTTTTTTTAGTCTGTTCAGCCCCCCCCCCCCCCTCCCCACTCCCCTCCCACTTGCCGCCCTCAGCCCCTCCACTTCCAAAAACGCTCGCGGCCCCTGATTGTTATTTAATAGCTTGGTGTTGATTCAGCGGAAATCGGCTTTCCGAGTTCCTACGGGAGTTACTTTAACAGAAGCAGCGGCAATTGTAACAGCTTGTTGCAATTGCCCTGGCCAGAATGACCATATTTGGAGAGTTTTTTCTATCTTAGCTTCGGTATTCGTCGTTGAAAATTTAGCAAAATATGGCCTAAGAACATTAATAATTCTAAATATACAAAAATGACAGCCGTAGCTCATCCACATATTGTCCAGAAGAAAAACTGTAATGTGAAATATTACTTTATGCTCAAAAACCGGTTTTTTCGCTGTAGAAAGTTCCACGAACTGTTTAAATCTGCTACACTCATACAGCATGTGGAGCGATTAAATGCGCAAGTTCTCTACAAGATTTAAGTTTATAGCGTGTTTCTGCTAGGAATGGGAGCCTCTGTTACAATTGCCCCGTGTTACATTTGTCCCCGGTCTCCCCTACAGACGCACACTTGATATACCCCGTAAAGCTTAAAATTTTGATTATAATGGCGATCTCCTTCCTGTGACATGACTGTGTGAGTACTCTTTTGTAATTCCTTATGTTTCATTTCACAGATAGCGTTATTTTTTCACATATATTAATGCTATAATCACCAACGTATGTATCGCCAAATCAATTTATAAATTGTGTGTATTTACAACGATAGTAACAATCACATTGAATCATGAAAATTGAAATTTAATTCTAATAATAAATATAGGTGCCACTTTTCTTTTAGATTACTTGTATCTGAAAGAAAATAATATTGGATTAGAGGCACGACTTTGGGATTCTGAAGTGGCTCTCAAGGACAAGTGTCTACTCCGAAAATGCAAAAGCAGGTAGGCCTACAACAAAAAGTCATGATGATGCAAGCCATGGCGGCGACCCCTGGGCCCCGTGCCCCCATTATTTGACAATTGCCATAATGTTAACTAATTGTGCCTCCTGTATTAATTCCTGTCTTCTGATTTATAACATCATAATATTTTATTTTTTTATTATTATTTTTTTTTTTAATTTTTTTTTTTGCTCAAATTCTTGTGACAAAATGCATGTTTTTAATCGTATCTTTATAATGTCTTCTAATATTTCAGATTTAACGTCTCTGACAAGCTGGTGAAGCCATATTAACTCGTCCGTCATGCTAGTCTGTCAAGACAGCAGCAAGAACATCGCGGCAGAAAAGCGCGACGGACTAGTTTTTACACCATGACCGACTAGCTGTAAAGCTAGTCCTGCTCAAAAGCTCGTCAGTCTGGGCATCACTACGACTAGCTTTTATGCTAGTCCTTCAAACTAGTCGGTCACGGAGGACAAGCTTTAAAATTAGTCTGTCGTGACCGACTAGCTTTAGAGCTAGTCTGTCATGACCGACTAGCTTTCTTGAAAGCTTTCTAGGTGTTAATTTTTTTGGGCATACGGCCATCAAAGAGGTCATTATGTATCAGCCATAGGGGTAAGGTTGGGGGTCAATCGGCCCGCTCGTCTATTTTTACTGCGCTTTTTTTTTCTGCTAGGGGGGGGGGGGCCGGGCCCGTCGGCCCCCCCCCCCCTCCTGGATCAGCGCCTGCAACGCATTGGTTACCCAAAATATTATCAAATTTTCATTTAATGATTAGCATTTTTTTATTCACCAATTGTAAGAAAAATTTTAGAAGCGCAGTGATCATACGTTCAGACCTGCCAACAAAAAAGCGTATTCCGTACTTTTTCTATCCTCTTTCGCTTCTTAAGGGGGTACTAAGATCTATAGATGTCTATGAATGCACATCACCATCATGCCATACTACATCGCACCTGTCTTCATAGAAAACATTTAATTGTCCAATGAATTGTCTATAGATGTCCCTCATTTACCAGAACGAATGCCTTTGGTGCAGGGATGACACACTTGTCAAAATGTTTGGCATATTTACCTTGTTTTCTATTGAAAATAATTGAATAATAAAAGGTTTTCAGGTCGACAGGTGGATGGAGATTGACATTTTTATGATCTGAATAATTATTGACATTTAATGAGTTTGGTACCCCTTATCCAAATGAAAAAGACAAAAATACGCTTTTAGGTTGGCAGTACTGTACGTTACTAACTAAATTTCGATTTAACATCTATAACGAAACCGCATTTGCATGCGTTTAGACCCCACATCAACACACGTATAAGCACCGTTTCACACTTGGTTTTCGTACACTGTTAAAAAAAAAAAAAAAAAAAAAAAATACAGCAAAGTGATGTCAGCAGAGTCGCCATACAAAAATGTCATTTAAAAAACAGTTTTGTTGTAAATTTCTCCTCTAAGAATTAATGAAAGAGAAGAAAAAAATTATTACCCATGATAGCTTACGTACTTGGTTATAACGGAACAAATGTGTTACTCCTGATGAATATTTTTTATTTCCCACGTAATTATTTGCAGGATAAATTTACAACAAAACTGTTTTTAAAATTACATCTTTTTATGGCGACTCTGCTGACAGCAGATTTGCTGTAAAAATAAAAATATTTTTTACAGTGTAGTTATTGTCTATAAGTAGCTCAATTTCAGACAGATTTGTTTTTGACGAGATAAATGATATTGGCAGATCGAGGTACCCATCTATCTAGGCACGCCTATTAGATCACCTGATATGGGGAGAGAAGTCAACGAGACCTGAAAACCCAGTCACATCGTAGAAAAGATTTTCATCTGGATTTTTATACGGTAATGCAATTGCTTGTTCAGTCTGGGGTCTGCTTGGAGCCAGTCTCGCCGGTATGACTGAGGTATGATGACTGTATTGTCCATTACAAATGTACGCGTCGATGGGCACCCTTTAATTACATGTCAGGGCGTGACGCGTCAGACGAGGCATGCTATTGGACATCTGCTCACGTGGCACACGTAATGGCTTAAAGCACCACCAATCTCCAACCTGCTCCAACCAAATTTCAGTCATTAACACAAAATACCAATCTTTAACTACTCGAACACCATGAAAGAACCTATCATATTTAAACACCTTGGGTTTTTTTTTTTTTTTTTTTTTAATGTTCACTACATTTTATTTCTGTCTTTGATGTTACCCACGTGTCTATTATCAATTAAATTCTCGTGTTTTAATTGTTTCAAATTAACAATGATAGTACAATTTACATAATTCAAAACATATAAAACATAATTAATTTGCACAATACAATAACAGCATTAACCTTTTTATTTCAATTATCTCGTTTTATTTATTCGTGTGTGCTCTTGATTTGTATGTGTTGGTGTCTAGCGGAGCAGCTCGGTTGATGTCGTCTCCTGTTATCTTTTCTCTTCAATATTGTTAACAACTCTGATTTTCAAAGTCATTCAATGGCTTTCTTCACGAAACTTCATATTCTGACTGTGTATAAGCTCCATTACCATACTTTGCGTATTTACAAACCAAAAATGTTTTTGAGCAACGAAAATCTGTCACCAAAATTTTTCAATTCACCTCCCCACGAAAAAAAAGCTTTTATGGTCACAATACCATAGAGACTGAATTATCAAGTAACACTTCCCTTTCTCGATCAAAAGTAATATGCCAGGGTCCTGTGGAACAATATACCAGATTTACATATAGGGGAGACTGGGGTAATTATGGCCCCCTTGTCTTTGAGAGCTTATAATTCTTTGCTGCATTACACAATGATAATTATTTCTTTAAACATGCCTAGCTAAACTCTTCCTACTATCATATGAGAAAAATAAGCCATTTACTTCAAATTTTGTGCTTAGGGGAGCCTGAAATGTACGGCAATCACAATTAATTCGTTGGAAAGTGGCAAGTCTGCTTTTTTATTTGGGGTGTGATGTAATTAATTAGAATCATTTAAGATGAAATTTTGATTGAAACAGAAACAATAGGAACCAACAAACACAACACAAAAACTTCTACCTGAATATCTCCAATAGTAGAGCTGTAAAGAGGGATCAAATTGAAAGTGTCACTTGGGGTAATTATGGCCCCCAATGCATAAACAGTGTACAAGCGCAGATCCCCATCTGCGTTAACATTAAGTTGTATGATTATGTACATAAATTTTTGTATTGCTATGACTGTAGAATTTCATAATTTTGGCTTAATCAATTATTGATTTAATCATTGTTGATGGTTGATAAGTGTATTAGGAATACCCAACAACATTTATTATACATTACCATAATTAATTAGCATGATATCGTTTAATTCATACAGTCATGGCAAAAGGGGCCATAAATACCCCAACCCGTGGGGTAATTATGGCCCCCCCCCCAAAGTTGTTAACATACTCGTAATTAATATGCAAATGAGAAGACACAGGTTTATACTTTCCGGTGTATATTATAGGTATATAGACTGACTGTATTTTTACATAATTAGAATGTTATTGCACTTTTCATTTAATGGTAGTAATAGGAAATGTGAAAAGGGGGGCCATAAAAAACCCCAGTCTCGCCTACATATTCATTAACCTCCTTGAAACTGAAGTATTTAATGCTGAATGAAACGTAATGTGCTTTTGGTGCTTAGGGTAATGGTTGGGGTTAATTTGTTTTTCCCGTCATCAATCAATTCTTATTAAGTTGTTGTATCAATGTGGTGTCTATGTTTAATGGAATCATGGTTTTGTAATGATCCCACTACATTTCCCTTATTAATTATTTTGTTTGTTAATTTCTTTGTATTTGTTATCTTGTTTATCATCGTTTGTATATGTTTTGATTGATATGTGGAAATAAATTCTATTTTCTTGTTTTCCTATAAAGTTTCTTCAGCGAATTATCAGAAACTAACTTAATAATTGACTAATATTCTGACCTTTTTGTTATTGCACACCACGAGCCTCAGGGGCTAGGCATTATCCATCACATTACACAAGTTACTACTACCACGTGATAGGTCACAAGACTAGTCATATGGCATGTATGAGACGTCACATGTCAAAACACAGATTAGGCAGTCAATAACATACCACGTGTTTAATTTACACAGGCTGTTACAGTCTGTCGTCTGCCGACTGGCGAGAGCAGGGAGAAAAGTGCGCGAGAAAACAAATACTATGATGGGATTGAGGTTAACGAACTTTTGAAATCTTCACCCGATGTTTAGAGTTCGTGAGGTCTGATGGGAAGGTCGTGAGAAGCGGAAGTTCATGAAGCTTACAGTAGGAAATGAAAGAGACATGGGAAGAATATATGCTAAAGGATGTGGTATAGTTTAAAACTATTGACTTTACGTCCCTGTCATGGTCAAGAACACATAATTTTGAGGATCCCAAGTGACCATCATGTCACCCCAACCAGGCGGTAACAACAGGTAGGGATATCTAAGTCTGATTTCAGTCATGTCCTGATAATTCCAGGACCTTGCACTGATTTGACAAACCTTGATGGTTACAAATATTTTCCTTAAGCAAAAATACCAAATACTCATAGAAGTATCATTTTATCTTTCAGGATTGATTTCAAACCGACAAATAAAATTAATGTACAGACTTTAAAAAAGAAAAAAAAAAATGTTTTTGGTGCTTTTTAAAATTTTGGCTTTTGGCTATATGTCACCCGACGCCCTGTATGTCTAAAGCAACCAAACACTTGTTAAGAGTGAACCACAAAATGTCATCCATTTCATCCTTTCAGTTATCATAGCGCCTTTAACAAACCATACTCGCTGGATGAACCCTTACCATCCTCCACTGGTTAGATGATCATGAATGATAGCGAACTTCTATCCACGGAAACCTTTAATTCACCGTGGCGCCTTTATAAACTCGCCACTTGCTACGAACGCATTATGCGTGCATATATGCTCTGTGGATGGCATTTATCAATTGTCGCTATGCTCATCATTACCCTCATCGTGTAGTAAACCATTGACTGCACTGAACATAGCGGCACATTAATTGAGTATGTCGTCGACGTTGGCTCATACTGGTTGATTTATGCAAGCCTTAGCCCCAGGGGTCTAGGGTGTGGGGCTTTCGAAGAGGCATCTCCGTTATTTGCGTTGTCCCATTTTAACATGGATTGCTCGCACACATTCATGAATATTTTGTCTCCTTTTCGTAAAAGAAGCATGTTTAAGATATTGCGTGTTACACCATCACATTCTTTGTTATTTTGTGACATGTAGGCATATTTTTTAAATAAATTTGTGTAACTATTATCCGGGGCTTTACTTCCAACCTCCATGCACTAGATATATTTACTGTTAGATTCGTACTGTTTTCTCATTTCTGCAATATTAACTTCTAAATGTATTGCATAAATTATGTCTACCCTGTGTGGTAATAGCACCATCATTTTACATGCATATCATATCCATCCTAGGCCTACCTAATCAGCTATATAGCAAACATAAGCGCTCTAGTTGTAATTATGGATTCCATGATGGCAGAGTTGCACCTTTCTCTAATCTAATGTTCGCCTCGAAGATAAATAAATAAATATAGATATAATATTCAATAAGCGTTCTTTACGTCGATATAAATCCACAATCTTATACCTTCAAATTGATATTTTCTTTCATGACATCACCTTTTCGAGTCATCATCAAGGATATTTGACCTTGAACTTGAATGAGGGATGTAAGTAACACAGGAAAAGCAATCGAACATATATTTCAGGCTCGTCGAACTTGATTATACCATCAGATGTTCTACAGACAATGCAGTTTGCGGATAACGATTGGAAACGGGGAGGGCAGACCCGATAGGGGTGGGGGCACTGCCGAATTTTCCCGTTTGTAGCATGAGAAATCAATGGGCGGTTTTCAAATAATAGGGAGTACATGCTCCGCCCCGCCTGGATCTATGATGCATGGTACAACCGTTTGAAGTTGGTTTGGTACAAATTAACGCTATATCACTGAGCAAAAAATAACAATTTCAAAACCCTGCCGATTCTATGGAAATTAATATATACATACATATATATATATATATATAATACCAAGTTGAAAAATGAATCCTCCGTCACGGAAAAAAATAAATTAAACAAAAATTCTGGAAGAATAGATCGTGTAGGAAATCTTTTCCACTTTACATCGTTCTTATTAAGAAATAGAGACGGTAAAGTGGAAAGAGATTTGCTACACGACTATTCTTCCAGAATTTTTGTTTAATTTTTTATAATATATATATATTATATATAATATATAACGCCTAACAAACACTAATCTTGTTTATTTCAACAGACCTCTAGTAATTATAGCTAAAATCACATTTTAATCTCACAAAATGACAAGGGATTATAATGACTCGTCTAGCCGTCTATTATTATCCTATAAGCTGTACAAATTATAACACATTATCAAGGCCATTATTAGTACAGTCCAGCAACAAAATATGATAAGAATTGTATTAAAACCTCTATAATCAGAGATATCAAATGACCATTAAACTTTAAATTGCCTGTATATGATATGTACATGTAGGGCAATTAAGACCAGTGTGTGCTTGCTCATGGCAATCTATTTTGGGGATTTTGTATTGGAATATCTCACGACGAAATTATCCGTGATCGGTTTTATTTTCAGTTCAGTTTCTTTATTTCACATTTCATAGAATTATTGTGGTTATAAAACGACCGATAAATAACAAAATTAAAATGTATAAGCCATAATTATACATGTAATAAATAACTAATTTACCATGTTCTTATCCTTTGTTTTTGTTTTTGTTTATTTTTTTCTTTTCTTCTTATTATTTTTCATTCTTTTTTTAAATAAAGCAAAAATAATGAATGCAAATAGACACGATAGACGTAATCTGGTTGCAGCCAGAAATAGAGTGACTGAAATGCGATGGAACCTTAAGTAAAAAATAAAAGCTTTTTGAGAAAGGTTAATTTCGTTGTACTGTTTGGAAGTTTTCATACCAAACTAAAATCATTTTTAAAGAATATTTCATTTAGTTTTTCCAGAAAGATTTGGTTGTAAAGACCGTTTTATCAATCAAGAGGAAATGCAATCATGGCAATGGTAGAATGTAAACGTAGGTCCGAGGTTTACTGATTTTGGTTCATGACCAACTATGTCTGGAAGAATCTCCAGCTGTAGTTCCATTAATGTATGTGTGTGTGTTTTATAAATACAAAGCAATTTTCTCGGCAAGTTCAGACAATTAACTAACTAATCAAATAATATTCAAATTGTTTATCATCATAATTCCTAATTGACAAGGTAGATAAGTAATTATGAATGATAGGCCTATAAATTTAAATAAAAGATGAGTTTTATTGTTAGAAAATATATGATTAGCACGATCACCAAGAAGCAATATTTAAAATCAGCTAAAATCAGAAAGTGAAGGTCAATTCATGCTACGTCATTTTTCCGAGTCATGTGATATCACGTAGACCATGTATTTTTCCCGCGCGCGGGAAAGGGGAACAAACTATTCATGTGAAATGCGATTCGATCAAATAGCAAGTCTTTTAGAATGAAGATGTGAGTCAGGTATGACTCATTTTTGGCGTGACTCAATAAGAAGGCCGGTTCACACTCGCACTGAAAATCATCGATGTGTCAATAGATCACTTGAGCTTTCAAAATGTCCTAAAATAATCCGCACATAAGGTTTTTTTGTTATCACTATAAAGATGTAAATGGTACTTCTGTGCATTCTTGTACCGATTTGCCTAGGCCTTTATGTAAACAAATATTCGTAAAAAAAGCTTTGATGAAAATGAATTTTAAAAAATTGTTGATTAATATTTTCGTAATTTTTATTCAACCATAATTGATGTGTAAATAAGGAAAATATAAACATATTGATTATAAGAAAAAAAAATGAATGAAATGAAACAAAACTTTTATATTAATTGAAGTTTATAGGGCACTGATTGTGTTGAACTATTATAATTATAATATGTAAATATCTTTTACTGAATAAATGATAAATCATTTTCATTAATCACACGCATCTTATAGCTACGCAATCATACAGTCTGGTATCATACATACTGGTAATTTAGATGTGGTATTTGTCCGAGATTTTTTTCCTTTGCTTATTAACGATGACGATATTATGAATCAGCATCACAACTCACCTACTTCGGGGTGATATTAATTTAATGCTGATTATTTATTAATATCATGACACACTCGCCTCGTCATACATTGCTGCTTTGATTGGCTAAGCAAGACGGAAATAAAACAAATACAGAGAACTGATTTGTTATTTAATTTATCTGCTTTCCTCTCGTTGTAGCCGTGGCCAACAAAATCTAAAAAAAAAAAACAAAACAAAACAAAACAAACAAACAAACAAACAAAACATATAAAATTTAAAAAAAATTGTGAACGGATTTTTTTAAATATTATTAATATAAAATTGTGAAAGTAGATATTAGTGAAAGAAAAGGAAATGTCCGGATGGTATAAGCTATTTTTTCCCTGCAAAAAGTAGTTAAATTACTTGACTGCTAGAAGGATATCGACCCATTTGATCCAAGATAAATTACTTACGTATTAGCTAAGATATGTTAGACATATCATATCGTATTATGGTAAGGCCCTAAGTTGAATTGATATTATTAACACTGAAAATATATACTGTACGATATGATGACCTAAAAGTGTGTTTATAGGCGGCCTACAGCACATTAAAGTTGGTGCGAGGCAAAGTGTTGATTTGTGAGGAGAGTGTGCGATAAAAGTGTGGGTGTGCGTTTATGCGTGCGTGTGTTTGTGCGGTGTGTGTTATGTGTGTAATATCAATAGGAGGGTAAATGAAGTCATTGACCAAGCTGGCCATATTATTGATTCTACCTGCCACATCCCCGCTACTATTAATGATATTTCGAGGAAAATCGAGTATTTGTAGCGCAGTTACACAGACATCCGACCGACAAGGCTTGGATGTTATTTAGATTGAACAGATTTCTACCAAATTGAAGTCGCCTCGGCCTTGTGAATGTCGTATGAAAGCGAGAGATGAATGAATGTAGAAGCCCGTGTGTATCTGATATTATTCCCTTCCCTTTATTTTTTAAATTTTTTTTTCTTCTAGACTGTTCGATATTTTTAATTACTTTGTAGGCTAAACATAGTAATTGGTAAATGTTGCTCACTATAAATTCATCAGTAGATCACAATACCATGTCATCTTTAATAATAGTTTTGATACACATGATACATGGAGCCTATGGGTTGATATCCTTCCAGCACTCAATTCCTAGTAAAGTAATTTTTTCATCAAACTGATCTAAACGTTAAAAACAATTGCCGTTGGGACGATGTAACTTTCTGTTATCGGTTTTTCTGCGGACTTTTAGGTGAGATTTTGCTAATATGAAAATAACGGTTAATATACTGAATCACATTGTTGTCGAATAAGTAAGAATATTATCAACCAAATTGATGATTGACTGATATCGTGATGATTCTTATAGGCCCTATGTCGCATGATAAGTATATATTGTAATAAAACAATAGTCCTCAATCACGCCTACTACGCCCCCATGGATCTGCGTGTGCAAGAAGAAAATCTTCTTCATCATTGTAATGATAACACCTTTAATCAGGGGCCGCGGAGCCGGAGGGGGAGGGGGGCTGCAGCCCCCCCCCCCCCCCCCC
>CALNVZ010003433.1:31829124-31844980 GCA_940671915.1 Paracentrotus lividus
GCGTGTTTGTGCGGTGTGTGTTATGTGTGTAATATCAAGGAGGGTAAATGAAGTCATTGACAAGCTGGCCATATATATTGATTCTACTGCCACATCCCGTACTATTAATGATATTTCGAGGAAAATCGAGTATTTGTAGCGCAGTTACACAGACATCCGACCGACAAGGCTTGGATGTTATTTAGATTGAACAGATTTCTACCAAATTAAGTGCCTCGGCCTTGTGAATGTCGTATGAAAGCGAGAGATGAATGAATGTAGAAGCCGTGTGTATCTGATATTATTCCTTCCTTTATTTTTAAATTTTTTTCTTCTAGACTGTTCGATATTTTTAATTACTTTGTAGGCTAAATAGTAATTGGTAAATGTTGCTCACTATAATTCATCAGTAGATCACATACCATGTCATCTTTATAATAGTTTTGATACACATGATACATGGAGCCTATGGGTTGATATCTTCCAGCACTCAATTCCTAGTAAAGTATTTTTCATCAAACTGATCTAACGTTAAAACAATGCCGTTGGGACGATGTAACTTTCTGTTATCGGTTTTTCTGCGGACTTTTAGGTGAGATTTTGCTAATATGAAAATAACGGTTAATATACTGAATACATTGTTGTCGAATAAGTAAGAATATTATCAACCAAATTGATGATTGACTGATATCGTGATGATTCTTATAGGCCTATGTCGCATGATAAGATATATATTGTAATAAACAATAGTCCTCAATCACGCCTACTACGCCCCATGGATCTGCGTGTGCAAGAAGAATTTCTTCCATCTTGTAATGATAACACCTTTAATCAGGGGCCGCGGAGCCGGAGGGGAGGGGGCTGCAGCCCCCCCCTCCCACTTTTTTTTTCAGCCAACGTGTACAAAAACGCAAAAAATGACCATACATTTGTGATTTTTAGCTGTTCAGCCCCCCCAACTTCCGGCTCAGCCCTCCACTTTCAAAACGCTCCGCGCCCCCTGTACATAAACGAAAACTTAACGAACGACACGATAACTACATCATAAAATTACATGAAATCTAATAGGTGATGTGGTCGTACTGAAACCAATCCCAGTGCAGCTAAATTATAAAAGAATGCATTATTAATAATATACCCTGGTTATTGGAAACATGCCAAGCCACTTACACATGGCAATATTAACTTCACTGGGATTATCTTGTCTGACAGTTTACAGAGTACCGGATGTGTTGCCTACATGATACTTCAATGGTATATGTAGATTAATGCGGCGGTCACAACTCGCCGTACATTCGACGTGCAACTCACTACGATGGATTTCGTAGAAAATTCGTGCAGCGGAGGTACCTTGTAGGTACAATGCATGTACGACGTGCAGGAAGTTTTTACAATACCCTTACTATAGAAACGCAGGAATCCCAGAAGTTGACTCAGGACCTGTGCGTGCATTGTACATGCAACGCAGGCTACGTTGATGACACGTGCCCCGTAGCCTACGACGAGTTGTGACCGCTGTATTATGTATATTGGTCTTTAAACTGAAGGTCCCCTAACGCGATGAGCACAATTTCACTGTTACTCACGTAACGTTACGAGGAACATTGACTTCTTCTATGAGCTCTAAATATCAATACGTATTCGTTTTGTTACATGCACTAAATTTTTTGTCGATTACTGACATTATATTTTTGACAGCAATATGATTATTGGTAAATTTAATTTGATCTGATGTACTGAAAGAAAGAAACTGGTTATGTTTTGTGCAGTTGCACCTGTGGAACAAACATTACTGGTAAAAAACGGTTCTGAGAGCACTAGTGTTTATGCCGGAAGCAGGAAACATAGTAACTTACGTTACGGTTACTCACGTTAAATTTTGTCCATGGATCATCTCACCCCTTATATGCAACATGACCTTTGGAATATTAACATATGCATCTTTTTCCTTTACCGATGCTTGTTGGGGAGCAAAATATCAAAGAAACTCCGTGTAATTTGTTATTTTGATTATTTTTTTTTTCTTTAGTCCCACATGTGCAATTTAATTGATGGTTTGAGAACTCAAGGATTTATGAAAGCCCCTTTGTTTTGGTAAAAGCACATGGAAATATAATTTACTCTCAAAACAATTAGGTATTGGCACCAGGAAACATTACCAGCAATTATTATTATAATCTAAACATTGAGGGGGACTCTAAATTTAGTAATATAGTATATACCAAATTACCAAGTAGTTGTAAATAAGATCAATGGTTTGCACAATACCTGGTTATTGCCGGCTAAATCCACATTAATTATTTAACGTTAAAGTGAAACAAGCTACAAAATACGTCCATAAGGTTTTGCCTTCAAAAAGCCTTTTCTCATTCTTTGAAACAGCCCCATTTTAATTTATTGAATATCAATTTTCCGTCATCACTTAAGTCATCCTGCTTAAGAATCGATTGGTGGCTCTGTAAGAGCTTGCTTAATCATACATTTCCATTATATCCTAACATTTACTGGAGAGAGAGAGAGAGAATTGATTAACTGATGTAGGCCCTAAACTTTATCATGTCATGATTAAATCACGTGGTAAAATTAATACGTTTAACCGCTTGTTTATGATTAAGCATCTGTCTTGGTAGCACTTTCGTTATAAAGAAGCTAAGGCACTTGTTAGTTTCAAAACCTCCTATTATAGAGTTTGCTTCATTGCAGCAAAAAAAAAAAAAAAAAAAAAAAAAAAATCATGTTCAAGTGATATATCATGTACTGTATATAGCCTTTAATAGGCCTATGTGTCTTTCATTTTTATTTTTCTCTATATTTTTTTATAATGAACGCAAGACGGAGTTCTGCCGAAAGACCTAAACGCGGAGAACCTACTTTATATTTTGAGATTCAACTTCTCAAGCATATCAACAAATAAATGAATAAAGAAAGGTTTTTAGAAGAGATTGAATATACTTCAACGAAATAATGCAAACCATATTAGAACCAGATCATGATTACCATTGTGTTGTTTGAGTAGCAACATTTTCATTAATCTTCCAGTATCCAAATCTTGATTTGTTTTGTCTGTGATGCTTCAATACAGATAACTTTACCCATCCCAACAAAACACCTGGGGAATTCATCAAAGGACTTGTCGACGTTTTATCCGACAAGCTGTTATAAGCTACTGAAATGCTTGCATCTGATTGGCTGAGAGCAAATTTGTCGATAAAATGTCCGACAAGTCCTTTGATGAAATGCCCCCCCCCGATCATATTTCTTGGGAAAACAATCAATACTGAGTCGCTGGAAGGCAACTCGAAATAATCAAAACATCCCTGTAGATCATAAACTGTTGTAATCGTACACATCTCACCCCTGAATTTTATCTTGAATTTAGTAGAAAAGTGCATGCGATCATAAAGCTCCAGTATAATAAATTCCTTTATTATATAAAACTGTACTTATAAACACAACGACATTATATACCAGCAACGTTTTGTTTTTATATTATACTGACTAATGTTCTATTTCATCTCTTCGGAGATTTGTATTACATCACCCTATACTATGCATGAATGCTAAACACACAATGAACAAAGTATTCATGACAGTGAAAGATATTAAGAGAGCAATTGTCCACCTTTCAGTAGCATAGTTTTTGGACAAATTTACACCTTACACATTTACTCTAAACTCTAAACATTTATAAAGAGGCAAGGAAATCAATTATCACATATTTTGTAACATCAGTGACTGAAATATTTAACTTCACAGATTAGTAAAAGGTTAGATTAGTTAGATTTGATGGTACACACACCAATTTTTTTTAGTATATTCAATGAAGCTTAGAGGTTTTCATGGTTTTAAAGAAAATGTCTTCTCGCGGGGAAGTGGCTTTATCACCTCAAGACGGTCACGTGACATACTACAGAGATGCTGCATTTTGAGCACGTAAAATTATGGACGTGCTGTATTGCATTTGAATATGTTTGTCTGTGAGGTTTGAGTTTCCGCCCCCTTTCTTGGGGGGGGGGGCGGTGTAAACGAATTTCTGTCCATAATCCTTGAATTGTTTAGCCCTTGAGTCTTAAGTGTATCTTGACATTATTTTAACAGTCATAAAGCTACTTCTTCCACCCAGGAAAATATAATTAGTTTATACTATGAACATGAACATCGCAATTGCAATATATTGCAATCGGCATAATGATGAAGAGAATAAAAATTAAAAAAAAAACAAAAACGCACGCATACGCACCCTATTGCAAACTTCAGTACATTTCACACCCAAAACAACTGCACATGATAATATACTGTGTCATTATAATCCATTATTATTTTCAAGATTTATGATGTATTGTCTTCACCAATTTTTTTTTCTATCGAAAGTACAGAATGAAGATCCGCACACACACCCACACACACACACACACACACACACACACACACACACACACCCACACAGACATCGTGCAAAAATTATCAGCTTTCACATACATGTCATAACTCCTCAGTGGCCAATTAAATCTGCTATCTCCCTTCACATTGGCTTTAATTTGACCTTTTTAGTTCACTCCACAAGGTCATTTAAGATCGATGCGTATGAAAATAAATATTGGGACTAATTACTGGCAGATCGATAGGGCTAATTAGAATGCTACCATATCTCTCAAGACATCAAGTAACAATTAATCCTTTCCGTATACGATTGATGAAGCCTTTGGGTACGAAGTTAACCGAATCTCTTTAATTGCCAATTAACAAAACTATTCTCGATCACTGTTTCAGACAGTAACTAATATTGAAAATCTGACAACACTTTTCCTTACTTTGAAAAACAAAAAGGTAGATTTTTTATCAAGTAACAAAAGAAGAGAAAAAAAATCTTAGATGGGAAAAAATGAATTTTTAACCAACACTGGTTAACATACTATCAACACAACTATGGATTGAAATTTGCCCAACTTTGAACCAACTCTAGGGACGTAATAATTGACCGGAGTTGTGATTTTTTTTTTTACTCACAAACAATTACCCAATTATAAGCCACACAAATTACCCAACATTTAAAGTCTTTATACAAAATCTAATTTCACTAAAAAAATATCATATTATGAGTGCAAACTTGCATATTACATGGAAACCAAATGTTCTTTAATTATTAGACGATTATGAAAATCAAGAATTTAAACCATATTTTCCTTTTTAATACGAATAATGTATAGCTGTATGCGTCAGGTAATGTTGAACATCAGACGAACAACGGAATTAAATTAGTTTGCCCCCCGGGCCCTTGTTGGGAGATCGGGTAGACATTATAATAAATGCAGCCAATATCTATCAGTTTCCATGACGACCGGTAATGTACGTTGCCTTTTGGAACATAAGGGAGTTGTTTTCTAAGAGCATTGGTGTTAGAGAAGAGTGCCAACTGACGTATGAAGTTGCCGAGTGATTTTTGAAGTGGTACACTTGTAGCTGGATACTCGGTATAATAATCTCGCATGTCATTATTTTTGTAATCATTATGATTATGAGTTAACACTCCTTGTTAGATGATAATACTTATAAATATCCCATTTTCAATGGAGATAAAAGGCATCGCTGCTGCTGATAGCTAATTTTAAGGGTATGTTGATTGAAAATCATTATTCTTTGAAAAAATATTCTATAAACTATACTAAACAAAATCTTAGCAAACATTTTGTAGGAGGCAAAATCACAGAAAGTTTAGTTAGCTATTTGTATACCTGACATTAAATTCAAATTAATTTCCTAACTGCCTATATATTATAGCACTTTTTGGACAATGAAAGCGGATCAGACATCACTATGAATGTGCATTGCGTAAACAGCGAAACAAGTTAACATGGAACATGGCATCACTATGTTAATCGAGTATACGTATGACAATAATAAAGTGGACCTAGTTTACATTTAATCCTTGAAAATATCTTAATGTTGGCTAACCATAACAATTCATTTCCACACAATAAAATGAAGATTCTATTACACTGAATCAATTGCCAAATAAGATGGACAAAATTCATATATTCTTCATTTAAAACGAAAATGTGTGTCTTATCATGATGATCCCATTTCCCAATTTTCTAATTTATTCAAATTCCCGATCATTTTTTGGCAATGAACAATGTAAGCCGGTTTCTCAGAGTACGATAAAAGCACCGTAACTCAAATGATAAACTTTAATTAGATTCATATTTTTTTCATAAATGGGTGCGGGTCTATTCACATGGTATAATGTACCATCATAATAAATTAACGAGCTCGATATTCTATTTAGCACACACATGAAATTAATGGTGCGAATGCGAGGTCGTCCTCCTATAAGTATAATCGTCAAATTTACACATGTATACGACCTTCATTCAAAATATAATGCAATACAGGCCTACACAATTTGTTTTATTTAAAGGGAGAGCGAACTGAGTAACACTCTCATTGACTGTGTGTTATAAATAGCTAGTCTTAAAGTATATTTTCTTTAAAGATAACTATTAACAAAACGGTGAAAAAATTAACCTACAGTTTAATTTGTATTGTGAAACTAAAATGCTTTGAGGAGAAAAGTATGTGTTTTGTAACTTGGAAGCATTTTTAATTATCATGGTGTGAATTCATTGAGTAGGGAAAAAGTGTGTTTTCATTCAAATGGGCCTAAATTATAAGACTACACTTTCAGGATGTTGCATTCGGTTAGGAATCGAGGCAGAATCAAGTAGTTGGGGACTTGAGGTGGTGCTATACAAGGCTTTTAGTTCGTACTGGCTTTAATCGCAGTTTTACAGACAGAAATACATGATGGAAAACATAAACACAAAAGTATTAGCAGTATTCAGATTCATTTAAATTCAAATTCAAATCAATATGATATTCTCTCATATTCTTAAATTCTTAAATCCCTCATAAATGAGATATTTTTTGGTCGGACTAAGATATCTCGAGCATAAAAATTTAGACGTTATTAAATCCAGGATGAATAATTATGTTACATATTTATCCGGCCCTGAATTGAGGCTAGTAACGAATGAGACATAGCATATTCAGTCTAGTGGACACGTGTTCTTTTCCAGATGGATTGCGGTGTATTATTTGTCTGATTGTCAAAAAGCTTCAGGAGTTGTAGAGACAAAGAGATGATTTAAAGGACCTCTTCAAATCGGAAAAGACCGGTCGTATCGTGCTCTGAACGATGTTTATTATTATTATACCCGTTTTGGGGCATTTGGTTTTGCTAAAAACCGTAGGCCTACAAGTTCTCTAGCTTTATGGATAATGATAAAACATAATATTTGGTACTTTCTTATATTCACTTATTCTTGTATTTGGTTTTGGTTTGGTATTCGACTGAGGAGGGGAAACACAACTGAACATCAATTTTATATCCCCTCAATTGCATGTTTATTGTTCACTATACCTTTATGGTAATATGTCATCGTAAGGCACTATCCGGTGGTGCGTTTCTCTGTAATGTGTTTTTTTAATTTGTTATTTATTTGTATTAATGCCTGAAAATTGAACAAATAAAAAAATGCAATCATCTCTCCCCATCCCATAGCCCCTCTCTTTCTTTTTATTCCTGTTTATTTGTTAATTATCTTTGTATTTTAATTTTCTGTGTATTAGACTAGGCCTATAGGTTTTATTATGTATGCCTTGTATCTACTCTTTCTTTCTCTTTCTTTTTCCTCTCTCTCTTACTGTCTGTATTTCTCCTTGCCTCCTCCAATGATCTCTTCACAACCTCTCCTTGTTTTTTCTTGTACTAAATATGAATAAATTATAATAAATGATAATGCAAATAACCATGCATTCATATCGACCCCCTCTTTCTCGTTCTTTTGAATCTGTTTCCTCATGACATATTTATCATTACATATTTAACTACCTATCACAACTACGAACGACTATTATCTCCCCCTTTAAAATATTGACAAAGGCTCCACTGGGGTGTAGGGGGCACGCGCCTACTTGACCCCGGGGCAGACGAGGCACGCGACCAGCCTATCATCCCCTGCGTGGTGTTGGAGTAGTACAAAGCCGCTGACACGTGCCTATTGTGGTCTCCTGTACCAGTCGTCAGTATTGTCTGGTGTATGCAACATACATCGAGCGAGTCCAATAACAATATGCATCAGGCTAGCATGGTCATTGGTAGAATATTTGTATTACTAATACACGTTAAGCTCTCGTTTTGTCTCTGTTGATAATTTTGGATGTAGGCTGTAAAGTTGGACCAACCCTATCACCCTATCAGGCCAACAGTTCACATAATTATTATAACGATGTTATTATAATACATTTTAGATACATGTCGAGTTCATTATGTTTTTACCATTCATTTAAAACTTGATTAGGTTGAGCTGATCAAATAAAGGATACCTAAGCTTGTATGTCTACTTACATATTCCCTACATAGCAATAAACAGTTCTGGAAGGTCTTACATGTTACATGTTACATTATATGAACTTTAAATTCAAAGTAAAACCAAACAAAACAAAATAAGAAAAACAACACACACAAATCAAAATTACACCCATCAAACTATCAAGATTTAAAAAAATGCGATCGTCATAGACTCGCCTTCGTGGCGATGGAATAGGCTAACAGAAGAATATCAATTGTCCTGCCTTAGAAATAGAAACTCATTGATATGAATTTCAATCTTCACTATGATCAGGTTTCGAAGCAAAAGTTTGCATAATGCGGTTCTTACCGCATGAATTATTTAAACCTATTTCATGAATTTTGCATACGCTTTAGTTTTATTACCCCCTGACCGTTTATTGATTTCGTGTATAGGCCTTCATTGCTGTTTTATTGTGTTTCTGAATTTTTGTTCCTCCCATCTCCCTGTTTTGACCTGGGAGACGGAAGTGGCTGACGATTTTGAATATTGTTCTCAAAGTCATTTTCAGCATCGATAAAAGACACACAAGCAAATGTGGTGGAATAAAGCGTATAGAGCCTCGAAACGGCTGGGTAACCACGTCTAAATGACAATCGATAGAAATCAATGAAGAGCGCAAAATAAAGTGAGGATTTTCATACACACTTCACTGACAATGCGCTATAAATCACAGAGTACATAACACCATCTCCTAGGTAAACAGTATCGACTAAATAGTGTATACTTTATTGACGTGATAATATTGTGTTGCAAATTAGCAATATGTTATGATTAAAATATGACAGCATTAACAAAACAACTATACGTTTTGACAACTTATTTCATCTTGTATTATTTCATTCCTTGTTAATGTAGGTCTTTCAATAATTCTATTAATATTATTCGACTTTAGATATTGTAGAAGGTATAATATGAGTCTATAAAGAGTCAATGAATTTCATGCAACACAAATCATGCAAATAATCCTAAGCATTATCATATTACCATTGTCTCCCAGAGTGTTTCAATATTAGTTTTAAACGTGCCTTTCAATCTTTCTCTCTCTATATATATGTTTATGTTGTGAATGTATAAAATGTCGACCTATTATCATTGTCTATATTTTAAGAAGGAAAATAAGTGAATCTTTGATATAAATTAAAACTGGAATTGTCATATCGTTATTTACAAAGAACATTACTTCAATGTGGTTTTACATCGCAGACAAGGGGGATACGAATGTACTGCACAATTTTTTTTTGGTACTAAACAGATGCTAACAAATTATGTTGACATCTGTCACATTAGAATGTCATTCTCTGTTGCCTTAGCGGTTCCCGCTTTCAAAAGACTGGCAGATACGAACAAATAGATCGAGTGATAAATAAGAATATCAAAATGGCCATATCCCATGTCAATGTCATTCCTAGCTTCCGCCTCAGTCACAATGAAAACTATTCCGAAAGCTGATAATGTTAACTTGCAAGGAGTATTTTGAAAGTATCTGTGCTTTTATTAGTCTGTATGGCATGACTTTCAAAGATGTGGGCGCTAAAAACAACAGATGATATACCGCTTTACAACGTCGATATGAGAGACAACGCGTCGCTTAATTAGAGAGGTCGGCTAGTTCGCTGCTTTATAATTATATCAATAAATACTTGACATTGTAGGTCCAAGGCCATTGTCATTTATAAACTCATTTCATATCCACCGGTCTTTCTCTCTCTCTCTCTCTCTCTCCGTTAATCCATCTGCTGCTTTAAACCTTCAGTTTAGTCTTTGTTTGGATGGTAGCCGGAATTGTCATTCATAAACTCGTCTCCCCCCCCCCTTTCTTTCTAAATATGTATTGATGCTATACTGTAATACTAACGTATAATTCATAAACCAATATGCATTTAGATAATGATAAAAATGATCTAGTATAAGTGTGACAAAACATTTAAGTAGTGACAGGTGACATATAAATTGACATTGATATGACAATATGAACTCCTTTAAAATGTGGTCAATAAACTTGCATTGTTCACAAAGATCAATACCGATGCAAGACACATTCTGTTGAGTAATGTACTACTTGATAAACCAAGACCCGATGGGTTAACCCCATGATATCTACCTTGACCCTAGCTATGACCCGGAAGACAATCACATTTCCCGGAAGTGTGCCAGGCTTACCCTGGCTCTCTCTCAAAAAGACGAAGAAACTCATAATAAAAAGAGGCGGAAAAGGTGAACTTCCTTACAAACAATGCTATTAAAATACCACTCAAACTGTTGAGCAGATATCCTATCCCTATCTGCAATGCAAATCAGTATAGAAATGGCAAAAGTTCAGGCCACTTTGGACGAGGCTCGCCAAAATTAATACCAACTTCTAATTTTGATACAAATGATGAATATAAAATTATATGTATATCCATTACGAAGTAAGGATTTTCAACCTTGTATCCATTTATTGTACAGGGTTAGGGTTACGGTCAAGTTTACATCCTATGACTATGTGTTATCAAAGTTTCCAAAGTGTGCCACATTATATGACCAAGTATGTCCAAGTTTTAACACAATGTTCAACGTGTTGTCGGAGTGTGATTTGTTCTACCACACAATATTCAAGTAAGACAGTGGCGGGTCCAGGATTTAAAAATGGGGGGGGGGGGGGGGAGCATACAATATGTTCCGACTTTAACATGTTTTCCAGTCATTAAGTGGTTTTCGATCCACCACTGTAAGAAACATAGTGATATCATCGTGTACAGTATCTTGACACTCGTGACAAAATCATGTGACTTGGTTGACGTTAGTTAACACCCATGCTTGATTCTATTCTATGGCAGTCACATGATATCAATAAATAAAAAAGAAATATGAGGGTGTCTCTGCTGCACATGATTGAAGTGAACACTCGCATCTAGCAATGGAATCGTCTTCTGAGGAAAGCTGTTTTAATAAATAGCATTCTTGGTGGTCTATGAAGCAATATTAATATTGTTTTGAAACGGTAAAGTCACGAAATCATAACTCTAATTAATCACGAAGACCCATGTAGCTCCAGGTAATGGGTTCTATTTTGTAGATCTGTGTAAGCTTTATTCATTTCAGTGAATTAAATATTCTAACCGTCAAATGTGCACTGAGTTCGGTTTAACACATTGTTGATAATATACCAACCCCCTTTTTAGGCAATGTTTTAAAATGTGCACAAACCTCTTGGAGGGAAAAAAAGGACATTATCTCAGTGTTAAAGTCTTTGAATTACCTCCCTTATGGCGCAGCAGACGATGTAATAGTGTACAATAGTCTGAACTTAAAAAAAAAAAACAAACAAACAAACAAACAAAACACAAACCATGATAATTTATATTACATCTTCTTAAAACGAGTTTTACCATCATGACCATGGTTTGGTGTTATGAATTTGTGGCTATTATACCGAATGCACATTCATGAACATAATGCAAACAAAATAAACAGAAATTAAAGAAAGAAAATATCTCTGCGCACCTATGAAAAACAAAGCGTTCGTCTAGCAGTTATCTCTCTCTTAATGCTCTATCTTCTCGGTCCACTTTCTATTTCCTCATCTCCCACCCCAGTCTCTCCCCCTATTTCCAAAGAAAAACTAAACTAAAAATTTACAAACTACGTTTCTAAGCTAAGATATATTTTTTTTTTGGGGGGGGGCGTGGAAAAGTACAAACAAGATTTTGTTTTGATTTTTGAAAATATCTTCTAAAAGAAAAAAAAAATTATCAAGACTATCAAACAATGTCTTCCAAACATATCACAATAAATTCAAATCACAAATGACTTTGACAAACTAAATAAGTAATCACTCTGGAATATTACTTTATAATATAGAGATTTTCCTTTCAACTCTTCAAATTTCGTCGGCACGCATATTCTTTCTCCTTGATTGAGAACAACCGTTTATACACGTACATTTGAATAACAACATTATCACACGTATACCGTCCGATGTTGTTGTTATCAGGTTTTAAATGTGGCTGACAAGCGGTTAAATTATAAGTAAGCACTTCCTCCAAAAAAAAATCTATGAATTAGACAACAATGTAAGAATTCATGACATTATATTATGATATCAAAAGACACAATGATCATAGAGGAATTAAGGGATAATTTCCAACTTCCGTTTTTACGATTTCTAGAAATTCAATTTGTCTTTCATTGTGGGAGGCACAAACGTTTAAGAGGAGTAAATGACTTGCCAAGATATTATTTTTCTTTTCGAATGTTGAAATATGCTTATTCATATTTAATAAAAAGCTTTAATGATATCCATATTTGTTTAGTATTAAAGAATTTGACATGCACACACTCAACAACATAGGTGTGGGTGGTTTTTTAGGATAACTATAGGCTAACGACACAAAATAGTCATAAACATAGTTATCAATTCATACACATTGTCTTATTTACAGTCATTCAAGTAATTTCTCGTCTTTTTTCTGAAAATCGAAAATGTGTGCAAACTAAAATAAATCAATTTGTGGTTCCTAATCTTATTCATTTCCCTCTCACTTTTGTACGTTGACCTATTCATTTCGTCTTATTTTTCAAATTTTCTTCCCTCTTTTGAACATTATTATGATACTACCATTATACAAAACAGCCTCGCATTACCACGGGATACAATTATCATCACGAGTTATTTGGCATGACAAGTCAACAATGGGTTTGCTGAATTGGGTAATTGGGCAACATTTAGGTCAGAAGAATGCTGCAATACATTGCATTTTGTGCAGGGATTCATACAACATAAAGGTTTATTACTGTATATTCATGATATTCAGCGTGATATCGGAATCTTATGTAGATTTAAGAAAGGATTTATCATTTAAAATGTGATTTATAGTCAGTCATTTTGTCAGTGTATAGCTATGGTAAAGAATTTAAGGTTATTACAAGGAAAATATCATACTACGTCAATTTTTCCTTACTTTTGTCATAATGCACAATTTTATGTTTCGCCCTAATATAAGTCAGCAAATCAGTTTACATCTGATATGCCCAACTCTCTCCTTCTCTCTCTCTCTCTCTCTCTCTCCCCCCCCCCCCTCTCTTAATCAATTTGTCTACATTTCACCTTTTCCTTTTCTCACATTTTCGACGTACACATGACACTGTTTACAAGGCCATCATAACAAGTTTGCTTCATGAACATTTTATCTGCCAAAAACATTCGTGTATCTGGATATGCACGAATTTCCGGTTGAACATAACATGCTTTGAGCGAAATTATGCTCAAACAGCGGTCACAACAGGTATGTGGCACTTGCGTTGAATGCATCAGGTTGCATGTAGCCGTCGTGGGACAATTTTTGCTATTCCCACGTTTCTGTAGGAAAGTTATTGTAAAAATCTCCTGCGTGTCGAACCTGCGAAGTGCGTGTCTGAAAAAAAAAAGTATGTGCGACTTAGAATTTGTCTACGAAATCCGTCGTACATCAGTTGTACGCTGCACGTAAGACCAGTTGAGACCACCGCATTAGACCAAAGAGGAATCGCTTGGATGAAACAATATTGAATCGATTGTGCACTTCGAAATGTTATTACTCCAAACAGCTTATTCACTCCCACATAGCCATATTTAAACGAATACTTTTTGTCGACTATAATATAATTATAATACCAATCATTCAAATAAGATTGGAGTCATTAGTTAATTTTATTGGGTATGGACATTGTTATTATTTTCTTTCCTTTTCTTTTTCAGTTTTTGATATGTAGATATATATAAACCCATAAAACACAACACCAAATAAAACGAATGGTATTATTGATCTGGACCTACTCCACTACACGTCCAAGCGTTCCTAGAGTTCCATTTAATATATCGAAGTTCTTGACTAGATCGCTTTAGACTGTCGACCATCATAGTTTTTTGGGGGGTAATATTTCACGCCTTACCGTGATGTGATCCCTCCCTTTAACACGTTCCTTGGTATGATATCTGCATGTAAACATGCGCGATCCAATCTTCTCTTGTTAATAATTTATAGCTTATTTCCTCCAATCTATATGTACAGCATATAGGAACATTCATATATTTAACCCTTACACTGCGATTTCTTAATGTTAACAGTAATCATCGGTAGAGTTAAGGTTTTTAGTGCAATTTGTACTTTTGTGTCACACTGCATGTTTGAGATAATTAGTTGCTAAGAATTGTGATTATGTTATCGTTATAATTTGTATATAATATCATATAGAAGATAACAGCGTTTATTCTTTTTATTTCTCTTTTGGAACAGCACAGCTGACAGCACAATCTCCAAGTGTTCCTTTTGTTTTTGAGTTAGGTAGTTTTAGAATCATTATATTATACATTAAATTGATATAAGGAAACCGATGAAATAAAACGCACTCAAATTTTTTTTAAAGAAAGATTTTTTTTTTTTTTTAGAGCAGTGGTGTCGTAACCTGTAAAGGTCCCGGATTCGAAATCAAGTCGTTATGCTTATTTTGCTAGTTTTTGTGTCCGCAGTCACCTAGTAATACTTTTTTTTCTTTTTTTTTCCTTTTTAATAATAATAATAATAATAAAAGTGTTCCTATTTGCTGTTAATGAGGTAAACTAAAATCTGCAAATTTCATATCTCTTTAAATCAATATTTTATCGCTTAGGAAAAGAGGTATTGACGTTAATGTTAACAGGATCCGAGCAACATCCGTTATCGTATCTTCTTATAGGAAAGTACGGGAATGATATATGATTAGAACATAAACTTACAGTAAACCTCCTATGTAATATTTCAATATGGCATCAAGAAAATCATTATTTTGGCTAATGTTACTACATCCGGCCTTTCATCGAGCAAAGACCCATGTAATCTTGTTCTTGTTCAAGTTTCCGATTCTCTAATACTCTATCACATGACACGTCCTAATGTTTAATCGACTCTTCATACAGCTCACACAGGAAATGCATTGTCTAGCAGACAGAGAGTAACTGGTAAAATAGAAAGTCACATTTTTCAAACTCGTTAATCACCAACTCTCACAGCAATGATTTAAATGTTTTGTCCCATCGTTTCGATTTAAGAATAGACCTTTCAATGTAAAATTCGTATTTCCTCATTCTGTTTTAGACAAGTAATCCAACTAATTTCGGAGTAATAATTATTAAATTACTTCACCTTAACAAAAATATCTCTTTTCCTCCAATGATATTACTGAAACCGATTCCAATGATTTGACTGCACTTTATTCACAACGATTGATGAGATTTGAGAGAAACTGTCAAATGTACTAAATAGGACAAGATTAACAAAGACGGAGAAGATATTAAAACTAAGTAAAAAGAAAAAGATATAGAAGAATAATTCCGAGGAACGGGGAAATAGGACGGAAACGAGAATGGAATGGAAGTGTGCGTGTGCGTGTGTATGTGTGTGTGTGTGTACATTTGTGCTAATATTGTGGAGGGTGTGGTTGAGGTGAAGTTGTAGGTGGGGTGG
>CALNVZ010003433.1:31846723-31858589 GCA_940671915.1 Paracentrotus lividus
AGACCAGAGCAGCTATTGTACAATCTAGTCTTGTTTAGACAACATTGTGTACCGCGGGGAGGACATGACTGTACTGTTGCAAATATCGTTTTTATTCTCATCCACCAACCAATCTTTACCTGAGGCGGTATGAACTTGGTAAACATGGTAAACGTCTCGTAACGTAAAACATGGGTCAGCCCTCAATCCGATGTAGCAAAACCCAAAGCCTATATCAATGAACCTAATTTTATTCCGATTTATGTTTAATCGACAATTAAACATTCAAAACTGTCAATCAATATGAATTTTGGAAGAGATGATTTTAGGTAATTTAATTTGTGGGAGTGGGAGTGGGAGTGGGAGTGTGGGAGTGGTGTGGTCGAGTGGATAAGTCGGCGGACTTACGATCACAAGGTACGCGGTTTCGAATGCCGTCGCTACCACTAGCATCCTTCGGCAAGGTGTCAACCTGCAAATTTGCCGTACTTGACCCAAGTGAGGTGAATGGGTACCGTAGGAAGCAATTCCTTCAATGCTGTGAGCGCCTTTCGGGGTAGCCCAGCCGGGTAATAATTAGTTAAAACTATAAGCGCTTAGAAACACTAAGGTGGATATCGTATTAAGCGCTATATAAATGCAACTATTATTATTATTATTATTATTATTAATTTTGAAAGTCGAATTGTCGTGTTTAGAGAGCACATAGATCTTACATTGTTTATTTGAAACGCCATTTATAGGACGTCTCGGATCGCTTAAGCCATACAATGTTAATTGCCTTTTCGTTGACCTCCTTTTCCCTGACATTTGGGTACGGGGCAATAGTATTAGTCCTCCCAAGATATAACGATTAAGTTCTTCGTTTTCTTTTGTCATGTTGTTAGACTTGTGCGGAGTATTGCGCGCAAATGAATAATAATCTGGATAATAGATGCGGTGGGCACGTTTCCCCATCTCCTCGTTGTGTAACATCAATGTTTGCTTTGAAATGTGTAGGCCTACTTTAGAGGTATTAGTTTATGATAATGGGATTTTGGTAGATTCTTGAATGGATACAGGCAATATGTAGAGCGGTAGACAATAATATGCGAACCATATCAGTCTTTGTCTCGCTGTCATGTCCGTTGACTCGTTTTGATCATGCATTATAAATGAATGCCGAGGGGTAAAGTGTGTCAGTGAGAGAGATAATTATATAGAAAGAGAGAGAGAGAGAGAGATAGGAGAGAGAGAGAGAGAGAGAGAGAGAGGGGGGGGAGGAGAGGGAGAGAGAGAGAGAGAAGAAATAGAAAGATGAAGTGAGAGAGTAAAAATAAGAAATAAGAAATAATAATTGGAGAAATATGAATGCGGTCTACACAGCTACAGAGATATGGAGGTGTGTTAGGAGGAATATTAAATAGCAGAAAGAAGCAGAGAGAGAGAGAGAGAGAGAGAGGGAGAGAGAAAGAGAGAGACAGAGAGATAGAATAACAGTTTTTTTCCCTCTTTCACACAGCATTTACAGTATTAACGAAATAGGGTAATACTTATCCACGTGAAACATGACTAGAAACATACATATAATTTACAAAATTCAAGTGAGTATATCCACAAGTTAGATTAAAAATCTGTAAAACAGTAGGGCCTACTGGAAACTTTGGCCCAAGTGTTTAGCGTTGAAACGTCTAGTTATCACATGACCAGAGTTTTGTTTCACTAATATTATTTCATAATTTTGCCGCCATATCAGTAAAGTGTGTCTGATGACTGCAAACACATTCACATTTTATATTTCAGAGTGTATCAGACAACGTAGCAGACATGTTATTTAATGCGGCGGTCACAACTCGCCGTACCTTCGACGTGCAACTCCCTACGATGGATTTCGTGGAAAATTCGTGCAGCGGAGGTACCTTGCAGGTACAATGCATGTACGACGTGCAGGAAGTTTTTACAATACCCTTACTACAGAAACGCAGGAATCGCAGAAGTTGACCCAGGACCTGAGCGTGCTTTGTACATGCAACGCAGGCTACGTTGATGGCACGTGCCCCGTAGCCTACGACGAGTTGTGACCGCCGCATTAATCAACTGCAGTTTACGATTAATCTTTGCAATGACGAATCCAGGGGGGGGGGGGGCGACGGTACAGACGCACCTCCTATTTTTGAAAACGACTCAATTCACCCTGTATGTTAACCTGTTGGAATGGGAAAAAGTTTCGGAGCGCCCCCCCCCTTTCAAATTTTGGCGCGGTGTCCCCTATTTGTCATCAATACCGTCAATCTGGGATATTCATAACATTAACACGAGCAAAGTTTCAGATACACCTGGTCATGCTTTATCACCAGACAGTATGAGACCCGATATCGGCAGACAAAATCATTTATCGGGCGGATATAGAAAAAATGGGGATTCGGTTGGTTCAGACTATAGTGTCTGCCCAAAGACAATGATAAGGCGAAATGACCCACATGAATGGGCAGACAGACTTTATACATGCGTAGCAGACATGACCGACAAACACAAGAGCGAATTCGAAACAGACACAAATCATGTCTGATCGCGTTTGACCAACAGACATAGATGTGTAACAGACAGGACTAACATTATACGAATACATGCCAATGCGCGTACATGACATTATCCAGTCTGACACAAGCGTATCGTCGTAATGGTCGGTAAGAAAATACACGTTACGAACTCGCTTTATAGACATGATCACCCGACAGGAATGCGTAACATCCACATTCGCGTGGCCAATGCGCGTAATTGACATGATTTGTTAACAGACAGGAGTGACAGACATTTGCCTTACCTTAATAACAGGTGACCCATTCTTCTCTGCCTTCCTGTAGACGATGGCATCTTTGTGTTTCTTGATCTTTTCCCATCCCTCCTCGCTCTCTGCAGCATCGAGCTTTATCATTTCTTGGTAGTCCTCATCGGTGATGGGGTTCTCAGTGGGGGCATCTAAGCATACCTCTACCGGAGCCTCGGCCTGTTTAGCATCTCCATTAGCCTCTTCCTCCTTCTCTTCACCCTTCTCCTCCCCACCTTCCCCGTCCCCAGTCTTTCCTTCCTCCTCATTCCCTCCTTCCTTCTTCTCCCCTTCTTCCTCAGCTTTCTTGTCCCCTTCTTCTTTCTTCTCCTCCTCTCCGTTCTCCACTGCTACTGGAGCGGGAGCAGCCTCCTCAGTCTTCACCTCCTCCTTGGCGGTGGTGTTCTCCTCGGGTGCAGCTACTTGCTCTGTGTCAGCCATTTTAGGATTCTCACTTAAAAACTGGAAGAGAATATTCCGATTTAAAATCAACGGAAGATTGCGGGAGTTTTTTTCGGCCTATTTGCGACGAATAATAATCCAATCTGTTAGTTTGTCTGGTTCGGTATATTTAAACGCGTGTAGCCAGATAGCACTCACTCAACGTTACAGGGCGCGGTCCCAGAGAGAACGACAAAGACAGAGAGAGGGGGAAAGACGGTGGTGAGGAAAAACGAGTTGCGCGTTTTTCCACAGTCAACGTGCAGGGAACCACGGTGACATATTCCACAGAAATTGCTAGAGCTCGCAGCTGAAGCGACTCACATTACCTTTTACGGAAAATGGGAACGGACACACCTGCTTGAACGCATGCGCAGTGTGAATGGGAGGCTATGCATGAAAGGAGAATCTCGCTAACCACTGTCGAGGGCGTAGGATTGATCCATTCGATGGAGGGGTATTTGGGTACGTTTCATGACTTGTTGAGTTGGTCTTTTACTACGCCACACATGAAAAGCAAAGACCATCCATTATCATAAAAAACAACAACAACAATAAATAAAGAAGCAACATAAACCAAACATACGAATTAACTAAGGAAAAGAATACACAATAAAAGTTACATTAGTAATGAACACTCTCTGTGAAGAGAATTAATATACAGTACCAATTTGGGAACTGCATACATCATGCTAATTATTTATTTTTAACCAATGAGATATGGCTGTGATAATCTCCTGGAATTTTCATGCTAAAATGCACGTATATCTTCAAGTTTACCCATAAATGCGTATATTCATGTGTATGCTCATTATTTTGCTGTTAAAAGGGAACCCAATCCAAGGAGAGAATCACTTTTATAAGAAAGAATAAAATGAGAGGGGAGCAATTGAAAAAGGTAAAGTAAAAATAAATGAATAAAAGTTTCATTTAAATCAGTTATAAAGAAAGGAAGTTATGAAAATTAGAAAAAGTCTCGTTGTACTTTCTCTAGGGATCCTCAAATTGGCAAAATTTCTTTAAAATTACTCATTTTATGGACAACTCTCCATTTTTCTTTTTATACACAAACTTCATATATCCCCCATTATCTTTCAAAATGTAATTTTTTATGAGCTTAATATAATTATGTCATGGGGAAAAAATATTTTACACACCAGATGTCAAGGTCAGAATTACAATGAGACAATCAGAAATACGAGAAATAAAGAGCCGGGGAAATAGGAAAATCAGTGTACAAAACCAATGAGGGGTTGTCCAACAAATCAGCCATTTTTAATTTTTTTTTTTGCCAGTTTGAGGATACTCACAGAAAGAACAGCGAAGATTCATGATTGTCACACTTCCACTTTCTTATTTTTTGTTACATGTTTTAAGTTTGCTTTTATTTCACGCTATGCATTATCATGCCCTAATTGTTATTTTTTTTTCACCATGCTTTATTTATCATACTGATTTTATGAATTTTTGTGGAATGCGAAACAATAAATAAAAATTTTATAACCGATTTTGATTAATTTGTTTTGAGACTCTCTTATAGACTGCGCCCTCTTTAGGAAGAAGCAAGTTAATCAAGAGATCCGTGAGTTTAATACTGTCAACTCTTTTCGCACGCACTGGTATTGCAACATAGTTAAATGCTTGCATTTCTTCATATTTTCAAGTCTTTTATATATTGTCATATTTCATTCATGGCCAGAGGTTTTCCGAAATTTTTTGTATATTCTGAAAGAGGAGACTTGTCTCTTTTCATTCCTGAGATTAGTAAATACTCAGACAGGGGCACTTTTTATATATACGAAGGGGCAACAAATGAACAAAGACCCCTAAAAATGAAATTTTAAGAGGTGGAGATTATTAGTGATTAAAATTATTAAGGAGGAGTCATATTTCTCCGAAAACTGTTCACATGTTTTCATTATGTTTGTGGCAAATTAAAAATGACCAAAGAGGTAGCACTACAATGAAAAACAAAAAAAGGAACACCCGGAGAATATAAAATTATTTCTATCGTTGCCAAGGAAAATTTTAGTCCCTTATAACAGAAACGATTTAATGCAAGTTTATTCCACCGAATTCCCAAATTACTGTTGAATTCTTGTAGTAAATATAATGTCGTTTACAATAGAAATCAAAGTTTTCACACTTCTATTATATTTTGCTGGATATTCATGACGCCTGATTTTGCCACGCATCCTCCTTAGCAACGGTGTAACAGATTCTGTCTTCTCCGGGTGTTCCTTCTTTTGTTTTTCATTGTAGTGCTACCTCTTTGGTCATTTTTAATTTGCCACAAACATAATGAAGACATGTGAACAATTTTCGAAGAAATATAGCTCCTCCTTAATAATTTTATTCACTGATAATCCCCACCTCTTAAAATTTTCATTTTTAGGGGCCTTTGTTCATCTGTCGCCCATTTGTTTAGAAAAGTGCCCCTGTCTGAGTTTTGACTGATCTCAGGAATGAAAAAGGACAAGTCTCCTTATTCAGAATATATGAAAATTTTCTGAAAATCTCTGGCCATGAATGAAATATGACAATATATAAAAGACTTGTAAATATGAAAAATTGCAACGCATTTTAGCTATGTTGCAATACGCGGGTGCAAGTGATGTACAAACCACACCAACACACACAACACACACACACACACACACACACACACACACACACTCATGGACATCCACACAAACACGTTACCATAAGCTTATAAACATATAATTTTGCACTGAAATACAATACTTACAATCCAATACTACATACAATACTTCATAACTTTGATTCGCCCAATAAGTGAAATGAAATAAAAATTCAAGGCATTCACTTAAAGAGGTTCTTGGGAGCAATTTCCTTAAACTAGGTTAAACAGTTAAAAGCAATCAAACTCAATATTTCAGTTTTGAAAACAGGATGCCTGGAATTGAGGATATTTATTTACACCTTTAATCATACAACATCAAACATAAAATTGTCGATTATTGAATTTCTTAATAAATTTCTTAAGAATAACCGGTCTATTATTCGTGTGTAAAAATGAACATTGTAAAAATCATAATCTTAAAAGGAACACCATAAACTTTTGCATACCTTTCTATATCATAATGTATACGGTGTCAGAAAGTAAATAACTCCCTAAAAATAAACATGAAATATAACTTATATTATCTAAACTTCAAATTAGTATGAAACTTTGCGCTCCCCTCCCTAAAAAACAAAAACAAAAAAAAAAAAAAAGGAGGGAAGGGGAGGAAAAATTTCATACTAAAGTTGAATAGATAATATAAGTTATATTTTATGTTTCACTGTAAATATTATAGCTAGGAGGTATTTACTGTCTGTACACGGTATATGTTCAATTATTTCTTAACACTCACTAATGAATGCCGAAAGTACGATACTGAAATGCCAGTTTAAGCACAGGTAAGAATATTGAGCTAACTTAATTGTTTCACAACATATAATCAGCTGGGTGAACGATAAAATTTATCAATAGACCCATATTAAAGGCAGAAAATATTATATTCGTAAAATAAAGAATTCATCCAATCCATCGGCGATCCATATGTACATACAAACGTCACTCTTTTTCCATTTATTCTTACCCAAAAGTAAACCATTTGTTGGTTTACTTTTGCTCATAATTTATTCCTTTTCCAATAACCAGGTGCGGATCAGGATTTAATGAGAGGGGGGACCAAATTGGAATTTCAGATTTTGGTACACCCAATTTTTTCCGCATCACACCGAGTGAGAAAAAAAAAAAAAAGGTACATCAAAATGTTTTCACGTCACGCCGGCCGTTGCGATAAGCGGGGGGGGGGGGGGGGCATCAAAGAGGTCATAAATATCGCCCATATGGCCTAGGGGTTAAGGTTCAGTTGGTAAATCGGGTCGGTCACCATTTTCCTTCTTTTTTCTATCTTTTTTCCTTCCCCCCTTTTTTTTTTGGGGGGGGGAGGGCTGGGGGAGGGGGCATGGCCCGCGCGCCCTCTGGATCCGGCTGAATAACATCCCATTTATGTCATATAAGAAAGATGAAATTTCCTCCTAATAACCCGAACTGTTATTTGTGTACATATAGGGCCTAGTTATCATAAGCCCCTAATTCAATTTAAGAGTTCACCCCAGTCCTTTGAATTAAAAACTTTATATAGGTGGAGCTTGCACGAGTTATTAATCTAATGCCGTAAAAACTTAAATGCGACCTTTAACTTCAGAAAAGGCGAAAAGGGCAAATACCTTAACTTCAATATCAGATCTGAATTGACCACTACAAAAAATCTTTCCAAAAAATTTTGGATCTTCGTAATTTTGTACTTGGTATTGCCCCTTTTCGCCCCTTTTCTGAAGTTTAAAGGTCGCTTAATTTTCTAAGGCATTAAGTTAATAACCGTGCAAGTATTTTTTATATAATACGATTTAATTCAAAGGTAACTGCAGCTTTACAAAAAATACGAGACTCAAGAAATATTTGACCCCCACCCAGCCAAAAATAAATAAATAAATAAAAAAGGGTTATGTGAGCTCCCAAACAGATAAATGATATATGCTGACCCAATCTGAAATAGGAGGCTCGTCCCCAATCAGACTTTCAGTGACAATTTTAAACTGGAATACCGAAATGTGGCTCAATGATATCTGCATCCAATTCCCCTTAAGCGCAAATTTAAAAAAAAAAAAATTGCTTGATTGTCATGAAGCATGAATTCACACAAAATATTGGTGGCATATTAATTAGGGGTTCAAGGGGAACTTGCCCCGTGTTTTTTTTTAGGCTCAGAGTATGTTAATCAAAATCATATATATAGAAAATTACCAGGGACTCTGCTCAAAAAAAGAAGAGGAAGAAGGAAAAAACTCTCTATTTCTCATCTTTTTCATTCTCTTATATATTTCTTTCTCTTTCTCTTAGTTTACTCCTTTCTCAACCCTCTATCTCTCTCTCTATCTCCTTCCTGACTGAGCTGTCTGTCTCTTTTATTTCCTCGACTTTGTCTTGGTTGGTTTTTTTTTCTCCAAATAATTATTTGTCTACTAGCTTATCTTGCCATCTATGTAATTTCAAAATTACTCCCTTCTGTTTGCTTTGAGCATAATTATGTAAATAACTAAGTTATAGGGCTGCGCCTTACAAGCTCTGCTTTTTGCAAGTCCCTCCGTTTAAAATATATATTCAACATATGCCTTTTCGTTTTTTATTGTTCAGTCTTGTTGACATTGTTCTATTGATACGTTTGATTTTATACTGAACAGCTTATTTATATTATTTGAATGTACTTTGATATGTTTAATATTGAATGCTATATTATGTTTGTAAACGGAAATAAAATTGAATTTGAATCTTGAATCTTTAAAAAAAAAAAAAAAAAAAAAAAAAAAAGCGGCAGACCTAAGTTACATACCGTACCGGTACCGTAGATCTGCTACAGAATGACTACTTTTTCATATTTTATTTCTTTACTTTACGATACGATAATTTTGTCGAAGCGCTTCAATTGTTTGCTGCAGAAACACCAAAATCGTTGAGTTCTGGGTGAGTTATTTTACGCTTTTACGTGAATTCGACACTAGATTTTAGTATTTTTCAAGCAGGTAATGTTTATTCAGTACGATTATGAAACAACTGATATTGAGAATGGAAGTTGTTTTGAGTGATTCGAATAGATCTACTTAAAACATAGTCACTTCTTGCTCTACATGTAGATTACTTACGGAACTAACTGGGCCTGGGGCTAGTATATTATATGAATGATAACAAAGATTTCTCCCGTGTGGTGTATTAAACTAGACTGTAATTAGACACAGCTCAGTGTCACTGCACGTAGAAAAATCTACAAGTTCGTTTTTACAGAGCTAGAGAACAATGCTTTTTGATTGTTGGGCGCTCTGAGTGATTAGCTATCGCGCAGAGCTCCGCCTCCTGGTTTGGTTGCGATGACTGAAGTGCGTTGACCGTAACTGAACAACGCGATTCAGCTGTTCCCGATAAAGACCGCTTTGTCGTGCACGCTGTCAATCATAACCAAAGTGGACCCATTTCGCAAGAAAAACTGCAAGACTCGACTTCACTAAAGGTTAAGCGTAGACCCACTCTTTCAATATTTTTTACAATAAAGAAGAGAAATATAAAAAGGAACTTCCACGAATCCACGGCACTGTCGGACTTCGCCCAACATTTGAAAACGTATAAAGAAATGAGGACTTACCAAAAAAATAAATGACGAATCTAAATTTTATCGTGACTATTGTTCATTGGAAGGCACAATGGTAGTGTATTTCATATGCTAAACGTGATAATTAGAAAAAAGGAGAAAAGGTACATCAAAATGTTCTCACGTCACGCCGGCCGTGCGATAAGCGGGGGGGGGGGGCAATCAAAGAGGTCATCAAATATCGCCCATATGGCCTAGGGTTTAAGGTTCAGTTGGTAAATCGGGTCGGTCATCATTTTCCCCTTCTTTTTTATCTTTTTTTTCCTTCCCCCCCTTTTTTTTTGGGGGGGGGGGGGTGGGAGGGCTCGGGGAGGGGGCATGGGCCCGCGCGCCCCTCTTGGATCCGCGCCTGAATAACATCCTTTTATGGTCATATCACAAAAAGATGAAATTTCCTCCTAATAACCCGAACTGTTATTTGTGTAACATATAGGCCTAGTTATCATAAGCCCCTATTCAAGTTTGAAGAAGTTCCCCCAGTTCCTTTGAATTAAAAACTGTTTATATAGGTGGAGCTGCACAGTTTTTTTAATCTAATGCCGTAGAAAACTTAAATGCGACCTTTAAACTTCAGAAAAGGCGAAAAGGGCAAATACCCAAGCTTTACAAAAAATACGCAGACTCAAGAATATTTGACCCCCACCCCAGCACAAAAATAAATAATAAATAAAAAAAGGGTTATGTGAGCTTCCCAAACAAGATAACGTGGATACTCAATGGCTGACCCCAATCTGAAATAGGAGGCTCGGTCCCCATCAGACTTTTCAGTGAACAAATTTTAAACCTGGAATACCTGAGAAATGTGGCTCAATGATATCTGCATCCCAATGTTCCCCCTTAAGCGCAAATTTAAAAAAAAAAAAATTGCTTGATGTCATGAAGCATGAATTCACACAAAATATTGGTGGCATATTAATTAGGGGTTCAAGGGGAACTTGCCCCGTGTTTTTTTTAGGCTCAGAGTATGTTAATCAAAATCATATATAAAGAAAATTACCAGGGACTCTGCTTAAAAAGAAGAGGAGAAGGAAAAAACTCTCTATTTCTCATTCTTTTTCATTCTCTTTATATATTTTCTTTCTCTTTCTCTTAGTTTACTCCTTTCTCAACCCTCTCATCTCTCTCTCTATCTCCTCCCTGACTGAGCTTCTGTCTCTTTTATTTTCTCGACTTTGTTCTTGTTTGGTTTTTTTCTCCAAATATATTATTTGTCTACTCTTATCTTGCTCATCTATGTAATTTCAAATTACTCTTCTGTTTGCTTTGAGCATAATTATGTAAATAACTAAGTTTAAGGGGCTGCGCCTTACAAGCTCTGCTTTTTGCAAGTCCCTCCGTTTAAAAATATATATTCAACATATGCCTTTTCGTTTTTATTGTCAGTTCTTGTTGACATTGTTCTATTGATACGTTTGTTTTATACTGAAAGCTTATTTTATATATTTGAATGTACTTTGGATATGTTAATATTGAATGCTTATTATTATGTTTGTAAACGGAAATAAAATTGAATTTTGAATCTTGAATCTTTAAAAAAAAAAAAAAAAAAAAAAAAAAAAAAAGCGGCAGACCTAAGTTACATACCAGTACCGGCTACTCGTATACATCATACAACATTCAAACATAAAATTGTCGATATGAATTTCTTAATAAATTTCTTAAGAAAACCGGTCTATTATTCGTGTGTAAAATGAACATTAAAAATCATAATCTTAAAAGGAACACCATAAACTTTTGCATACCTTTCTATATCATAATGTATACGGTGTACAGAAAGTAAATAACCTCCCTAAAAATATAACAGTGAACATAAATATAACTTATATTATCTAAAACTTCAATTTAGTATGAAACTTTGGCCTCCCCCTCCCTAAAACAAAAACAAAAAAACAAAAAAAAAGAGGGAAGGGGAGGACAAAATTTCATACTAAATTGAATAGATAATATAAGTTATATTTATGTTCACTGTAATATTATAGGGAGGGTATTTACTGTCTGTACACGGTATATGTTCAATTATTTCTTACACTCACTAATGTGAATCCCGAAAGTACGATACTGAAATGCCAGTTTAAGCACAGGTAAGAATATTGAGCTAACTTAATTGTTTCACACATATAATCAGCTGGGTGAACGATAAAATTTATCAATAAGACCCATATTAAAGGCAGAAAATAATTATATTGTAAAATCAGAATTCATCCAATCCATCGGGCGATTCCATGGAGAATGTACCATACAATACGTCACTCTTTTTCCATTTATTTCTTACCCAAAAGTAAACCATTTTGTTGGTTTAACTTTTGCTCAATAATTATTCCTTTCCAATAACCAGTGGCGGATCCAGGATTTCATGAGAGGGGGGACCAAAATTGGAATTTCAGATTTTGGTACACCCAATTTTTTTCCCATCACACCGAGTGAG
>CALNVZ010003433.1:31864022-31896543 GCA_940671915.1 Paracentrotus lividus
GAAGAGTTAAAAAAAGAAAAAGTAATAAGAAGAAAAATTTACATGTAAGTTTCACTTTCTGGAGTCTTCCACATAGTTCTCCATTGTTTTTCTAAAATTCCTTATTTTATAGGCCTATTTTATGTTTTTCTCCTTCTTCCATTTCCCAATGTCTATCAATTCTCATTTTATTCTTAATGTTCATTTCCTTTTTCTATCAATACGTATTTCTGTGTTTTTATCGCTGTGTTAATACTGGAAGCTTTCATAAGGACAGAACTGAGACTGTAAGGCTTCAGCGCAAAGTTTTGCAGGAGGTTATTATCAGGGATATGGTCCAAGGACAAGCCTTCACAGCTGAGAAAAAAAATAAAAAGGCGCCCCCAAAAAAAATAAACATGTTTCACTGTTCCCAGGTTTTTGCAAAAAAAAAAGAAAAAGGAGGGGTTTTTATTTTTTGTTTTTTATCTTTGAAAGATGGCCGACATCCGAAATTTAATATTTCCATTGAGTCCCAATGACACAAATCATGTACAAAATTAAAGGAAGCATTGCAAGTCACGCAGACGAGAACTGACATATTTACAATGTTTAACATAAAACACAGAAAACACCTTGGTCTTGTAAATTTTTAGGACACCGGACTAAGATCTAATTGAATGTTGTAAAAACAGAAAATTCCTTTCCAAAAGCAAAGGGACTTCCCATCTTTGGAATTCTGTTTTGCTGGTCTATATATAAATGTAAAATTGGCTATGTTATAGAGTGTGCGCCTTTTGCGTTTACATGACAATTTCACTACAAATGGCACTTTTTCACTTCAAAGACCTGTATCTCGAAAAGTATCACCATATATATTAAAACTATACTTTTCTGACGGAAATCCTCACATGAATTAAATTTGCATTATAAATAATTTAATAACTAACAGGTGCAAGATCAAAAGTAATTAGGAAAAAAAATTGAAGGAAATTTATATTTTTTAATTTTTATCCTGTTTTTATCATCAGTCGTCTATAATCAATCCCAAATAGTTATAACATTATTTATTCGTGTAGTGAAAATAGACTTTCAAACAAGGTAAATTCTATATGGTTTACAATTTTAAGAATGAATTGTAAACGATCTGGAAATTTAGCCCTGAAAATATAGCTTTTTCGGAATTCATGAGGGGTTGGGTCCTGCAGTATTGTTGCATCCATCAACATATTGTATGTGATATGATATATAAGCGTTTAAAAGCTTATTTGGGTGTTAAATTACGAATATTTAGGTCTAAAATTTGGCAAGAGATATTGGCGTTTTTTCCCAAGGGTAACTACAAATCTGCTATTTTTTCCTAATGGACTTTGTACGGAGCATGCCTGTTTTAGGTCAAATAAGGAATTGTGGTCTTCCAGGGTAACTATTAGACATCAACCTATTGTTCAGTGTTTCTGGTATATTAAATGCACTTTATAAGCTTCAGTTGGTACATTACATTCACTGCTCATAATAGCCAAAATTTGGAGAGAAATTAAAGTTTCGCCCCAAATCAACCAACAAAAACGTAAAATTTTTCCCATTGAACTTTGTACAGGCAGCGCACGCTTCCGGCGGCGCGTTTGCGGCCCGCTTCCAGCACGCACTTCCTACTGTCCCAACTTGAAGTAACAGCACCTACTCTATTTGGTGGCGAGTTATAAAACACGACACAAATAGACTCTATAGTACATTTCTGTTTACATAGATCCTACTCGATTATTTACGTTTAAAATAATAATGATAATGAAATATGGATCATTCATATAGCAAACTAAATTAAAAAGTAGATGTTCCTATGTGCGTTTACAATGAGGAATCAACATAGGCCTACTATTTGAAATCAATATAATTACAAAAATAAACACCGTGGAATACATTAAGAAGAACATAAAATTGTCTAGGATTAACTAGTGTTTCTAAAAAACAACAGTCCAAGTTACAATTCTAAGAGAACAAATATTACAGTAGAAATGGATTAATTCAAATCAAATGGTACGAATGAAAAATAAATAAAAACAAAGACGAAAGCAGATCACAAGTTGCGGAATGTAAGCTAGCCTGCATATGCCGACTCAACCAAGACAGACAAGACATTCTCATATGCATGTTTATATGAAAAAAAGTTTTATTTTTATTTTTTATTAGGAGCAAATAGAGGTTCTGGAACGTTAGACCAGAGATCTAACTACTGTTAGGTCCTACGTTAGATCTATTCCTTAACGTTAACACTTATGATATGGTCTCATATTGAGACCATTGGATCTATTCTAATGTTAGGTCTATAACGTTAGATTCACTTTCTTCGAGTGAGCCTGCTTGATTACCATTTATGAAAACACTTTCAAGGTATTTCACAAAAGAATGTCTTGCCCAAATATGCCTTTCCGACTGACAGTGCACGTAGAAATGTTAACGTTAGATCTAAAATCTAGTTTAACGTTAGGCCCTACTCCTCATATGTCATAATTTAATTTTATGCACGACGCTTCAAATTACACGTTGCATATGAAATACACTACCATTGTGCTTCCAATCTGAACAATCAGTCACGAAAAAATTTAGATTCGTCATTATTTTTTTTGTGTAAGTCCCCTCATTTTTTTTGACGTTTTTCAAATGTTGGGCGAAGTCCGCGTGCCTGTGGATTCGTGGAAGTTCCTTTTTATATTTCTCTTCTTTATTGTAACAAATATTGAAAGAGTGGGTCTACGGCTTAACCTTTAAGTGACGTCGAGTCTTGCAGTTTCTTCTTGCGAATGGGTCACTTTGGTTTGATTGAACAGCGTGCACGCAAGCCGGTCTTTTAATCGGGAACTGCTGAATCGCGTTGTTCAGTTACGGTCAACGCCACTTCAGTCATCGCAAACCTAACCTAGAGGCGGAACTCTGCGCGTAAGCTAATGGCACTTCAGAGCGCCCATCAATCAAAGCATTGTTCTCTAGCTCGTAAACGACTTGGTAGATTTTTCTAACGTGCCAGTGACACTGAGCTGTGTCTAATTAACAGTCTAAAGTTATCACTCCACGGGAGAAATCTTTGTTATCATTCATATTAATATACTTAAAGCCCAGCCAGTTATTCGTTAAGGTAATCTACATGTAGAGCAAGAAGTGACTAATTGTTTTAGTCGTTTATTCGATCACTCAACAACTTCCATTCTCATATCAGTTGTTTCTAATCGTAACTGATAAAGAAAAACATTTACATGCTTGAAAAATACTAAAATCTAGTGTCGATTCACGTAAAAGCGTATAATAAACTCCCCCAGCTCAACGATTTGGTGTTTCTGCAGCAAACAATTGAAGGCCTTTCGAACAAATTTATCGTAATCGTAAAGTAAAGAATAAAATATGAAAAAGTAGTCTCATCTCTGTAGCAGATTATCGGTACGGTACGGTATTGTACTAGGTCTGCCGCTAATTTTTTTTTTTTTTTTTTTTTTTCTTCCTTTTTTCTTTTTTTTTAAAGATTCAAGAATTCAAACTCGTTCAATTTTATTTCCGTTTACAAACATAATATAAGATTCCAATATTAACATAATATACGATATATCAGAGTAATCATTCAAATATAGATATAATAACTTGTCAGGTAAATGCAACGTACATATAGAAAAGTGTCGAACAAACTGAACAATAAAAAACGAAAAGGCATATGTTGATATATATTTTAAAGCGGAGGGACTTAGCAAAAAACAGAGCTTCGTAAGGCGCAAGCCGCCTATAACTTAGTTATGTTACATAATTATTGCTCACAGCAATACGAAGGAGTAAATTTGAAATTACATAGATGAGACAAGTAGAGCTCAGTAGATACAAATAATTATTGAGAAAAAAAAAACAAACAAAGAAGAAGTCGAGAAAATAAAAAGAGACATGACGTCAGTCAGGGCGGGAGAATAGAGAGAGAGATGAGAGGGTTGGAGAAGGAGTAAAACTAGAGAGTAGATGAAAGAATATATATAAGAGATGAAAAGAATGAGAAATAGAGAGTTTCTTTTTTCCTTCTTCCTTTCTTTTTTAGCGGAGAGTCCCTGGTAATTTTCTATGAGTTTATTACATGTATACTCTGAGCTAGAAACAAAAACACGGGCAAGTTTCCGCTTGAACCCTATTAATATGCCACCAATATGTTTGTGTTGAATTCATTTGCTTCATGACATGCAGAATTTTTTTTTTTTTTTTTTTTTTATTTGCCGCTTAAGAGGGGGAATTGGAATGGCAGATATTCATTTGAGCCACATCTCAGGTATTCCAGGTAAATTGTTCACATGAAAGTCTGTATGGGCCGCACCGTAGATGCCTTACCTATTTCAGATGGGTCAGACCATTATCTCACACGTTTCTTGGTTGGGTAAGCTCACTAACCCTTTTTTATTTATTTATTTTTAATTTTGTGTGGGGTGGGCTCGAACATTTCTTGAAAGTCTCGTATTTTTGTAAAGTTGGGTATGTTGCCTTTTCGCCTTTTCTGCAAGTTTAAAGGTGCTTTAAGTTTTTCTAGTTGGCATTAGATTATAAAACTCGTGCAGCTCCAACCTATATAACAGTTTTTAATTCAAAGGAACTGGGGGTGAACTTCCTGTCAAACTTGAATAGGGGCTTATGATACTAGCTATATTTTACAACATACAGTTCGGTTTTAGGAGGAAATTTTCATCTTTTTGTGATATGACCATAAATGGATGTTTTCAGTGTGCCGCGGATTCCACAGTGGCGGCGCCGGGCCCATTGCCGCCTCACCACAAGCTCCCTCCCCCCCAAAAAAAGGGGGAAGGAAAAAATAAAAAAAAGAAGGGGAACATGGATACCGACGATTTACCAACTGAAACATTAGAACCTAGGCCATATGGGCGATATTTATGACCTCTTTGATGCCCCCGTGCCCCTGATCCCACTTTTTTTCCCCCGCCGACTCCCCCTGCTTACGCAGGCCTGGCGTGACGTGAAAACATTTTGAATGTACCTTTTTTCTTTTTTTTCTCACTGTCGGTGTGATGGGAAAAAAATTTGGGTGTAAACCAAAATTCTGAAATTCCAATTTTGTCCCTCTCATGAATCTGGATCGCCACTGGGTTTTATTGGAAAGGAATATTATTGGAGCAAAAGTTAAACCAAACAAATGGGTTACTTTTGGGTAAGAATAATGGAAAATAAGTGACGTTTGTATGAGGTACATTCTCCACATTGGAATGACCGATGATTGGATGAATCTTGATTTAACAATATAATTATTTTCTGCTTTAATATGGGTCTTATTGATAATTTTTATCGTCACCTGTAGGCAGTGTAGTCCGGCATGAAGTATTAGCTTCGCTGATTATAGTGTGAAACAATTAAGTAGCTCAATGTTTTACTCTGTGCTTAAACTGGCCATTTCAGTATCGTACTTTCGGATTCGACATTAGTGGTGTAAGAAAATAATTGAACATATACCGTGTACAGACATAATACCGCTCCCTATAATATTACGTGAACATAAAATATAACTTATGTTATCTAGTTTCAATTTAGTACTTGAAATTTCTTCTCCCCCTTCCCTTTCTTTTTTGTTTTTTTGTTTTTGTTTTAGGGAGGGGGGGAGGCCCAAAGTTTCATATAAATTGAAGTTTTGATAATTATAGTTATATTTATGTTCACTGTTATTTTTTAGGGAGGTTATTTACTTTCCTGTACACGTATAACATTATGATATAGAAAGGTATGCAAAGTTTCATGGTGTACCTTTTAAGATTATGATTTTAATGTTCATTACACACGAAATAATAGACGCGGTTTTCTTAAGAAATTTATTAAGAAATTCATATCGACACATTTTATGGTTGAATGTTGTATGATTAAAGGTGTAATAAATCTCCTCAATTCCATGGCATCCTCTGTTTTAAAACTGAAATAGTTGAGTTTGAATTGCATTTACTTGTTTAACCTAGTTTAAGGAATTGCTCCAGAACCCTCTTTAAAGTTGAATGCTTGAATTTTTATTTCATTTCACTTATTTGGCGAACAAAGTTATGACGTATTGTTGTTAGTATTGGATTGGTAAGTATTGTTCTTCAGTGGCAAAATTTATTTTATAAGCTTATGGTAGTGTTTGTGTGGATCATGAGTGGTGTGTGGTGTGTGTGTGTGGTGTGGTGTGTGGTTGTGTGTGTGTGTGTGTGTTTGTACACTCCTTAGCACCGGTATTGCAACATAGTAGATGGGGTGCATTTTTGCATTATTACAGTCTTTTCTATATTGTCAGGTATTTTCATTGTCATTGGCCAAGATTTTCAGAAATTCTCACTCATATTCTGAATAAGGGAGGACTTTGTCTTTTTCATTCTAGATAGTCAAAGATCGACGGGCAACTTTTCTAAACGATGGGCGCAGATGACAAGGCCCCTAAAAAGAAAATTTTAAGAGGTGGGGATTATCAGTGAATAAATTATTAAGGAGGAGCTATATTCTTTGAAATTGTTCAGCTGTGCTAGTTATGTTTCTCACTTATGTTGTGGCAATATAATACAAGAGGTAGATACATGAAAACGAAGAAGGAACACCGGAGATAAGAACAGAATCTGTTACACAGCCGTTGCTGGAGGGATGCGTGGCATAAGATCACGCGTCATGAATATCCAGCAAAATATAAATGTAATTGTGAAAACTTGTTTCTATTGTAAACGACATTATATTATACAAGAATTCAAACAGTATTTGGGAATTCGGTGGAATAACTTGCATTAATCGTTTCTTGTTATAAGGACTTACAATTTTCCTTTGGCAACGATAGAATATATTTTATTATATCTGCCGGGTTGTTCTTTTTTGTTTTTCTTGGTAGTGCTAACCTTTCTTGGTCATTTTTAATTTGCCACAAACATAATGAAAACAATGTGAACAGTTTTCGGAGAAATATGAAACTCCTCCTTAATAATTTTTATTCACTAATATTCCCCTCTTAAAAATTTCATTTTTAGGGTCTTTGTTCAATTTTGTTGCCCCTTGCGTGATATACTAAATAAGTGCCCCTGTCTAGTATTAGCTAATCTCAGGAATGAAAGAGACAAAGTCTCCTCTTTCAGAATATACAAAATTTCGGAAAACCTCTGGCATGAGATGAAGAATATGACAATATATAAAAGAATTGAAAATATGAAGAAATGCAAGCATTTAACTATGTTGCCAATAACAGTGCGTCGGAAAAGAGTTGACAGTATTCATCACGGATCCTCTTGGATTAACTTGCTTTTCTAAGAGGCGAGTCATAAGAGAGTCCGACAACATTAATACAATAAATCGGGTTATAAAATTTTTATTTTATTGTTTCTGCATTCCACAAAAATTCATAAAATCGTATATGATAAATAAAGCATGGGAAAAAATACATTATGGGCTGATATTACCATAGCGTGAAATAAAGCAACTTAAACATGTAACAAATAAAATAAGAACAGTGGAAGTGTGACATTCAGTGAATCTCGCTGTTCTTGTTCTGGTGGCAGTCTCCTTCAACTGAGCAACAAAAACATTTATAAAATGGCTGATTTGTGTGGACACACCCAAAGATGTGACATTTCAGATGGTTCTGTGTTCATTCACTGTTGGAGAATTTCCCTAGGTATTCCGTTGATCACGGCCGTATTTGAGTTTCATCAGTACGGGAGTATATTTTCGGAATTGTACAATTCGTAGTTAATAGGGTAGATTCGTTGGGACAAGTTGGACGTATCTGTTTGTGTGTAAAGTGAAATTATCTTGTTTTGTAGCCCTCATTACTTAAAACTGACTCAAGTTACCACACTTATTACTTGACTTCTACATTGTGAAAGCTTCATTACTATAACGATTGGAACATTATATTCGGGAGAAAGAATAATGGGGGCTAGTATATTATTGAATATAAAGAATGAATTATATCTTGCCGATAGTGGTTTGGTGTATTATAAATAGAAAAACATAAAGATCGGTAGATAGAGATTGATGTGTCCACCAGGCCATTAAGATTGGAGTTTACCACTTTTTAGCAAGAAAAATCTGGGTTGAGACAATTTGATGGATCCTATTACCAGGATGAAAGTTAACGATCTGATTGAATACTCTTTTCTAATTTTGGCATAGGACACTTCTCTTTCATTATAACTGATTAGATGAAACATTATCTTATAAAATTTTGCATTTTTGATTTTAGTTGGGTCTGTTTACTTTTACACTGAGTGATTTTTCAATATAGTCGTCCCCCTCATCGCGCGGCAGCTCGTTCCTCCGGTTTGGTTTGCAGACTGAAGTGCGGTTGACCGTGAATCGCACAGGCGATGTCCATTTATATTCTTATCTGATCATAGTGGATTCTCTCTCCTCTTGGACTTGGGTTCCCTTGATATAACAGGAAAATGAATGAGCATACACATGAAATATCGCATTTATGGAGGTAAACCGCCTTTGAAGATATACGTTGGAGTTTCGTTTCGCAGCATGACAAATTCCAGGAGAATTATGCACAGCCATATTCATTGGTTAGAATAATAATTAGCATGATGTATGCCAGTTCCCGGATTGGTACTTTCGTAATCATATTTTATCCTTCAACTCAACAGAGAGTGTTCCAATGGGTACTACTAACTGTTTACTTTTATGTTGTATCTGGTTCTATCCTGGAATTAAGTTAAAAGTCTTCGTGATCGATTTATGGGACTTTTTATCGTTGCTTACTTCTTTTCATAATTCATGTAATGATGTGTTGGTTGTGTTTTTTATAGTAAGGGACTGGTCTTGTGTGCTTTTTCACGGTCCCCATCCGTTTCGGTCGTTAGTATAAGAGATCCCAGATATTACTTTCAACAAGTTCAATCAATATATGAAGAAGACTATAAAAACGTACACCAAGACATTTACACCCATGATCCAGCTCACCTCGAATGGATCGAAGCATTTTCCTAGGTCTGCCCCGGATTTTCGCTCGGACAGTCGGTTAGCGAGACTTCTCCCAGACATTTGGAAAATACGGTTATAAGATCATGCAGTTGAGGACCTGCCGATTTCACACAAAAATGGCGCAATGTAAATGGACGTCTCCGAAACGTGTGTTGTCCGTATCCCAATTTTTCCGTAAATTAGGTACATGTTGAGTCGCGATTCGGGCTTGGCCGCGCATTCTTGTATCATATTCGCACTTATTTGTCGCTAGTGGGGAGATACACCATGTACTAGCCGTAGTGTATGTTTGGTTGCATTGCCTCGTCGCTAACGTTGACTGTAGCGTGGGATTAACAGCCGCGAACATTCTGTTTTTGACGGCGTCCACGGTGCCATCAACTTATGTCTTATATCTTCCATCGTCGCCATGATGGGATACTGGTCGTTGCCTCGTTCAGACGTTTTCATCTAGATTTTAGATCTACACGTTACTCTTTGCTACGTCTGGTCAGGTCCTGGGAACCTGACATATTTGGGTGCGCGCTGTTAACTGTCTGTGATGCAGTGCCTGTTTCTGTGGCTATCAGCGCGTTAATCAAATATACCGAAGACCATGTAGCACAAAACTAAAGTCAGATTGGGTTTTAAATTTAGTGATTTCGTATCGCAAATGGCAGGGACAAAAAACTCCCGCAATCTTTCCGTTGAATCTTAAGAATCGTATATCATTAATATGCTTAATACCAGGATTACCATGGTTGGTTTATAAGTGATGAATCACCCTAAAATGGCTGACTCAAGATCGTTAAGAGCAGTACCCACTGTCAACGACTGAGGAGAAACATATCACCATAGACCTGGGTCATTGATGGTGCACCCAGGGGAGGTGAATATGTACTCATGGCAGGATATGGTACTGATACTGCCTGTGTGCATCCCATTGTAAGCAGGTGGAGATAAGACGTGAGTAGGAGTGAGAACGGAAAGAAGAAGGGAACCAAGATGAAGTACTGAGGAAGAAGGGGACTGAAAAAAAGACCAGGAAGGAGGGGTAATGGACGGAGGAAGGAAGACTGGGGACTGGGGAGTGGGGAGGAGAAGGGGTGAGAGAGAGGAAGAGGCTATTTGGAAGGTTATGCTAAAATCAGTGGACCGATGTCTCCGGTAGTAGTAATGGGCTCTAGTAACTGCCTCTTCACTGAGGAAACGCGCCACTTGCATGATGAGGAACTACCAAGAATTGGGTCTAATAGTCCAGATGCTATGCAGAGAGTCGAGAGAAGGGTATGGAGAAAAAAAAGATCAAGAAACACAAGATTGAGCCCGTCGTCTACAGGATGCAGAAGAGAATGGTTCACTCTGTTATTAAAGGTAAGGACAAATGTTGTCCTGAAAACATTTGTTTTTCATCATGCATCATGATGATGTACTTTCCATTAAAAAAACCTGAATGCTCAGATGTTCCTTTCATTATTCTTGCAGGGCTTTTATTTTATTTCTCTCTTCTAAGGTGAAATAGGCCTATATTTCAAATCCATCTCATCTCATGACAAGTTCCTGAGACAAGATTTACGTGTTCACATTCCTTATACATGTATCTTTGTTCTTTACTTTTCCATCAATCACACATTTTTTTTCCCCTTCTCTCTCGGTTATAAAGGAAGAGAATTCTAAGCTGAGGAACTTCACAACTCACAACCAGCAATGGAGGACGACGAGACCTCCCCTCTCACACACTCCACTCGAGTGACCGCTTCAGCTGACCACTCCAAACCGTCATCAGAGGCACGGAAGTCAAGAATCACTGTCGAACCCGTCATTTTCTTCATGATGCTTTGCTACAGTCTCTTCATCCCACTCAGGCTTCAGTATCTGACGAGAAGGATCGCGAAGGATGAGTTTGGAATAGTGGATTACAATCGGGCTGATGATCCACTTTGTATGGAGAACAGAACATCAAATATTAGTGTGATGACTGTTAATAGGACGACAGAGATGAAGATCGAACAAAAGGTGAGTCGTTTTCAGGTGCATGTCTTTGTAGGGGTGTCTCACATTTTCATTGTTCTAATTTATGATAATTGATAATATGATAACTATTGCTCTAGGCTTTATTAACTACATGTATAAGATGTCAAGTGGCGCTAGGGTTTAATTTTGTGGTTAGGTACGTGTATTGAGCGTTTACGGAACCCACGCATAGGATGGTAGAGAACGCAAAACCTAAAGAAACATGAAATCTGATGCTGGAGTACCGCTAGTTTGCACAGACAAGCTGAAAAACTGCACGCACAACAGGGATAACTTGAGTACTTGTACTGTAAGTAATGGTGCCTACACGTAAAGAACAGTCCCAACTGTGATGAACCAATGAGCTCATCCCAATGATAATAGTGTATATCTGAGCTTTAGTGTGGTTAATTTCAGACTGGACTTTTATGATTATAAGTTTTGCATTTCCCTCTCATAAACAGCTTAAAAGAATAATATTTCTTGTGCAGTAGCTAGATAATGACCTCTTTTTTTTTATTTATTTATATATCTTACTCAGGTCTCTCTTTTTTCACTCTACTTGAGTGCAACAACCTCCGTTCCAGCGGTGTTCTGTACAACGTTATTAGGAGCTCACAGTGACCAAGCTGGGAGAAAGGTTGCCCTTATAGTCCCATCTATAGGTTTCTGTGTATATGCTTCATGTTATCTCATCGTCACCATACATGAGATGAATATCTGGTATCTTGTGATTGGTAAGTTATATTATTTTAAAGAAAGAATTTACTCCAGTATACTGTGGTATTAACTTCATGATTGATACAAGTACATGTAGTAGATATCAAAGAACAATGAGATTGCAGTGTGCTAGAATAAATTTGGGTAGTAAACACTGTTTACCGTAAGTGACATTTTTATACTCGTAACTGAAATTTAGAAAATCTTGATAAAACCACCTCAAGAAATTTCACATGGCCATCATGGAGATGGCACATAACACTTTTCTAGGGAGTAGGAATTACTAAAAATGCTTTACGGTATCTGCCTGGTCTTTTGATTCAACTATGATTCAGCATAATAAAATGTCTTGCTCAAAGACAAAATTGTCATGCCGGGAATGGAACCCACAACCATTCCATCCCCTGTCAACAGATAAGACTACTTGACTATAGCCCTTCATGTATAGTTTTCTGACTTCTCCTGTTGTACATGTACATTCATCTGTTTGTGTGTGTGTTATTTTCAATATCATGGCATAATACAGGAAGGCAATATAATTATTGTCCTATTCACTTTCTTCTGTGCAGGTCATTTTGTGCTAGGAGTCTGTGGAGACTTTTCCCTGCTCCTGGCAGGCTGTTTCTCCTACATGGCAGACATCACAACAAAGAAGGAGAGGGCTCTGCGAATCATCGTTCTGGATTGCCTGAGCTTCACTGCTGCTGGTATTGCACAAGTCGGCATGGGATACTGGTTAGAGGCACAGGTACCCAAGAAACACTACATGCTTTACAGTTCACTTCTGTTTTACGAAACACGGATACGACAATATTTTTCCTGTCTCAATTTATTAAAAGGACATATGTGTATATAAATGATGTGCTGAAACCAGCAAATTATTTTATAACAGAACCTTATATACTAGTATGTGCTTGTTATAACAGGAGTGGACTGTGCTTTAACCCTATTCTGACTGGGGGGGGGGGTCAATTTGACCCCCCCTGTACAAAATCTGCGACTGCCGCGCAACCGCTGCGAATCGCAACCCGGCGCTTTAGGAATTTTTTTTTTTTCAAGTATCTCGCAAATTTTAACACCAAGTTCGAAAAAATTGAACACTCCGTTGTCGCGTTACGTAACGTTATGTAATCGCATGTCAGGCCAAAATTGAATGAAAATCGTCATTTCGCATGCATTTGTGTACAAAATACTGCTTTTTTCTAAATTGCTTTATAACACTGATAATTGTGCCTTCTGAGCCTTTTGATTGATTTAATTTGTCTTTATATTGATCAAATAACAATTCTCAAGCATAAAATATTACAAAAACAAAGAAATACACAAGAAATAAAAACAATAGAATACATAAGAAATTCATAAAATAATAGAATACAAAAGAATTAATTTGAAATTTCTGAATTTGTCAAATCAATACTATTGTCTTTGCTACTCAGCAACTTTTAGAAAAAATTTGGGCTTCGTAACTAAATTAATGAAATATTAACAATTTCCATAAAAAAGCATCTAATTTGCATACATTAGTATGCATAAATTAGCATAAATTAAATATGTGAATTAAAAAAAAAAACAACATTACCCAGAACAACTTCTCTTAAATGATGCAGCGACGTCGCGGCAAATTTCACGGGCGACTGGACGCATCGGCGGCCCGAACTGCAAACAGGACCCCCCGCACCCCTCCAGTCAAAATCTCCTCTTGAAAAGTCCCCAGCTCAGAAATAGGGTTAACTATCTGTTTATAGATTGTACCATAGTGTACAAGTAAGCTCAATAGATTGCAATCAGCTTTGATGTAACATCATGTTAAACTCAGTGGGGCTCTAGTAGATGCTTTTATTTTACGTACTTTATGTTAGATAATCTCACAGTGGTTTGACCTGTAGAAGTCGAGATGAGATGTGTTTGAGGGTTAGTTACTATAAGTTTCTTCAACTACACTTTGTGAACTTTCTTCTATAGGGCTTTTCGGCACCATACATCTTCATCCTGGCCTGCGTGTCACTCACAACGCTCTACGCCATCTTTCTGGTTCCTGACACCCATCCCCAATCAAGACATGCCATGATCAACTTCAAAGATGCGACCCGGAAAATACTTAATCTCGTCCAGAGCAACACCCACCAGCGCCGCCTGCCTCTCCTCATAGCAACGGTTGTGATGCTGTTGAGAGTACTTGTGTTTTTCTCATTGCCTGGTCTGACATTGCTCTATGGGATGGGGCATCCGTTCTGTTGGGATTCGATTATCATTGGTATCTTCAGTGCAATGCAATATGTCACAGGTGCTATAGGTATGTCAATCGAGTCAAAGCGTGGACTTTTTTAACACTTTTTTCCCCCCTCAGTTATATTTGGGAGCTCCTAAATGTACATTGTACAATGTTCCTTTATATACTTTCTTTCTCTTCAATGTAGTTCAACCATGTAAGTCTACAGGCACTTTATTATTCCAATAATTATTCTCAATGACAGCACTTATGCTCTTTGGTAAAATATTGAATTAAAGCCAGTTGTCCTCTTTTAAGCAAAAGTTTTTATACTAAAACAAGATCTGTATTTCTGTTTCTGCCCTGTATTGGGCAACACAAATTGCAACATAAATCTGACTACAGTCCACTTTTGTTTTAATGAGCTCGTATACAAAACATGTTATATACCTGCACAGTTTTCCTATTTCAAACATATGTACAGTTTGTGTAGCCCTGTATTCAATATTTTGTTATAGCCAGGTAATTGGCTTGGTCTCAGGAACCTCATTGTAGCTGGAGTGGGCTTTACCAATAATATTCTTAAATCATTCTTCTTCTTCCTCTAGTGTCCTAGTACCTTTAATAATGTATGTCTATTTTTAAATCACGCTTGCATCATTCCTCCCACCCCCGACTTTTAGGTATGATTATAGGTGGAAAACTACTCAGCAGATACCTGAGAGATGCTAGTCTTGTTCAAGTCGGTCTGATATCTTCCATTCTCTGCATAGTGTTAACAGGAGCAGCCCCAAGCAATCCATATATGTATGCAGGTGAGGTTCAATTGTATGTTAGAAACATAGATTTATTTGATTTTATGCAGTCAACTGGTCTGAAATAAACTGAATTTTTAGAAAATGTCTTTTTCCACAATCCATTTTCGTAGGAATGCATAATATCAGTTAGAAAAATTCATATCCCTGCCTCTTCACCTAGAAAAATGCAAGATCTGTACACTATCGATAGAGCAAGGATGTATATTCACTTGGTGTTAAGCATGGTGTTATGTATGCAGGTGAGGTTCAATTGTATGTTAGAAACATAGATTTATTTGATTTTATGCAGTCAACTGGTCTGAAATAAACTTAATTTTTTAGAAAATGTCTTTTTCCACAATCCATATTCGTAGGAATGCATAATATCAGTTAGAAAAATTCATATCCCTGCCTCTTCACCTAGAAAAATGCAAGATCTGTACACTATTGGTAGAGCAAGGATGTATATTCACTTGGTGTTCAGCATGGGTTCAACATGCCCCCAAGAGGCTATTGTATTTTAATCCCCTGTTTCACCTAAGTCCAGCGTAAGCTATGAAAGAAACTATTGTTATCCGGGAAGCACAATCTGGAAGAGGAAAAGCCAGCATTGTGTTTGATGCACCCCTATCCCAGCCCTCTATTGTTTGAGAAACAACAACCTTTGTTTAAGCTGGCATACTGGCATGGATCAGGAATGGGGCCATGCCCTACCCTTGGGGGCAGCCCACACCAGATGATCTACAGTTTAATATCCACGTTCAGAACCCATACTGTACGCTAGGTGAATAAGTTCATTGCTCCCCAATCACTTTTCATTCTAGACTTTTGGTATTTACCTTTTTTGCATTACACTACCGTTCAAAGGTTTTGGCACGTCACCGCGGTTGCGATCCACCGCGGTGTGGAACCGCGTAGGCAAACCGCGTATCTAGACCATGCTCCCGCGGTTAGCCCAAAAATATTTCGTTGGGGCACCGAATGTAGAGAGAGCGCACGCATTAAGCCCCGCCCCTTCGACGATAAAAATGTAGCGCTAGCTAGAAAAACAATTGCGCACATGTGACAGCGGCTTTGTTTACAAATTCGGCCATTGTTGCGTCACAATGCATAATTCAACTAGCACGCTCGCGCGATCCCCTCGCATATGCGCTATGCATTATCCAGAACTAAATTCACAACGACGTATTATACCGTCCTTCAGTTTCCAAAAGGAAGAAAAATCAAGTTGAACTTACATAGCTACAAAGCTACGATCGCCTATGCCTTCAATCTCCTCTTGAGATATTTATTTTGGTATTGCTTTTAATTTTGTTCTGAATCCTGTGACAGTTTATGATTTATACAAGAATGTTGAAATCGAGATTTTCAGGACAATTACGTTCAGTATCAAAAATGCATAAACGAAATCCCCCTAAAACCTTCAACAATACAATTCATCATTCAAATTAACAAGACGGTCTTTGTGTCAAATCAGATCACTATTACCTCCTTTATCAAACCCTTCTTTCCATTTGTTATCTCACACAGAATTAGAACAATAATAATAATAATAATAAAAAAAAAATTACCTTCCTGTACAGGCGCGGTACATCACGTGGATCCTTTCCTTCTTTTCCCTTGCCCACGGAAGTCTATTTAAAAAAAAAGCCCACCCTGCGCATGTTTGATTCTAAGACGCCCAGACTCCACCCTGATATTGATTGGCACAAATAATATTCCATCACTGGCCAACAAGCAAGATATAATTTCCCGTGTCCATCAGGCGAAAGTAAGAAAAGGGATGGAAGGCCTCGGTCACAGCACCTCCTCATTTTGGTTGCGTACTTCCCTTAAAACTTCCTCGTTAACGTAAAATTCAAGTTTGAAAAAAAAAAAAAATTAAACAACAAACAAGCATCAAGGCGTGTGACATGAAATCGGAAGAGGATTAAAATAATCCTCAACGTGGCAGTCCCAATCTTTGAGAAAAACACGACAAAAAGTTTGCATGTACGACAGTCCAGAGTGATGTTTTGTGACTATATAAATCTGACTTGTTTTCATTGATGCTTGATTCTTCATTATAAATCCTTGTAATGATCGATGCAGTCTTTCACCCCTCCCCGTCCCGCCTTCCGCTTGATTTTCTCATAATGTTCCCTTTTTTAATTTATAAACTCAGCAAACAAAGTCATTTCACGAAAAGTCGAAATCCATTTTCCCTAGCTCCTGCTCTCGTTGCTATGACAATGTTCACGATTCTGATATTTGATACCCGCGCGCCAGATACCAGATCAAACATTGTTATCGCATCTGTTTAAAGTGTAAATTACACATGCGGAGTAGTCAACGACCTTGCTTATTTTTATCTGGAGGTTTGCCAATTACGTTATTTGTAAATGTTGACATAAAAGAAACAAGAATCTGGCATGACTTTGTCTACGAGAGAGGGGATCGGTGTAGAAACTGGAAGAAAAAAAAAAAATCAAACTAATACTAGTAGTACATAAATTCTTTTCATTTCTGACATAGATTATAATGATTTTTTATAGGGATATATATTTTTTTATCCCATGAATATGTGTTGATGATAAGTGGAAGTGATAAAACAAAAAGACGAGATTACGTTGTTGATGATATATATGTTTTGATATTGATGAAAATATGTGTTGATGGAAATGGAATGTAGGCCTACATGAAAGTGAAATTATAATGACGATGAACAATGACGAAGGAGAGAGAGAGAGAAGAGAGAGAGAGAGAGAGAGAGAAGAGAGATAGAGAGAAAGAAAAAAGGGAGGTGAGCGTGCGCATAATTTTTGATGCTTTCCAAGAAATATTCATTTTTATATTATTTGATAAAGAAAACAGAAGAGAAATAGTAAACTGACAAACAAGCACGTGTAAATTAAAAAAAAAGAATCTTTCCTACATTAAATGTTTTTTGAGTATCGACTCAAATTGGTTGTTTTTAATCGAATAATAATAGGCTTTCTCACAAGTAGAACAACTTTCTTTCTTTGTACACTTCGTGTACGGCTGCCGCAGTAATTTTACACCCTGGTCTATCTTTCTTGGAATTTAAAAAATATGAAGAAGGAGCCCAGCTTTAAAAGAAATTATCATGCCTATACCCCGCATTTTAAAAATCATCGGGAAATATAAAGCAAAAGTCTTCCATTTCTTCTGCCTTGAATTAATTCAAACAGCTTTCGTTACCATACACCATTGTTTTGATATCCGCGTGCCGACCAGATCAAAACAATTAGTCATGACAGGCCAACCGTGTCGCGGCATATATCTTATGAGACGGAGTAAGGTGGTGGAATCTAAGATAGTCTGGTTTATATCAAATAGAACTCCTCAAATAACTAATAATTGTCGATGTACATTTATAGACCCAAGTTATTAGTGAACATGCGTAATGCATATTTGTTTCTGGATTCACCATATAATTCAGACTTATTTCAGGACTTAATTCAGGACTTATTCAGAATAATTGTAATGCAAATTTGTTTGTTTTGCAGTTTAAAAATGTTCACTTACGCTTGTATTTATAATACATGAAACAGATACCCAAATATATATTTTGCTATTTCGCCCCGCCAGTGATATACTTACAGGATAATCAGAATAATGAAAATAACCTACCTGGTTATATGCTCGATCGTTACCCGATGTCTTGGTAGGCTTGTAATCTTACAAGGCAGACTTGTCCATGGCTGGATGGTACGTTGTATTCACTTACCTTCTGGGTATTAGTTTCTTTAAATATTAATTTGTTTAATTAGTGATGGACATGTTGATAATATTAATAATTAAATAAACAATGATGACGATGTTGTTGTTTGATGATAATAATCTGTTACATTTGTATCGAAGCGTGCGTGATATTAAGCCTACAATAAAATTGTATTGCTAATGACGACTTTGATAATGATTATGATGATGAAGTGATAAAAAAAAACTAAATATAGTAATGATAATGACGATTGTTGATTATTGATGATAACATATGATAATGATGCGTGGTATAAGACGCTAAATCTTGATATGGTAATGACGACGACGATGATGGTGACAAATGATAATGACGATTGTTGATAGATCATGATAATAATGTTAATGATGCGTGGTAAGACGCTAAAACTTAAAATAGATATTACAACGACGATGACGATGAAGATTATAATGCAAAGTTTGCCATAAAGTCTATAAAATACAGCAAGCATCATTCCTGAGATCGTCGCCCAAGGGAAAGGAGAACACAACAGGTACTGTCACCATTGTAATTCATCATTTCACTCATCACTTCATGGACGCATTTCATCATGATTTATAGCGGTTTATGTTTATCATTGCTTGTTTGTAATTTCAAAATCATCAACTCATCATATCTTTATGGAAAAAACAACAACAAAAACGACAGCTCGGTCGATGGATTTTCTTTCAATATTTATATCCCACTTTAATAGTGTAGGACTGTAGGCCCACTCACAAGCTTCGCTTCTTTCATCATGTATTTTATGTATCTCATCATTGATTTACGTTTGTACTCGTTTTCTGTTTTATAAAAAATTGAACTTAAAATTGAACTCCTCCCTTCTTCCCCACCCCCTTCTTTCTCTCTCTTTCTCTCTCTCACTCTCTCCCCTCTCTCTCTCGTAGCACTCTTCTCATCTCATGGAAGTTCTTTTTACGTCCGTGAGAGGAGATAATAAGAGAATGGAAAAAAAAAAAAAAAAAAAGAAATATGGTGTGTAATAAGAGGAACGCACTCGCTCTGGCAAAGATAACAAGTTGCCAGGAATCGAATGAAGACTTTTTTTTCACCTTGCCAAGTAAAGTTTTAGGGGAATGGGACGCATGTTAATAATCTGGTCTTGCTTTGGTTTTTTGAAAAAGTCGCACGTTCTTCCCGCTTCGATTATCAAATCCATCTTGCTATGATACGCATAATTCTGTCGTCTTGCTTTGGTTATAACATGGATTTGGTTATAGGAAATAAGACACACGTTCTAATTCCCTCATCGATTATCAAATCCATCTTGCTATGATCAATATCCCGAGAATTTCGTAAGTTAACCAATAATTTCCTTTTCAAAATTTTCAATATTCTCATGGTACAAGACATTTGAACCAACGGCGCGTGACCCAGTTCTAGCTGACACCAAAGCACTGCGTTTTTACTTTGCGTGCGCGCTGAATTTTCAGTGTTTCTGAGCTTCAGTATCTTCGGTGCCGCGCTCGCAAAGACTCGGCGCACGCGTTTGTGATTATATCACACCGCGGTGCTTCAGTTTCACACCGCGTATCTGACTTGCGGTTTTTTCACCGCGGTGGTCGCGGAGCGGTTAACGGTTATCGGTTGGTGCCAAAACCTTTGAACGGTAGTGTATGTGTAGGTTTCAATATCTGAAATTATTCTTTCTTATTTCATTTTTTTAATTCTATGATAATATGTCTTGCATTCATAAAGTAAAGTTGAATTCAATTCTTGATCTGATTCCTTTGTTAGAATTAAACCTGAGTTTTGTATGGGATTTAATTGTTAATATTATTATGATTTGTCTGTTTAGATCAAGGACTACATGTAGGTCTCTTTGGGGCACATTCTGTTACTCTCCTACATTTGGGAAAGAAAGTTCTGACTGAGGTCAACCACACTGCTGACAGCAGTTGACACTACAAATCTGATTTCTGTCCAAGTTTTTAAAATCCTTTGTGCTGTTTCTATTTGTCTATTTTAGTTCCAGCTGTAGGTCTCTTCCGAGCGCTCTCTCTTCCCATGCTTAGGACCATCATGTCAAAACTTGTCTATCCTTCAGAACAAGGTTAGTGAAAAAGTTTCAAGTAAAATATTTTCATTTATTCAATTATGCAATGTTACCCGTTACCTGTTACCTGTCCCTTGATGGTGGTGGCTATTGTAGGGGCACCATCGAAGACATGGCCAACATCCTCCTCCAACCATTTCTGTCCTCCACCGCTCTTTGGGATTCTGCCAATTTCAGTCCTGTCCATTCCCGGATATTATCTTCCCATCACTTTCTCTGTCTCCCTCGTCTACGAGTACCTCTAACTGTCCCTTGTAAAACTGTCTTTGCAAGACCTGCTGAACGGGAAACATGTCCATAAGATTTTAACTTTCTTTTCCTTACCACCGGAGGTTGTCATGAGGTCAAATTGCGTTGTTGATCTTGGTTCGAACAGCTTCATTCATTATGTGGTCCTTGAAATGGATGCCTAATATTTTCCTATAACATATCATGTCTACCACCAGGATCCTACGTTGAAGTTCTGCAGTGAGTGTCCATGTTTTACATGAATACAGGAATACTGACATTACGAGGGAACTCATCAAGAAGATTTTTGATCAGAGGCGGATGTTCTTATCTCTCCATATGGGTTGGAGCTTTGTTAGCACACCTTCAACGCATTATGCAATACACTCCTATTAAAATGAGTACATGTACATATTGTACGAGGTTTCATTATAACAAGGCAATTCTTGTGGTCCAAATTTGTACAAACCTATGTGTTTTATATAATAGTATTCCTAATTTTCACTTGTCAAGATTTCAAAATAGTGAGGCAATGGGCTTGGTTCCAGGCATCTCGTACTCATTATAATGAGAGTGAACTTTATTATATTTTGCTAGCTAGCCAATACGCCAATAGATATTTACGTCTAACCTGACAAATGCTTGTATGTCTACATCTCCAAATACATGTAGGTTGCAAAACATAATTGGAAAGGATGTACTTTGCATTGTGTTTTGTGTAATGATTCATGATTTTAAAGGGTGTGTGTGTGTGTGTGGGGGGAGGGGGAGTTAATTTATTGACTGTTACTAGTACAGTCTATTCCTGCTATAAGGAGGTGTTCGAGATCAAGTCAAATACCTTGTTATAACGAAATTGTGTTATATTAAAAACTTTGGCAAGTAGACACATGTGCACACGTTTGAAATTGGGATCAAGATTTGCTTCATCATCATGAAATCTTGTAATGGGAATGGACTCTTTTTAATGAGTCGAACTGTGAAATGTATTTGTGGTTATTTTTTAGGGGGTTTTATTTTCACAAATTTTGCAAGTTGGTCTTGGAAAAAAATTTCATTTCAATAGAAGGGTAATGAAAACATCACTAAAAAAGCAAAATTGTCAGTCCAAATGAAAGTATTTCTGCGGGAAAATATTGGTTCATGCAGGAAATAGTATAAACATTGCTTCTTGTATTGTCATTTAAGCAAGATTTCTTGTTTTACTATTCCTAATAATCGTTAATCTATCTGTTGTAATCTCTCTTACTTTACAGGTGTAATGTTTGCCTGCATCGGATGCCTACAGAGCATTGCCATGGTGATATCGCCTCTTATCTTCAACACTATCTATTATGCAACGTTGCATATCCTCAGAGGGATGGTGTTTTATATAATGGCAGCTTTCTTAGTAATAGCCAGCCTCCTTGCAATGTAAGTCCAAAATATAACAGGGTTCCCAACATTTCAAGAAAACAAAATTCCCTGATTTTTCCCGGATGAAATCTAAAAATTCTCTGATAATTATTTAACCCTAATCAGACTGGGGGGATGGCCCCCCCTCGACATTTTCCGCGACCACTCCGCCGCACGAAATTTTCTGATCGCGCCGCTTGCTGACTTTTTACTTTCAAGTCTCGCGCATCTTTTGAAACCATTTTCGCAAAAATCGGTTGTACCATTACGACGCTGCACGATTTTCAAAAATATCCGTCAGACCGAAAATGGCTCAAAAACGTGATTTTGTGTACAAAGTCAATGCAAATTGAGTTTTCTCACCTAATTCATAAAGATATGATTATTTTCACTTTCATTGGCTGAAATCGATTTATTATTTAGCATATTTATGCTTAAAAATGGTTCTTAAATGATTTTTGCGTAAAAAAACAAAAAAACAAAAGGTCGAAAAAACAAAGAAATACATAAGAAATTCATGAAACAATAAAAAAATATAAGAAATTAATTTTGAAAAAAGAATTTTTTTCTAGTACAATTGTTAGGAATGCTATAAGGAATAATTATACACAAAATTAGCATTCTAGGAGCTTTATTTTTTTCAATTAGAGCAAAAAGTATGATTTCATGCATAAATTAGCATAATTAATTCATATAAAAAAAATTCATATTATTTTGGAAAAATTAACAGCGCAGTCTTGTAGATTACATGGCTCACTACCATCGTGCAAATTTTCGGCGCGGTCGCGCGATCGGCGGCCGAGATCTTAGGGGGGGGGGGGGGCCATCATGGCCCCCCCCCAGTCTTGACAGCTACCAAATCACCCCAGTCTGATTAGGGTTAAACCTATTTCCAGTTTCCCGTGTTTTCTCTGTTGTCACCGTTAACTATTTGCAGTATAAAACTCTGGCCTGACTGACCACCAAACTTTTGATTTTTGGGTCAATCAAAATTCCCTGCGTTTTCCCTGATTTTGAAACATTATTATCAAATTCCCTGACTCTTCCCTGACTGGAAAAAAAGTAAAAATAGTTTCCCCTGATTTACCTGATGGGCTGGGAACCCTGGGGGGCATTTCATCAAAGGACTTGTCGGACGTTTTATCCGACAAACTGTTACAAGCTACTGAAATGCTTGCATCGGATTGGCTGAGAGCAAATTTGTCGGATGAAACGTCCGACAAGTCCTTTGATGAAATGCCCCCCTGATATAAGTACAGTTCCCTCCCATTATAATGAGATGCTTGTGACCCAGCCAATTACTATATTTGAACGAAACAATTTTTTATAGTGAATGCATATACACACATGTACAGTATGGCCTGAGATCAACATCACAGTTGATTGCAATCAAATGACATCATCCCTTTTCACTTTATGTACAACTGCACTCAATCGATTGCAATCAGCTGTGAAGTTGATCTTAGGTGGTACTGTACATGTATATATTTAAAATCAGGACTGGGTGAAGTGTCTTGTTACAACAAAATAATGTTGTGTCTGTGCTTGTATCATGAGAGTAGACTGTACATGTATTATCTTATCAACAGTCTACCCCTGTTATAACAATCAGTACTTAAAGGGGACCAATACCCAAGGAAATAATCATTTTTATAAGAAAGAGCACAATCAGAGGAGCAATTTCCAAAAAGTTCCATCAAAATCGGTTATAAAATAAGAGAGTTATGGAAGTTTGAAAAGTCTTGTTTTACCTTCTATGGGGATCCTCAAACTGGCAACATCGGCTTCAAAATGGCCGATTTTATGGACAACTCTCCATTGGTTTTGTACACAAATTTTCAGATTTTGCCAATTTTCTTTCAAAATATGTCTTACCTCCTTCTGAGCTCAACATATGTTGTGTGAAATATATTTTCCCATGACATATTTTGAGCTCAGAAGTAAATAAGACGTATTTTGAAAGAAAACGTGGAAAATCTGAAACTTGTGTACAAAATCAATGGAGAGTTGTCCATAAAATCAGCCATTTTGAAGCTGATGTTGCCAATTTGAGGATCCCCATAGAAGGTAAAACGAGACTTTTCAAACTTCCATAACTCTCTTATTTTATAACCGATTTTGATGAAACTTTTTTTAAATTGCTCCTCTCATTATGCTCTTTCCTATGAAAGTGATTATTTCCTTGGGTATTGGTTTCCTTTAATGGGTAGAGTCTAATTCAGAGTTGGATTCCCCAAATAATCAATATATACAATGCATACTATGATCTTTGAATTTAATCAGGTTTAATTACAAATCAAACCGAAGAATAAGAGAAAGGACTCGAGAAGAAGAAGAAGAATAACAATCAGATACAACATTTTTTTGTGTGTTACAATGCAATCATCCTACACCATTTTTAAATGTATGAACACGTCTGTCTTTGATTTTGTGTGCAGTATAACAGGATTTTGTTGAGAAAATGTAATTAGCCTGGTCCCACGCACCGTGTTTTGGGGGAGGAGGGGCAAACTCTGCACATAAAAAGTCACATATTATGAAGTGCCAAATTTTTCAAAAAATGGGTGTTGACAGGGCCTTATCACTTACAAGAAATTAAAGCTGCATTGCTGAAATTATGTTATTCTATTTCATTACAAAATATGCTGTTTGGTGATATTCATGTACAATAATTATTACTCTCACTTTTATTTCTCTCTTCCAGAATTCTTCAAGTAAAAAAACAAGAATCTTCATTTCTTCTACTTAGTGACCCATCCACAGGGAGCGTCAATTCTGCGAGTCGAAATCTGATAACAGGAAGACCGCGCAATTACCAGGCAGTACCCACATAGCGAAAGATCATTTCACCGGTATAAGATGTTGACTGAATTTTCAAGGAAGACGATTATAGAATTGATTTTGCCTATTGGTATTTACACTAGACTGTGGATTTCAAGATTTGGGGTTCAAGCTTCTTTCAATGCTAGCCTTTGCATGTGTTAAATGACTTGAAGAGTGCAGAACCCTCAAATGTCAAAAGACAAAATCATCTGAACCTCTCTTATGCAATACTTTCATAAGTTTTTTGTACGTGTATCTTACCTGTCACAAACTACATGTAGCTGGGCCAAAAAATGAGCATTGAAAGTGCACATTTTTCTTCTCTTTTTATATTTTTTTTGGGATAAAGGTCTGTTCACTTCCTTCACAAACAATATCTTTTTGCACTCTTAGCATTTGTATGAAAGTAATCTACTTAAATGTTTTTCTATGTAATACGTTTTTCACCTGTTTGGGGGTCTTCTTTTCATTGTTTTTCCTGAAGCGTTCACGATGAAAATGAGCTGGATTTTAAAATATTTATTAAAGATTTATTGCTGTATATTCAAGCTATGTTTTTCATCAGTAATGTTTATGTTCAATTGTAATATATGTGCATGTACATATAATTCAGAGTTGTTAAATTTTCTATTTTATAAAGTGTAATATATATTATATATATATTCAGGCTATGCAATATGATTTTGTTTTTACCCTGTGAGCTAATTCTAACCCTATTCTGACTGGTATGAAACATTATTATTGTGGCACAACCGCTGCAAATCACTATCTGGCACCAGATGAATTTTTGTGTCTTTGAAAAATTGGACACTCCATTGTTGTATTACAAAACATTATTTAATCACATGTTGGCCATAACTCTATGAAAATCTACTCTGTTTATTGTGGCATCTATGCCTTTTGCTTAAAAATAAAAATTTGTCAATATAGACTTCTGAAAAACAAAAAATCATAGAATATTTATCAGAAATAGAATACTCCCCTAGTTAATGAAACCTTTTAATACAAGACTTTGTTCAAAATATCCCATCTCGATATTGTTGTCTATGCAAGTCAGCAACTTATGAAAAAAAAGGAGCTATATAACTGCTTTTTGATAAAAAAAAAAACAGGCATCTGATTGCATAGTAATTTGAATAAAAGATTTAGAACAGGAAAAGGCAGCAGTACATTTGAATCGATGTTTATACTTAATTTCATGTCAATCATACAAGTACTTCCGGGAGCCATAATATTGGGACAGGGGTGGTCAAAGTTGCATGTGAACCCTTTGTATGCCAAGTTGATTTATAGCAGTAATACATGAAACGTTTTTTTTAAAATTTTTTTTTCTTCAAATCAACTTTGGGAATGAAATGAAAATTTATTATTAATTTTTTAAAATAAATTTCTCCCCCCCCCCAAAGTTGCAGACTACGGTAGTATTATCTGGTGTCATTAATTTCTTGAGAACAATCAAGACCTTCAGCAGCCGAAATATTTTAGGGAGGGGGTTTCCCCCAAGTCAAAATCTATCATGTTAAATTGAATACCCAATAATTAATATAATGTACTTAAATAAATAGCAATTTTCATGTAAGCGCTCTGAGCCTTAACCCTAAAAAGACTGGGGGGGGGGGGGGCTCATTCAGCCCCCCCCCTCAACATTTTTCGTGATAACTTCGCAACGCAGAAAAAAAATTCGCCGAGACTTCATGACAATTTTCTTTCAAGTCTCGCGCAACTTTTGAGACCAAATTTGCGATGCCCGGGTACGCGGTTTCGAAATTACGTAACATTTTGTAACCATGCGTCAGACCAAAAGTTGCTGAAATACGTGATTTTGTGTACAAATCCAATGCAAATTGTGTTTTTAGCCAAAATTCATAAATGTATCATTATTTTCTCTGTAACTAATTAAAATCAATTCATTTAAAGTTGCTTATGATTAAAATAGTGTCCCCAATGATTTCCATCGAAAAAACAATAAAAAACAAAAAGTCGAAAAACAAAGAAATACATAAGAAATTTTAAAAACAATAGAATACATAAGAAAAAAATCTTGATACAGATTTTTTTAAAAACACATTTCACCAGAAGCCTACAAAGAGCCTGTAAACTAAAAATTAGCACTTTTAGAGCTTTATTTAATTAATTAGAGCAAATCTTAGATTTTATGCATAAATTAGCATAATTAATTAGTGATGAAATTTTTCGGAGATTACGACTCTTTAGTTTTGGAGAGGATGCCGTGGGTAACGCGCGTGCCAATTTTCGGCGTGATCGCGCGCTCAGCGGCCGAGATCTTAGGGGGGGGCTGAATGAGCCCCCCCCAGTCTTTATGCGTGTCCAAATAGCCCAGTCCTTTTAGGGTTAACCCTATTCAGACTGGGGGGGGGGGGTCAATTTGACCCCCCCTGTACGAAATCCCGCGACTGCCGCGCAACCGCTGCGAATCGCAACCCGGCGCTTTATGACTTTTTTCTTTCGAGTGTCTCGCAAATTTTGACACCAAGTTCGAAAAAATCGGATACTCCGTTATCGCGTTACGCAACATTACGTAATCGCATGTCAGGCCTAAATTGAACGAAAATCATCATTTTGCATGCGTTTGTGTACAAAATACTGCTTTTTTCTAATTTCTTTATAACACTGATAATTGTGCCTTCTGAGCCTTTTGATTGATTGAATTTGTCTTTATATGATCAAATAACATTTCTCAAGCATAAAAAATTACAAAAACAAAGAATACATAAGAAATAAAAACAATAGAATACATAAGAAATTCATAAAACAATAGAACAAAGAATTAATTTGAAATTTCTGAATTTGTCTATTCAATACTGTTGTCTTGCTACTCAGCAACTTTTAGAAAAATTTGGGCTTCATAACTATATTTATTATTGAAATATTAACGATTTCCATAAAAAAGCATCTAATTTAGACAGTCACATGGAGTATGCATAAATTAGCATAAATTAAATACGTGAAATTTTTTTCAAAAAAAACATACCAGCGACACCCTTTACATGTGCAGCGAATTTAGCGCAAAATTTCGCCACGAGCGGACTATCCGCGGCCTAGATCTCAGGGGGGGTCAAATTGACCCCCCCCCCAGTCAAAATCTCCTCTTGAAAATGCCAGTCTTAATAGGGTTAAAGGGATAGCACCCAAAATATTTATTATACAATGTATTGCAATGTTTACTCTCTTGTGATTGTGCAATTGAGTAAATCAAATGTGATAACCTCTGAAGTGGATATTTTAACTCTTTGCATGACACATTCCTAAGCATATTAACATTTTTCAGCATTCTTTTTTTTCCTCACGATTTTTAATGTTCTATGATAAATACTTACATGGGATAAGTACTAGAATTTAATGAAGATACCTAATTTGCAGTATTATTATCTATTAGAGAGACAATGAATAAAACTATTGTATTTATACAAAGGTGACGAAACTCTCTCATGTAAAGAGTTTATATAAACGTCACCAACCACCAACTCGCAACGCATATCATTACTTTGGAGATATAATCCAGATATATCAGCTCAATTTGGGACATCTTTGCGAACTCCAGCATATGCAATTATTTTATTCCTTGCTTGCAGTGTACACATATATTGGATATCAAAGACAATTTAAAGATGTTTACAATAGGGCAATTGCTCTAGATCTATTGTGCTAATACCAAGCAATTTTGCTATTTTCATGCAATTTATTTAATTGGACAGCAATAAATAATCTTACGAATATTTTAAAAATGTTAATGGCTTATCTCTTCATGTTTATTGTCCATTGCCATTGCCATTGAACAAGGGTACAGTGAAATTTCTTTTTCAGGTCTCAATATCATAAAGTGAAATACAGTCCACTCCTGTGATACAAGGTGCTCTTGTGCACTTGTTTGACATTGAGACTCACTGGGAGAATGGCCTTGTTATAACGTAATCCTGTATCCCTGTTTGTTACAATGGGAGTCAACTGTAGTGTACTTTAATTTCGCACAGTGGAGTGTTATGCGACGTAAAAAGCCAACATTACCTTTGGGTGTACGAGATATCTGTCCAGTCCACTCCCATTAAAATGAGGTACTTTGGACCAAGCACCTTTAAGGCCTCGTCACACCGAGTCCGGTCCGGGTCACGGCACGGGCCCGTTCTGGTTCAACAATGGGCAAAAACGGTCGAAATGAATCGGCCGAGTACTATTGCAATGAGACTGGTCACAACAAACACGGGCTATGCCGTACTAGCCGGAACGGCAACCGGTACGGTTTTTATGGGATCGCTCATGGAGCGATTTGAGACGGTTTGCCGTACCGGTCACCAGACCGGACTCGGTGTGACGAGGCCTTTATTGTAAAATCTTGTTACACAATTTACTGCTTGTACCAATTCTTACAAACTTACCCTGTATGTGTTCCTGATGCTGTATAAAGATACTTTTTTTATAGAGTGTCAGAGAGAGAGAGAGAGGGGGGGGGGGTGGAGATAAACACTCATTTCTGTTTTAACGATCAAGATAAGAGACTTCTTTATAAAGTGGCAATTCTCCCAAACCCAGTTTAGTTGCAGAGATAGTGAGATACAGTCCACTCTTGTTATAACCAGATTCTCAGGACCAAGTTTATTCCCTTGTTACAATAAAATCTTGTTTGGCAGTCTACTCACATTATTATGAACACAGATTCAGTATGTAACAAGATTTCATGATAACAAGGATTTTGGCTTCATCCTGAGCATCTTGTCATAACAGGAGTGGACTGTTACTACAGTACTGAACACTTAGGCACAGAGACATAAATGTATGTGCATATTATTGCAATTGGGAGTTAATGGATTTGCCCTGCTATAACAAGAGCTTGTTTATTCATGCTTGTTATACTGGGAAGACTGTATGTAGAGAGTGAAATGGATGAAAAGAAACCTGAAGATAGAGAAGAAGCCCATCATGTCTTGAGTACAAGAATACAAAAAATAACAATACATGTACAAAATGACATTCAGTTTCATAAAAAATGGATTTAATAACAACACCAAACAATTTGACACAAAATGCAAAAAACAATGATTTAAACAGTTCCCAATTTTCCATGGCATACAGCTTTCTTAATTTGCAGTTTATAAAGCCACCCCCAACAAAAATACACCTTTCCTACTTATTTACATCAGAAAAGAAAATTTATCAAATCTAACCTATAAATTAAGATCAACTTCATTCTACAGTGCGTATCAATAAAAACGGGACAGTTTTGAGAAGTCTATCAAAATTTTGTTTCAAATTGTGATGTCAATATTTTGATGTTAATAGATGCTCTGAAGTCTTATCTTTCAAATGCAATTTAAAAAATTAAGTTTCGTTCATGCTTGAGTGAACACGGAACGTGTTTGTCTGGGGCCCAAAAATAGGCTTGCGCACAAATGGCAGAAAATAAGAAATATGACCATGAGACTTCTTACTAATCAGCAGACTTCCTCTTAACAGTTTCATTATCTTTACCATTATTTTCAAATTATGCTTTCAAAATTCATTTAAAAAGCTATTTATTTACTTAATTTTTTTATTATTATTAATATTATTATTTAAATATGTTATAATTTAGCATTGAATATTCCTTCATACTTAAAAAAAAACAATAAATTTTTTTTTTTTTTGTCAATCCAAATAAGGGGATTAGCATTTGGATACAAATTGCGTCCGTCAGTCCGTTGTACGTCCGTCCATCGTCCGGTGCCGTCCGTCACACGGTGGGCGAGCCACAATCTGGATATTGCCTTGATATTTTATGATAATTTTTGTTTTGTTTTTTAAACCCAATGTTACGCTTGTAAATAAAAAAAAGTAACGGACATGAATTCACTTGAATTCACAAAATGTGTTTTCACGAATGAAAGGTTGATTGTGTCTTACTTTAAATCATGAAATGAGTGATTTATGGGTTGATTTGGTTGGTTGGTTGGTTGGTTGGTTGGTTGGTTGGTTGGTTGGTTGGTTGATTGATTGATCGATTGATTCATCGATTGATTAATCGATTCATCGATTGATTTATTGATTAATTGACTGATGTATTTGTTTGTTTGATTGATGGATTGATTAAATGATTGATCAAGTGACTGAATGATTGATCGATAGATTGACTTTTTAATTATTGATTATTTGAGTTATTCATTGTTTTTTTGATTGATTGATTAAATCATTGAAAGAATCATAGGAAATCAACTCAAACGACTAACATAATGATTGATCTGTGCAAAGCAATAATGAATCCTAATGGGAGTAGGCCTACCTGATTCAGAATAATCGCAAAATTTCAATACCCTTTGAATTGTGCGTAAGCCTTTTTTTGAGCCCCCGACATAAACGTTCCGTGTTCGCTCAAGCATAAACGAAACTTATTTTTTGAATGGCATTTGAAAGATAAGACTTCAGAGCATCTATTAACATAAAAATATAGACATCATTATTTGAAACAAAATTTTGATAGACTTTTCAAAACTGTCCCGTTTTTATAGATACGCACTGTATAGACAAATTCAGTATGGGTGCTGTTTTTTTATGCAAATGAGCTAACTGGGGGCTTCTTGTATGCGTAACAAAGGAAAATGTACAAATGCGCAGACATATGTGCAACTTGCTCAATACAAAAACCCATTGACAGCCCCCCCCAGCTATGACGTAGAGGGCTCACTTCCATGAAATTTGTCTATATTCAAACTAAATTTTATACACGAGACTTGTCTGACAATAGAGAACAACGATCGACTTTCTGAACTCTAAAAAGGTGATTTCATGACAAAATGAAACAATGATTGAGCCGGAATATTCACATTTAGGGTCCTTACATTTGTATCAGTGTGAAGGGGCATGTCAAAACATGTGGGGAAACGGATCAAAACAGTGTATAGGTATACACAGGAAACTTGATGCACAAAGTGTCTGATATAAGAAAATACAGTCCACAACTGTTCTAATGAGGTTCCCAGGAAAAATCGTATTGTTGAAACAAAATCTTTTAATAATTAACAGCCTAGTTCATGCTTGACTTCAGGACCAATATAGTCGGCTCATCATTAGGAAAATTTACTCGTTTAGAACAGGCTTAGACTGTTCCTGATATAACAAGTTAAAATAAAATAAATTTATTCCAATTGTAATTTTTATGGATTTCTGATATAAAAAGATGACAGATATAACAAGCGAAATTTCTGGACCCAAGAACCTCATTATCAAGAGATTCCACTTTATAAACTTTGGTATTAACCAGACTGAAAACTTGTTCTACATCTCAACAGTTTTAGTTATGTGTAAGCCTTTTCCTTTCCCAAGTGTCTCCTATGGGTCAAACCATTGTGATAAGGGCCTTTGAGCATGTCAGTTTTAAACTATGAACCTTCATCATCTTCACTGCTCTTCGCTGGAAGGTCCATATTTGGTGGAGGGGGCATTGGTGGGGGTGCAGGCGGAGGAGGGAGGAAATTAGGCACCCCGCCTGATGTAACGCCAGAGGGAGGTCGTGGTGGAGGGGGGATAGGTACGGTTGGTTGCCCCCATGTTGGTTGGTGGGAGGGGCATGTTGGGCGGAGGGGTGTGGCGGGTGCAGCTGGCATGGGACCACCACCACTGACATTGGAGGGGGT
>CALNVZ010003433.1:31913316-31929641 GCA_940671915.1 Paracentrotus lividus
TGTAATCGATTATGCTGTGATCGATTCAAACTGTAATCGATTATGCTGTGATCGATTCAATCGTGATCGATTATGTTGTAATCGATTCAAACGTGATCGATTATGTTGTAATCGATTCAAGCTGTAATCGATTATGTTGTGATCGATTCAACTGTCGATCGATAATGTTCATGATCGATTGATGTGATCGATTTACCTAACGATATCGATAACGATACCGATACTGGCTATCGATACTAGACCGATCTCAGGTGGCAAGCCAACCTTCGATCGATCTCTATCATGTTGGAAAGATCTCACGATCGATCCTACAACTTCCACTAGATCAATGTCAAGACATGATCGTAAACGAAGTTGCCCTCCTCGATCCCTCACCAAGATCGATTTGGGGTGCGTCGCTGGGATAGGCCGACGATAGGCGACTGAACCCGTCCCCAGGAGTTCACTTACGTGACTCCCACACGACGACTTTCCGGGGGCTCGCGGTACCGTAAGTTGTGGACTTACCAACTGCCACCGGCTCATACTCGCCCCCGGGCGGGGTTGTGAATCCCGACTTACTTTCGTTGAAAACAGATGTGAACAGCCTTCGTTCCCCGTCTAACTGCTTCGCGGCCTCTAATAAAATATGCAGAGAATCCGGACTTCGTGCCTTCCTTGTAGATGAGACTCTCCGATGAGTCGGCGATGTTTGAAGTCTCAGAGATACAAGAATGGATGATGGTCTTCTTCCCTCGGAATAAGAAAACACTCTGCAATATATGAAAAGAAAAGACACTTAAACAAAGGAGTTTGGACTCTGCCCTGGGACAGGAAGGGTTACAAAGGCCTCTCCCCACCCAACAAAAGGCTTCACTAAACTGTGTGAAATGAAGCGCGGAACGGGAGAACAAAGGCCCGCACCACAAGGGTGTAATATAAAAACATGTACGTAATGAATGTCAAAAAGCTAGGGAGAAGGCGCCGTAAATCCAACAGAATTACTCAAAAAACGGCCCTCAATTTACTCCCAATTAATAGGAAACCACGACCTGGACATTAGCTAGGACAACTAAGAGCAAGACCCCACAAATTAGGCATCAAAAAGGTTCACAAAAAGTGAAAAACAAACCCATTTGCGGGAGCAAATTCTCGAGGTTACTCGCTCGGCGGCAGCCGATGAGAAAAGAGGAAGTTTGTTGGGAATGTTTTGGCTGAGTGCCCTCATCATGAGAGGGCGCCCTTCTCACAGGGGAGGGGAAGATAGGAGACAATAGAGCAAAAGTTTTCGGGGTTAAAGTATCGGTTGTTTGGGCGATTCGAGGACGAATAGCAAAGTAGGCAAATATATCATTCTTTTGAAGTAAATCACTGTTATTTTTGCAAGCTCAATTTTTCATGCTCAGTGGCCTTACAGGTGTTCACAGGGGGGCGTTTCACGAAACCGTCATAAGTCTAACTTCTTGACTAAATCGGAGATAGTGAACAACTTGTCCACAAGCGGGTTCCATGAAGCCCTCTCTGACAAGATCGAGGACAACAAGCTGACTAAATACTTATGACGGCTTCGAACCTGTCATATCTTTTGGATAGCGCTTACACGTCAATCAAACGCAATTTATGGCAAGCGATCGGTTTAGGCGAATTGTATTTGCCAGGGCAATCTTGATTTTCTCATTTATGTTCATATAAAATGTGACAACCTCTGGATTTTGGTCTAAAATGCAGAAAATAAATGGTTGTTAATGGTCAAGTGTTTTTTATATCCAATCAAGAAATAATATGGAGTAAATATATCCAATCAAGAAATAATATTGGGTAAATTTATAATCATCATTTAGCCTACCATAAAGCTACATAAAGAGACCCGTAAAGACTACGTTGGTAGTAAAATTGATTCGATTAGTCCCAAAATATTTTAATAAGTAGTTTTGCATAGATACAAAATGTATTAAAAAAAATTTGTAATGTATTCTTGATTTCTTTTTGTCAGTGAACAAAAAATAGAGGAAAAATCTCAATCCAGCTCCATTTTCAGCTAGCATATTATTTTCATAGTCTGTTTTACAAAACTATAAAATTAGCACATGCGGGGGTACCTGTCTCATGTTGCGACGTGGTCTTATTAATTTCACGATCGACACCTTCTAAATATATGTAGTAAGTGACTGGGTGTATTTAAAAACAAAGTTTTATACATTTTACATAATGCTATGAGTTTTCATACTGAATTTAACCGATTTCATCACGTCAATTTTCGATAATATTGATTTTTTTTCGAAAACATAATTTCTAAATATCAGCGAAACCGTGATTAAGGCTATTCCTCGATGACATCATCTCCGATAATATCAATATCACAAGTTGTCTAACTTGGAAAAGCTTCGTGTAACCGACTTAGTAAGATTGGAGCTAACTACGTGGTTGGAAGATAAAGATATGACTAACTTGTCCATGGTTTCGTGAAACGCCCCCCAGGTTCTTAAATTCATGCTGTATGTTCGTAAGCACTCAAATGAACCCTTTCAATACATGAATAAGAAAGCATGCCCATATATGTGATGCATCACATCAAAATCAGACAAAGTCGCTGAACATATTCAGAGCAGTGTCAAAGAAATCGGCAAAATAATAAAAATTGTCTTATTCGGGAGGAAATGTTTTTTTGATTTTCTGGTTTTTCAATGTTTCTTGTATGCTCTGTAAAGAAAATGAGTAGAAATTATTAGGGAAAGGCCTTTAAAAATGGATTGTTTTGTCGCAATCGTTGACTCTTTTCTGGTGACTTGTGTCTGACTTTGATATGATGAGTCACATATTCGTGGCTTTTTAAATCCGTGCATGCCGAAAATCCAACAAAAATCAGTGTACCGCCAATATATTTCCACAAGTACAGTACTCTTAACCAATATTTTTGGATAAATTTTGTATATTTTTGGACTCAGTTGGAAAATTCACAAATTGCTAATAATTACCATACATAGACTTACACTGTACATTAATAGTAAAACATTTTAGCAAGGAATGAAAATAAAACAAATCAGGATTTGATTGAATACTTCCAATAACAATCGGATCTAGTATGGCATATATTTTTTTGTACATGTATATCTAACTTGCAAGGATCCCTTGATACAAAAGGCCATTGTTTTTCTTTTCTTTTCTTTAATTTTTTTGGCATATGATCACCACGTACATGTAGTGCCTGAACCGTGAAAATAGAAGTTGTCACTTTCAATTTTGTTTTAATGATTTGGGATTTCTATTAATTTAATACAGGAGTTCAAAATTCAAGTGATACTTACTTGGAACAACAAGCTCTGTTGATTATTGTCAGGATCCTTTTGCTTTGTAACTGAAAACAACAATAAGACAGACAGAATTGTGTACACAAACATTAATTAGGGTGATAAAGCACCTTAGTGGAACACACTGCTAAGTGCAAACAAATGAGGAACAGGAAGAGCACTAATTAATATTGATGTTGAAGTATTTGGATTATATCTTATACCTGATAGCAATGCTAATTAAGAGTGTATTCTCGATCTACATGTAGATCATAATATCATTTTTGTGATCTCATTAGAACACTCTCCTAGCTCAAAAGAATTAATTTTGCATTACTTTCTCCCTTTTCTTTCCCTTATTTTCCCTTTTTCTAGTATCTGCCAGCATGTATGTCTCACTGTCTGTCCCTCCCTTCCACTCTCCTTATTGCCATGCTAATAACCAGTCAGGTGTGTTTTTTGTGTTTTTAAGAGTATGTGTCTAAACCCCTGCATCAGGCGATTGCCAGCCCCTTCAATTCTTTTACATTTTGACATGGCTGTAGACTGCCAACCTGCCCTTTGACATGCATGCAAAGACTTGCACCTCCCTGCGTCCAACACAACAGTTCTCTTCGAAATCTGATACACACCAAACACAAAGTGGAGCATGACCAGTTGTTACTATCTCACTACATACCTTTGTAACCAGGGCGACCAATCTTGACAAACTTTCGAATCTCTACTCTGGATTTTTCTGGTGCTGGTTGAGCAGGGGCATCTTTAGCTTCCTTTGCTGCTCTTCGGGCCCTGTCAAAATCCAATTATAGTAATCACTATTATTACTAAACACTTGCACTTTAGGTTCTTAATCCCAAATCTATTAATTTGTAGCTACAATGTTTTAAAAATCAGATGAAAATGCTGCCTCATTATTTTCTGCACACATTGTATTGAAACTGTAGACAGATTGAGAGAGCTGCTCCGTGTATGAAAATGGAGACCATTTATTGGTTCTGTGAAAAATTGGCGTAATTAAATCTTAATTATACATGTAGGCATGCAACGTGGGAATATGTCCTTATACCAATATAGAATTAAATCAAATACACATACACCTTACGTTTTTTTTTAATTTATCAATTTTTAGCTACGATCTTTTGAAAAAAAAATCAGACACAAATGTTGCCTCATCATTCTCTGCACACATTGTATGGAAACTGTACAAAGATTGAGAGAGCTGCTCTCGTTGTGAAAATGGAGACCATTCATTGGTTCCTTTACAGCAATGTAATTACATCCCAATCATATGCATGCAACGCGGGAATATGCCATACCTTCATGTATCGACCCTCTTTTTATTGAAGAGTAATTTTTTTAGGACTTGTATTTGTGTACTTATATCTCACAACATTGACTGATTAGTTAAACCTATTAATGTTTTTCTTTACTTGCGTTTATTGCGCATACATGGTATTGTGACATGGATGAAACCACATGCAAACTTACAAATTAGACTGATGTTTCTTTCCCTGCGTATGTGCTAAGTAACTTCCCTCATTGTTGTGAAGTGTAAGACATAGCTTGCATTCATACGACCCAAGATGATTCCTCATAAAATAGGGATCCTACAAACAGAGAAACAAAACAAAACACATTATAATTGAATAATATTAGTCAGTGCGTTAGAAGTGGAATAACAATAACAGAACAGAGAGAGAATTAGAAAAAACATTATTCAAATTGTATTTTCAATTAAGAAATCTTTAACTGCAGTATAGGACAGAAAAGTAATTCAGATACTAGGTAGCAGATCAATTCCTGCTGGCACCAATCAATTGATTATTGTCATACAGGTCATGTCTGACCCTTTGTGACCCTGTTGATGATGTTCTTCCAAATACATGTAGCTCCTACTTGGGCCAGTCAGTGAGCTGTGGCGAGGGAGAGGACTGTTAATTGTTTTATGCCATCTTTCCATCTGATCTTTTGTCTGCCTTGTCTCCTGCTACCTGCAATGCATCTTGGCCTAATTATATTTTCGATAGTACATCCTGTTACATGTATCTACAGATATGACCAAAATATTACAATTGGCAATGTCCTATTTTATAATTACTATAGATTAAAAAAAATATATATATATTCATAGCCTGACATAAGGGAATGACAGTATTGAGGAGAGTTGAAAGCGAGTTACAATGTAGTACAAAATAAAAAACAGGTGCATTTAGAAATGACCATTAAAATGTGATGAAACACAACTACTTTGATAATGATCTGAATTGAATTACAATACCACATTACATGGTGAAGATATTTAATTATAACGAGGCAATTTTCCAGATCCCAACTCATGCAAATTTGTGCATTTCATAGTTCAATATAACACGATTATGTTAAAATGTTTCAAGACCGACCATTTTCCCCAAAAAATTCAATGCAATTAACCTACCTTGTTGAGATCAATGGTCTCTAGAGCAAGCTGTCTTAGTCTCTCTCTCCTGTCTCTGTTTGACTCAGACTGTGAGGCCACGCCTCCTCCTCCAGTTTTACCCCCAGCTCGGTTCTGGAAGTCCATTTTGATTGACAACTAGCTGCCAGGAATAAAACCTGTATGAAAAGTAATGATGATACAGGGGTCAACCAAAGGGGTGCAAAAACTTTTAACAAAAGATTTGATTTGATTAAAGTATGTGTAATTCAACCTCCAAACATTTATGATTCAGCTGTTAATCCTAAATTCTAATGAAAGCCAAAATTATAAGTATTTTGTCATGAAAGCAATGATCTGCCACCACCCAAAATGAAAACGCTAGCTAGTATATGAACAGGTATGGGGGCTCTGATTGGCTGATCACAGAATGTTGAACTTTGACGGCAACTGAAGCTGGGAGCAGAGCTCTGTGCAGACGCTTGAGTCTTCACACAAGTGTAGCTCTCTGAGACATATGGTGCTAGCGCAGTTTCGTATCCAGCAGCGAGGGTATGCGACGACGTGAAGGGATAGGGTTGACGGTGGCCCCCACGCACTAGGGTTAGGGTATGGCAGGCCCTGGGTATGGTGGTAGTGTAGGGGATACCACTTACCCAAACTCTGTGTGTGGGCGGGTATAATTTTGATAATTTATGCTCAGGGCTATGTAATTCTTGAGCAGTAGTAGTAGTTGAATATGATGGCGCTCTTCAATCTCTTCAGATTATATGTATATACGCGACTATACGAGAAGTTTCCTATTAAACACCAAGAATCAAGAGGGCAGCATGTAGTCATCTTTTTAAGCACAGCCTACAAAGTAGAAGTGACTAGCCTAGTGGATGGTGTTCCGTCAATCTGTGGACTAGACCATTCATAGGAAAGTGGGACTACGGGTGGCAGATTTTGCATCTCGGTCCATCGGATTTTCCCTAAGGTTTTTCTTCTTTTTTGCAATTATAGATATCGACTCTAAATTGAAGCCCTCCTATATTCTTATGTAGTTTTATATATTAGAGAATGGGTTTTCAAAAGATTTTATTTCACTATCATGAAAATTAAAAAATAAAGAGCACTCCCGATATTTTGCCAATTGTGAAAAACCGCATGGAAACGCATTTAGTCTTCGCACTAGAATCTCGCCACAGTCCCGACATGGTGATGCTGATAGCATGGACTAGACCCAACGTTAAACCCTTTGTGGTCAAAACCTGAAAAACATGCGTTTTGAGAATGTAATGTAAAATTAGGAAATTTTTAGCTGTATAAGTAGTCAGATACAGCTCTGTGCTGTGCGCTGTCTTGTGACACTCATTACTACGAGGTCATTGACCAAGTGACAGTCATTGAATAAAAGTAGATTTCCCCCCCCCCCCACTTTTTTCTTCATTTTTCTTGGCCCCCTACTGCTTGCAATAAAATTAAAGATATGTAGAAATAAGGGATAATTCATCTTCACAAATTCTCCAAATTTGTAGACCACCTCTACTGACAAACTGTAGAATAAAAGGAGAAAACTGACCGCATTTGATCCTATAGTCCACTGTACTGAAATCTGGCCCTCAATGTGTTTACAGCGTACACCAATTGCTATATTGCTGTAGAGCAGGCTCAAATTACATTCGTCGGTGGTATCGCTGTGCGGGCGAGCCTCTCGAGTCCTCAGATAATCATACTTCAGCGAATAGATTTTTTAGAGTTGACTCGAAACTTCGCGTAATGCTGATTTTGTTGAAAGATAAAGCTAATCTTGATTGATGTCAGCCTAGCTATTATAGGCCCTATACTATAGCTAAACTTCTTCCTGCATTGATATTATGGCAAGCATTTGCATACAACTATTTTTGCCACTGCTATTAATTATTAATATATTTTTCTTTTTCTGCTCTTTTTTAAAATTATTTTTATTTTTTTTGTTTCTTGTCTCCCCCCATTTCTCTTCTTCTTTTTATTAAATATTTTTCCCTCCATACTTCTCTTCTTTTTCTTCTCTCTCTCTCTCCTTTTTTTTTCCTCCAAACTTTTCTTCGCTCTTTTTCTCTCTTTCTCTTCCCTTTTTTCCCGCCATACTTCTCTTCTTTTTCTTCTCTCTCTCTCTCTTCGTTTTTTTTCTCTCTTTCTCTTCCCCTTTTCCCTTCTTCCTTTTTGTCCCTCCATACTTCTCTTCTTTCTCTTCTCTCTCTCTTCTTATTTTTTTCTCCATACTTTTCTTTTTTTCTCTCTCTCTCTATGTTGTCCTTTTTTCCCCTCCACACTTTTCTTCTCTTTTTTCCCCTCTTTTCTTTTTCTCCATACTTTTCTTCTTTTTCTTCTCTTTCTCTCTCTCTCTCTCTCTCTCTCTCTCTCTTCTTCCCTTTTCCCCTCTTTTTCTGTTTTCTTTTCTGTTTTCTTTTCTTTTATTTCTTTCTTTCTTTTTTCTTTTTTTTTTCTTATTCTTCTTCTTTTTTATTATATTATTTTCTTTGACCTCAGTTGATATATTGGTCAGCGATATAAACAGAATGGAATGCAAAAGTACTCTCGAAAGTAGTACCTTTACCTTATTTAGTACCGCAAAGTGTTATTTGCGTTTTCGCCCTCTACGTTCTTTTAAAAACAGCATGTTAGTTACCTAGACGTGTGTGTCGTATCTTCACATTCACATTTTAAAAATGTGAAAACATGAGCAAAGAAAATGGGGTACCATCGGGATTCGAACCAGAGACCTCCTGGTTACTAGTCAGGCGCTCTACCATCTGAGCTATAGTAAGCCCCGGATGGGGTCATCCCTAATACCTGTTAACTCTTCAATGCTCGAGTGGTCAGAAGGTATTGAAACCTGGCATAAACTTGAAGTATAGAAATCAACTTGGAGTAAATGCGAGGGATCATGGTGAAGTGATGAGGCTTTTTTAATATAAATTTTGAATAATGAAGGAAACTGACCAGAGATATATAATATGAAAAAATGAGCTAAGAAAATAGGGTACCATCGGGATTCGAACCAGAGACCTCCTGGTTACTAGTCAGGCGCTCTACCATCTGAGCTATAGTAAGCCCCGGATGAGGTCGTCCCTAATACCCTTTAACTCTGGTTTCCTTCATTATTCAAAATTTGGATAGGAAATAACGCACTCAGCTAGAAAACGGTACGTATAACTTCAGTCTTTATTTTCCAATTTACATCATGTTTCATAAAATGCAATCGCGATTCTGGAGTTTGAGTTGTGGGCTCATAATGTATAGTGATGCATTGTATTACCGGACGCACATATTACTGCGCACTAAAGCAATTTTGTGCGCGTAGGTCGGCGCAGTTAAATTCCACACACCAAAACATGGAACAAGATTGCTAAAATGAGGCAAAAAATCTAAGTTTTACCTTTTTTATCTCTTTTTGGATAGAAAATGGTTAAATTTTCATATTGCATACCTTTACATTAACAATTGATATATGAGCCTTGTTTGCCGAATTTTACTCTCTCGGCGTCCGCTATGCATTATCCGAAGTTGATAAGTTAATTGAAGCAACTATCTTTCTCAAGGCTTGGATGACACAAAAAGACAAAGATTAAGAAATAAAGGATAAAGCTGAAAGGATATGTTTTATCAAACAAAAACCCAAAATAAATCCTAGATTAACTGCAATGCCAGTCTAGTCTAGTCAATTCAAGAGCATAAAAATATGATGATCGAAAACAAATTAAAAACGACACGCAATTATAATGTTGTATCCCATAGACGGCGCGCGTCCTGAATCATAATGTAATTTGTCAGGCACAAAAATAATTGTTTTTCGTAGAGGGATATGCGGCAAGCGCGATACAAAGAAAACGGTTGGTAAATATCAAAGAATTTTACCATTTTCATAAATTTGACAATATTTGGAATAACTAGTGCGAATTTTTCTTAATTTCATTTTCTCAAACTGTCAGTTTTAAAGCACTGAAATAAAGGCGTCCGGTAATACAATACACTGCCATACCAGTGATAGCGTGTCTTGTGACTGTCTGTCTGATCACTCAAGACTCTCTCTCTCTCTCTTTATTATTGAGCAGACAGACTCAGAGTCTGTTGAAAATTAACTATACACAGCCCCGTTGCCTTCGGCAACGGGGCTGTACTTCCACCACCTCCATTTACAGTGAAATAACCAGCGATGATGAGCGATCAGGTGATTATCCTGCTTAATATGATAAATCTAATGTTAATGTTTTACAGCATGTTTGATATTTCACAGATTAACGGCGTTGAAAATTGAAATTATATAAGAGCTCTTTGAACTTACCAAATGAAATTTCCCGTTGGCCTTGTCTCTTCTCATAGTGTTGGTGCCATCGCTGCCATTTTCTATGACGTCATTTACTGTGCGAAGACGTATTTAACTCTGTGGCGAAGACAGCGGCACGCACGGAGATAAATATACGTGGATGGACTTTGATTTTCCTGTATTTTTTCTTCATTATTAGTTGATTAGAGTCTACTTCATGTGAAACGTTCGGAGATGTCACAATTCGAGGGAAAAACTTCAAAGATTTGATTTAATGTGAGTATGAATTCAAATAAGGTATTTTTGACCACAAAATTTGTGGTCTTGTATTTAGATATTTTCAAACCTTCACCAAATATGTCTTCTGGCTCGTCAGTTCCCGTCTGCTTCGCGACGGGGGCTGGTCGGTTTAGTTGAAAATGAGTGATTGTCATGATTGTGATATTTAATATGGAAGAGTTAACCTACAGTAAAAATAATCTTCACTAATTTGAAGTTACAACATTGATCTAGAGTTACACTGAACACACCCATTTTACTTTTAGGGTCCGCACCGTAGAAATTGTTTATCAATATTTTAATAATTTATGCACGACGCATCGAATGATCACGTTTAGCATATGAAATACAGCTACCATTGTGCGCTTCCATGAACAATAGTCCACGATAAAATTAGATTCGATTTATTTTTTTTTGGTTAAAGTCCTCATTTCTTTATACGTTTTTCAATGTTGGGCGTAGTCCGACAGTGGATTCGTTCGAAGGTTCCGTTTTGTATATTTCTTCTCTTTATTCTAAAAATATTGGAAGAGTGGTCTACGCTTAACCTGTTTGTCACACAAGAACTGAAACTATCTTGCGGAAAGTGACAAGACTCAGTAAGAAAACTTTCAGAAACAAAATTAATTTTTCACTTTTTAAAATCACATTTTACTTATCTTTCTTCATAACCGAGTGGTTGGATGTTCTTTTACTATCCCCTGATGTTCAGTTTTCTTTTTACTTATTGGATGAAAAATTATTTTTTAAAATCCACTTTCCTGAAAATTTCCCCGACTGTTTGGGCCGGGAGAGCGAAAAAATTCTAGTTGAGTTTTAAATTTTTTTTCATGATTTTGATTTTCAAATTTTCAACGCTTATTCACGTGTTCTTATATTGATATAACATGATATATACCCAGTATTGGGTGTGACCGGACAGGTTGGGTGTTGGACAGGTCAATTTTATCGGCAATTTGAAAGAGGTTTTGCAAGTAATATTTTTTAACTATTTTTTAGCACAAAGGTGGATAGAAAATATTGTGAAGAACAAATATGGATCATCATAAGCATGATTCAAAAAAATATTTTTTGGTTAATCCAAAGACAAAAAAAACAAGGCTTTAATTTTGTTAAGTGTCCGGACACCCAACCCCCCATCCTACTACTACTAATTTTGGAGCAGAAAGTGATTGCAAAAAGGAGAAAAACCTTGGATAAAACAACATTGACAAGGTTGCAAAATTTCCCCCAAAATATGGCAGTTTGGTCCACGAGGTCAATACTAAAGTATTGACATCGTATCATGAGTGCCTTTTGTGAAGTCGAGTCTTGCAGTTTTTTTTGCGAAATGGGTCCACTTTGGTTATGATTGACAGCGTGCACAACAAAGCGGTCTTTATCGGGAACAGCTGAATCGCATAGTTCAGTTACGGTCACATACAGCTGCAAACCAACATCAGTCAGTACTGAAAAATGGCTGTCTGTCGCCCTCTTGGTTGCTGAGGAAACTTCTCAATAATAATTAGCGAAACCTGTTTTAAACCTACCTCAAAATAAATTAAGGTGATCTAACGTTAGGTCTAGTTTAACTATACACAGCCCCGTTGCCGAAGGCGACGGGGCTGTACTTCCACCACCCCCATTTACAGCGAAATTTTAAGCAGTGATGTGCGATCAGGGGATTATACTGGTCAATTTAATCAATCTAATGTTAAAATGTTGTTGTAAGGTTTCTATGATGTTTCACGCGTAACAACGACTAAAAATGAAAGTATATAAGAGCTTCTTGACTTACCAAATCGAATTTTCCGTTGGCCTTGTCTCTTCTCATAGTGTTGGTGCCATCGCTGCCATTTTCTATGACGTCATTTTACTGTGCGAAGACGTATTTAACTCTGTGGCGAAGACAATGCACGCACGGAGAAATATACGTTGATGGACTCAATTTTCCTGTATTTTTCTACATTATTAGTTGATTACTTCATGTGAAACATTCGCAGATGTCACCAATTCGAGGAAAAACTTCAAAGATTTGATTCAATGTGAGTATGAATTCAAATAAGGTATTTTTGACCACGAAATTTGTGGTCATGTATAGATATTTTCAAAACTTCGCCAAATATGTCTACTGGTTCGTCAGTTCCCGTCGCTTCGCGACGGGGGCTGGTCGGTTTAGGTCTAGTTATAGTCTCATTGCAATTTAATTCTTCCATTAGACACGTTAGATATTTTAAATTTTGTTTAGTAGAATTTTTAGACCCTTTTTGGATATGCCACCTTGACTTGGCTGGAGCTGCTCAAGACACTTTTCTGCATTGACTTTACATTGGAAGAAAACTGCTGCAGTATGTACTTCCCAGTGCACAGTGCAAGGTCAATTATGAATTGACCATGCATAGAAGTGTAAGTGAGTTACGGTCAACGCACTTCAGTCATCGCAACCAGGAGGCGGAGCTCCTCGCGATAGCTACCGGTAGCTAATCAGAGCGCCCAACAATCAAAATGCATTGTTCTCTATTTCTGTAAAAGCGGAATGGTAGACTTTTCTCCGTGGTCCGATGATTAAATACTACAAAATTCGGCTTTCCATCACCAATATGAGCATGTGGGGCAGTGTAAAATTTACTACTATTTTCACAGGAAAATTCAGACATATTGTAAAGGTTTAGATACTACAAATTAAAAATCGGATTTCAATATAACAATAAATCAACACATGCAATACATAATCATCACAAAAATATGTATTAATAGCAAAATATATAGCAAAGTCACGAAACCCTACCTCGCGTTCGCGGTCGGTGAGAACGTTGACAAGCTGAATCGAGCAGATATGAAAAGATTCAGTTCAAGACAATGGTGTCGTCAAGTTGCCAAAATGTTATTTAAAAATATGCCAAGGTTCGCTAAACTAATGATAAGCATGAATTTATTTTTGTGTTGTCGAGTCAAAACTTTATGGGAAATTATCCTCAAAATGTACCAATTCTAGATGCTTAATGAAGGTCTGGACCCAAACTAAGTTGCTTTTATAAGAAACAGAAAGAAAAAAAAAAACAGATTTAAAAAGTTTGAAGAAAATCAGACCAAAGACAGTTATGAATATATTTTTAATGATGCACACAAAATTGATAGCTATACCAAATTGGCAACACCTGTGATGTCATAGGGGCACAACTTGCCATGCATTTTTAAAATTATGTTAAGTTTTATGATAAATTTTCACTTCATTTGTTAAGAAACTGCTTCCCTCATAACTTTGGGCAAGATATATTGATGTCAATATGCTATTGCATCACATATCAATTCTACTCTATGTAAAATGTAAAGTTAACGTATACCAATGTGCGGCATTATATCGTAATTAAATAAGGCGCGTCCATTATCTAGATCCAATCGCAACGAGCGAGCGTTGAATACGACTGGAGCGAAGCGTGAAATTCTATGACAGCTGGCTGCCGATAGTAAATTAGCTCACAAAAACTCGCTTAAGAGACTTCCGCAGCTGGAATGGTATTATCCGTTCGGTTCAGCAATCTACTCGTACATGGAGATGAAAGAAATAATGAACTTTTATATGTTGTTAGTTAATTAGATTCTCAGACGATGGATGATACACATTTGGGCAAGCTTATAACATTATTGTGATGAAGATGTAAAAGAATCTTTATTTCACATAGATCTGATGTCCAAAAGATTATTGATATAAGTAGTGATCTTGTCACTCTTGGAAGACACCGTCCACATGCGATATGCATGTTGATATGCGGAAATATCGACCCATCGAGGTTAAAGATCTTGTGTGATAAGGTTCAAAGTTGACAGGACTTCTTTTCTTAACCAATCGAAATGAATTTACCATCTCTGGAAAGGTGAGAATTCAAGCTTTAAAAAACGGCTTTCATTAAGCTGTAATATAATTATTGCGTTATCCAGGAAGATAATTATGTGGCGTATGAGCTATTTGAGAGCAAAATTGACCATAGTGTACAGGATTTGATCTGGATTAGGATTTCGAATTGACACAAGTGACCAGAGCTTTCCCCCTTTGCAGTAAGTTATTCCTATTTTTGAAAAAAAAGACTCTTAGAGCGTAATTATTCAAGTTGATCATTCTTTGAAAAGGTAGTTGCTAGCATAATCAAGAAAACAAAGTGAAAAAACTGTGCAAAATACAAAATGTCTATGCAGCGTGTTGATTTGCGTAGGAGTGATAAGCGCCCCTCTTCCTCTTAAGTTTACAACTAGAATTGATATGATAGCAGTCTGTGTAAAAAAATGGTACAGTCGGGGAAAAAATCGATTTAGGTGTGAAATCTTTTCATATAATGTGGTGTTTGTGGTACCAAATTTAAAGCTAAAGGATTTTTCTTGCTGATCGCGCTGTGTCCTGTTAATTTGCTTTTCGTAAAACAAAGTATGCTAAGTTTGTGCGACGAGGAACAAATCGAAATTACGCATTCTATTGTTCTGGGAGCGCTCAATTTACGGTCATTATGCGAAATCGTACACAAAGGCATGGGACGCGTGCGAAAAAATGGATTTTTCATTGATTGTAGAATAAATTAGTCATATCTCAAAAAATGCTGCACCAATGTGATGAAAAAAATTGCAGAAGAAAGAGTGATATTCCGCTTTGTGAATATAACAACAATACCACGTTGATATAACCTTCACCACTATTAAAAAATGTTTTCCAACTGTACCATTTGATTTACACAGACTGTAATATATGTAAAATCAACACTTCATCTAGAAATACCAAAAAACATATGCTATTGCATCTATGCATTTTCATGGGAATTATAATGACATTTCAAATGAAAAGTGATATTTTTCATGAAATTCAACATTCATAAATATCTTTTTTTTTTCTATACTGAAAACCTACTTAAAAATCTTTGTTTTTTGGTATTTCTAGATGAAGTGCTGATTTTACAATGTATGTATTGATGCAATAGCATATTGCCATCAATATATCTTGGCCAAAGTTATGCGGAAAACAGTTTCTTAACAAATAAAGTGAAAATTTATCATAAAACAATATTAAAAATTCATGACAAGTTGTGCCTGTGTTGCCAATTTGATATAGCGATCAATTTTTTTGTGCATTGTAAAGTTATTTATAACTTTCGTATTATTAGTCCACATTTCTTCAAACTTGTTTTATTCTGTTTTATTAATTTTTTTTTGCATTTTATAAAAGCAACTTATTTTGGGTCCAGACCTTCCATTTAAGGTTAGTTTGTTGGCCAAGAATATAATTTTCGCTCAACTCTGTTAAAGAAATAACCAAAATCATGTCATTGTCGCTCATACTAGTATACACAGCAAAAGTGTATTGATGCAATAGCATATTGCCATCAATATATCTTGGCCAAAGTTATGCGGAAAACAGTTTCTTAACAAATAAAGTGAAAATATATCATAAAACAATATAAAAAATTCATGACAAGTTGTGCCCCTATGACATCACTTCTCTTTGTGACTGTGTTGCCAATTTGATATAGCGATCAATTTTTTTTGTGCATTGTAAAGTTATTTATAACTTTCTTATTATTAGTCCAAATTTCTTCAAACTTGTTTTATTCTGTTTTATTAATTTTTCTGCATTTTATAAAAGCAACTTATTTTGGGTCCAGACCTTCCATTTAAGGTTAGTTTGTTGGCCAAGAATATAATTGTCGCTCAACTCTGTTAAAAAAATAACCAAAATCATGTCATTGTCGCTCATACTAGTATACACAGCAAGAGCTGACCCTGCCCAATCGTGGATACATTACAGCGGGCCGCGGAGCGGGGGCGAGGGGGGACCTTCAGCCCCCCTTTCCAGGCAAGTACCAAAAAAAACGCAAAAACGACCATTAATTTGTGATTTTTAGCCTGTTCAGTTCCACCCCCCACTTTCGACTCAGTAAATTAGTATACTTTTGTCTGTACGACAAATGTTCGAATATGTTATGGTCGATCGAGTTTCATATCCTGCCCGAGTTCATATATCCATGTAAATATAAACGTGTCAGATTTTCGCACGACTCAGGAGACGTACGTCGCGTAGAGTCGGATGACATCTTCCCGACGTCTCCGCGATTCC
>CALNVZ010003433.1:31929666-31973711 GCA_940671915.1 Paracentrotus lividus
AAAGAATTTCGCGAGTTCTCATGCTGCAACGGCATATTCAACAACCTCGCAATCGCGTAAGCGTTTTACAGATACATTTATCGAACAGTCAGCCACTGCAAAAACAATCGCGAATGTAATGACACAGATTCTGATATACAAAAAGAGAGAACAAAAAGAAATCTTAATTAGCATTAATAAGATTACAAGCACAATATACCATTACATAATAATATTAAATCTTTCTGTTTCGCTCAGCCCTCATGGCCAATCTGCACTACTTCACGTACATGCTGTCCCTCTTTCACAACACACACACACACACACAACAGCCCCGCCACCCACACCCTCACACACACACCACAAACACAAACACACACACAAACACACACACCTACCTCACAAACACACCCCCAAACACACCCACACATACACTAGCGCACAGAAACACCCACACCACCAAACACAACACCAACACACACCACAACACCAACACACGCACCCTCACACAGACCCTCTGACACTTATACAAACACACAGTAACTTTTCGTTCTCACTCTGTTCGTCATCATACATCACCACCTGACAATAGCCTATTTTCCCCCTTTCAATCCCAAGGTTATTAAACACAAACACCTATAGATTAAAACTGGAAAATCATTTTCTTTGAAGATATGCACATATAACACGTCTCTAATAATTAAAATTTCCGGTACCTGCTCCCATTTTTCTTGACAACTACATTTAAAAAGTAAGGAAAAAACAAAATCCTTACCAGTTTCTCCATGTGACAATTGGCATGAATAGACGAACCGAAGATACGAAACAAAATTCTCACGATACCTCAATTGTAAAAAAAATAATAATAAAAAAATAGTCACCAAGATCAAAAAATTACTAAGCTATAGGCCATATATCATAATAATGAATTCGAAGCGCGAATGATACCAACCCCTCTGAGCCGTCTGTCTTTTATACTTCGAAGGAGAGTTGGTAATTTTAATGAAGATTGAACAGATACACAGTAAAAAGGGAATTTGAATTTAACGAGAATACTTAACATCAATACTTATCATTCCGATCAAACGCACATTAGAAAAAAATAATTCACACCTCTTGAAGATGTATATGCGCAAGGTCAATTGAAAACAAAAAAATGGTGTCACAGAAAATACTAAAATATAATATGTACGTATACTACATTACTGGAAAATAATACTCGGCATTATTTGGTAATTCTTCAACATATACGACGATCCTTTTTTAAGGCACCATCACTTATATTATACCAAAATTAATTAATTCACACTACTATTTCAAGTGTTCCGGATACGAATTGAGGAAGAATACCATTCCATATTGGAGTAAATAAAATTGCGAAATAAAGACTACAAGTCATGTATACTCAGATTCTCTTCTCATCGACCATTGAATGCATGTAGAGTTTGTAAAAAGCACACTATTTAACAGGAAATTCTGTTATTAACGTAATTGCAACAGTGCAGCCACACGCGAGTTTCATTAAAAAACGCAACCTACTCGCCGAAATAGTGAAGACACCATCCCGACATCTCATTTTGATAGTATGCAAAGTGCAATCAGGGAGGTGGAAACTCCTGGTGCAATCTAACATTAGAACTACAATGTCTCTCGCAGGTTCACCTATCGAGGATTACACAGCCGACTAGTTCCAAGGGCGGGTTGAGGATAAAAAAAAAAATCTTGCGAGCAGCGCGATTTTAGACAATCCCCAGATATAGGCCTATACTGACCTAAAACGAGGAAATTAAACAATTTAGAAGTTGGAGTTATTGCAATAATGATAGCAGCGCGACAGCGCGCGAAACGCGGAATGGTTATAAAATATATGGAATAAATAAAGGGCACTTTTAGTATTAATTAATTTCAAAAGATAATGATTGGTAGTTAAGACCCTATAAAGTACCGCGAGCGCAAGCGCGAGCTGAAATTTTGACTGAAAGAATTACATATTGTCATTATGATTACCAGCGAGCGCGAAGCGCGAGCCGAAAATAGGTTAAAAGATATATGAATAAATAAAGGGGCACTTCAGTATATAATTAATTTTTTTAGATAATTGTGTATTAACCTTATTAAGTATCTGCGAGGGCGAAGCGCGAGCCGAAAAATTTGAGCTCAAAATTTGAGTTATTGTGCATTATAATTAGTATCCGCGAGCGCGAAGCGCGAGCCGAAAAGGTTTTAAAAGAATATGAATTAATAAACAGGCACTTCCTAGTACTTTCTATTTTTCGCACCACCTCCTCTCCTCCCCCCAAAAAAAGAAATAATAATAATATGATGATGATAAATAAATAAATACATAAATAAATAAAAAAAAAAAAAAAAAAAAAGTAAATTAAAAAAAAAAAAATGCGCCCCGGATTTTTTTTGGGGGTATTGATTACTGCACTAACTCGGTAATCCCTGTGAACATCTATGAGTTAAGATTGCTGCATCCAACTAGACTAGATGAGGAAACGATTAGGATAGCACTGGAGGGGGGGTGACCATATATGATATTGTCCAATGCTGTGCTGAGACAGGATGCTTCTTTAGGGACATATATGTGAGTCTGGACATATATAGGCATTTCTCATGCACATAATATTTTTACTAGGCACCCGCCCAAGGGGGGGGGTTCACCCCCCCCCCCGTAGATCCACCACTGCCTTCTCTCTCTTCTTTTCTTTCCTCCTCCCCTTTGCTTCTCTCTCCCTCTTTCCTTCTTTCTCCCTTTCTCCTCCTTTTTTTTTTTTTTTTTTTTTTTTTGCATCCCAAGGGGGGGGGGTTGAACCCCCCAAAACCCCCCCCGTAGATCCGCCACTGACAGTCTGTACGTCAAATTTCAAAAGATTTTTTTTTTTAATTTTATAATCATCCCTGCCATGAATAGTTCCGACTCCAAAACACTGGAAATCGACCTGCCGAGAGACATTGTAGTTCAATAGTTAGATTGCACCAGGAGTTTCCACCTCCCTGATTGCACTTTGCATACACTATCAAAATGAGATGTCAAGGGATTGAGTATACTCTTCCAAAATCTTTATCGAAACGAGAGGAATCCGAAGCAGGCTGTGGAACACTTACATTAAAACACACACAACTCGTTGTGACCATGACACTTTTAGCAATACCGGACATAACAGAAAATCCCTTAAAATAGTACTGCTTTTACCAAAACTCTACATGCATTCAATGTCGAATGAAGAAGAGAATCTGAAAGTATACATGACTTGTAGTCTTTATTTCGCAATTTTATTTACTCCAATATGGAATGGATTCTTCCTCAAATTCACGTATCCGGAACACTTGAAATAAAGTTAAGTGTGAAATTAATTAATATTTGTGTATAATAAAGGGTGCCCTTAAAAAAAGGAAATCCGTCGTATATGTGAAAGAATTACCAAATAATGCCGAAATATATATTTTCCAGTAATGTATGTATACGTACAATATAATTTTAGTATTTTCTGTGACACCATTTTTTGTTTTCAATTGACCTTGCGCAATTAATACATCTTCAAGAGGTGTGAAATTATCTTTTTCATAATGTGCGTTTGATCGGAATGATAAGTATTGATGTTAAGTATTCTCGTTAAATTCAAATTCCCTTTTTTACTGTGTATATCTGTTCAAAATCTTCATTAAAATATACCAACTCTCCTTCGAAGTATAAAAGACAGACGGCTCAGAGGGGTTGGTATCATTCGGCTTCGAATTCATTATTATGAAATATAGGCCTATAGCTTAGTAATTTTTTTGATCTTGGTGACTATTTTTTTATTATTATTTTTTTTTACAATTGAGATATCGTGAGAAATTTTGTTTCGTATCTTCGGTTCGTCTAATCATGCCAATTGTCAACATGGAGAAACTGGTAAGGATTTTGATTTTTTCCTTACTTTTTAAATGTAAGTTGTCAAGAACAAATGGGAGCAGGTACCGGAAATTTTAATTACATTAGAGACGTGTTATATGTGCAATATCTCAAAGAAAATGCATTTTCCAGTTTTTAATCTAATAGGTGTATTGTTTAATAAACCTTGGGATTGAAAAAGGGGGAAAAATAGGCTATTGTCAGGTGATGATCTGATGAGACGAACAGAGTGAGAACGAAAAAGTTACTGTGTGTTTGTATAAGTGTCAGAGGGTCTGTGTGAGGGCGTGCGGGTGTGTGTGTGTGTGTGTGTGTGTGTGAATTTGAGTGTATGTGGGTGTGTGCTACTGTGCGCAAGTGTATGTGTGGGTGTGTTTGCGGGTGTGTTTGTGAGTAGGTGTGTGTTTGTGTGTGTGTGTTTGTATGTGGGTGTGTGTGAGGGTGTGCGTGTGTGTGTGTGTGTGTGTGTGTGAAAAAGGGGAACAGCAAATGTACGTGAAGTAGTGCAGAAATTGGCCATGAGGGACTGAGCGAAACAGAAAGATTTAATATTATTATGTAATGGAATATATTGTGCTTGTAACTTATTAATGCTAATTAAGATTTCTTTTGTTCTCTCTTTTTGTATATCAGAATCTGATCATTACATTCGGCATTGTTTTTGCAGCTGCCTACTGTTTCATAAATGTATCTGTAAACGCCTTACCAGCCATTGCGAAGGGCTATGATGAAAATGCCACGTGCAGAGAACCTAACACGACAGAACTCACCTCCATGTTGGAATTAGCTATAGCCGAAGACCCGATTCTTATTGGACATGTCCGAGCTATTTTTCCGAATCCTCTGGGTTCTTCAGCGCAAGCAATTCTAGGCAGTTACGACTACAATTTTACGACGCACGCGCATTCAGTGTCACGGTGCCATCGCTACTTCCTGAACTCCATGGAACGCGCAATGAAGACACGGTCATTGTGCCCCTGGCGATACGTACTTCATACCGACATTGATAGGTGAGTCTCACTATAACACACACACACATACACACACACACACACACACACGCACACTCACATACACACACACACACACACACAACCCATACCCCCACCACCCGACACACAAAAGACAAAGTCGTTTCAATTTTGTTATATTGATGGTAAAGTTTAGGCTTCAATCACTCAGAAAGGTGTATCTGTGCAGTGGTCCCCTCACCTGTCAAAAGTAGTAGGCCTACAACATAGCCAAATGTCTTGTTTTCAATTCTTTTACAAGACTTTTATTATGTTGTTACATTTTCATTCATAAGAATTTTTGTATATTCGGAAAAGAGAGACTTTTTCTCTTTTTTTTCACGAGAGCATTTACTGTAGATGACCAGGCCCGGTCAATTTTTTTACACAAATGGGGAAACAAAAGAACAAAGGTAATTTTTGGGCGGTTGGAATAATAAGTGAAATAATTCATGAAGCTGTTTCACATTTCTCCGCAAATGATTTAAAGGTTTCGTTTATACTCTTCCGCAAGAAATAATGGCCATAAAGCTGGCAAGACAATGGCGGCTTTCCCGAACATTTAAATTCATGTTTGTTGTGGCTGACTAAGGTGGATTTGCATCAAAATCAGACGTTGCGATTATCCATGTTAATATAGGTTTTCCCGGTCGATTTTAAACTCTTTTCATTCGAATTCGTTAATGTTCAGTCAATTTAAACGATACCTTACCGTAGCGGGGCTATCGGTAATTTAAGTTAACGTTTAGAGCAATCGATTTCGTTTATGTTCTTTCATAATCGTTAATGATCATTCGTATTCGTTTATGTGCGATCAAAAGTGTTTATGTGCAATGAACTTCGTCAATGTGCATGAAATCAAATTCGTGCGATCAATTTAAAAAATACCCAGCTGTAAAAAGGAAGTGGAGGTGAGCTTCCAGCAGTCAAATTCGTTTTTAGGCATGCAATTTAAAACGTTTTAGGCCTATCCGTGTGAACACACGAAGCAAGGGGGTCACGGTGGCGCCCATGGTAAACACAAAATAAATTTATAAGCAATAATTTGTATTCAGAGGCTGCGGAACGAATTTGAAGATGTGGTCACTTTTTTCTGAAAAGGGGGCCCTTTACCTTAGTGGCATAATGAGCAAAATCTATGGGATAGGGAGGGGATGGGTATAAAAGTTGTATTTTAATTTATTATGCTGTTCAATATATTGATTTTTGAGAGATTAAAGGTGCCCCCTTTTAAAAGAAAAATGTACATTTTGGAGTTTCAGCAACTTACATTTAGAGTTTAAGCAACATTACAGTTTTATTACACACTTTAAGCAAAATGTAAAATTATTGCCCCTATGATAATGTTAAATACCAATTGCAAATAGATTTACATGTTTTAAATGATTTTTAAAAACATAAGTGCTAAAAAGGGCATTAAAAATACGTTTAGAGGGATGTAAATAGGCCTATGTGCTTTTGACAACACTCTTTTACAATAGTTGCCTCCGGCAGCAGGGAAATTGGTCTCATGCGTATTGCTTGGTATTCCTTTTTATGCGAGGTCGCATAGCGACCGAGCGGAAAAATTTGGTTTAAAACAAAAGAAACTTTGGAGGAAAAAGGGTTCTTTTTAGTAACAAGAATGCCCCTTTAAAAAAAAAAGTTGTCCTTGGGCCTTTCAAGAAGTCTAGCAGTTTTTTTTTAATAATATGAAAAGTGTCCTTTGTAGGCAAAAAAAAGTTTTAGTAACGAAAAGGGACAATTTGTATTTTTTTTTGCGGCATTCGGTCATCCAGTACGTCATCATGTAACGGTCACAGGGGTACGGCTTATTGGTCAATATTGTCGATCTTGAATCTTTTCTCTCCCTTTTTTTTTTCCTGGGTGATGGGGGCCGCGGCTGTCTACAAGCTATTTCTCATTTTGGGGCCCCTTTTTCTTTTTCCCGGCCGATCAAGCCCCCCTCAGTCCTACCCCAGGAAACGCGACCGAGGTGTACTGTCTTATATTGTTCTTTAAATTAAATCTATATTTTCTGGGGACAGGCTAAGGTCTCTTGTCTAGGGGAGGCCCCCTCAGTCCTACCCCAGGAAACGCGACCGAGGTGTACTGTCTTATATTGTTCTTTAAATTAAATCTATATTTTCTGGGGACAGGCTAAGGTCTCTTGTCTAGGGGAGGGGTTAAAGTGAAAAACGAGATTGGTGAAAATTCGGAATATTGTATTCCATCTTTAGGCTGAAAACAAAAGAAATGGAAAACCACCTTTAACCCTTAAATATCATCATTTTCCCCTTAAATTTTGTTTAGCCTTGATGACAAGGCTGTAAATAGTCATTATTGATAATATTTTATTTTGATTTATGATTGGTTGAGATTTTACAATACAATTTAGTGAAGACAGAAATTTCCATGGTGTAAAAATGAATAAAATGAATGTTTAACCCCAATCAAAATAAATTTTGACCCCTCCCCTAGACAAAAGAGTCGAGCCTGTAACCATAAATCTAGATTTAATTTAAAGAACAATAACAAATCTCCACCTCAGACGTGTTTCCTTGGGGTAGGACTGAGGGGGCCTTGGTGGGTTGCGTGAACAAAAAAGGGCCCCAAAAATAAAAATAAAAAAATGACGAAAATGGCCATCTTCTGGGGGTGACAAACTTTTTTAAAGAAAAATCCGCGGGAAGGGTTGAGGGAACATCCAAGATATACCCAAGATCCCAGAAAGTGAAAGCGGTGACAATCACATTCAAGAAAATTAGTAACGGAAGCAACATTAATGTCGCGTTGAGCCAGAAAAAAATATTCCACCTTTATGACGAACAGTGTATATACTTGATCTAATTGTCACTTGGTCTATTGATTATTTCAGGTGTAGATCCAGGAGCCCAGCGGGAAGCCCCCCCCCCCCACCCCCAGCAAAAAAAAATAATAAAAGGAAAAAAAGAGGAAAATGGTAGGAAAAAAACAGATTGCCGACCCGACTGACCAATCTGAACCCCCCCCCACCCCTCAAGTTATGCAAGTTTCTAATGAAGAGAGTGAGGATGGGGCTGCATACCCAACTCTGTTTTATGCACATTAGTTTTGTTTTTATGTTGTTTTTTTTGTAAGCATTTCGTTTTCGATCATAATCGATTTATAATCAGCTTACGTTTTTTTTTTTGTTTGTTTTTTTTTTTGTGTGTGCGTGTGTTTTTCCAAGCTCAGGCTCCCCCTTCCTCATGATCAGTCCTATTTTCTGACAAAACACTTCACGCCCCCCCCCAAAAAAAAAATATTTTCCTACCCGAAGCCTAACATCCGTAATTTGTATACAGTTATTTCTAAAGTGGATGCCCAAAACGAATTTGAATTCACCAGAAAGGATGAGGGATTTATATGAATGGACGAATTTGAGGCGAACATGACGAATGCGACTGCTCTCAACAGCAATTCGTCGGGCGCAATTTGCAATTGGGATTGAACGGTGTTGATTTTGGCTACACATAAACGAATTTCATTGCAGATTTGTAATGCGATCACATTCCGGACAAAGCGCTCGAAAGAAATGTCAATTGATCGGAGATATGTTTAAACTTACCGGGAAAACCTATAATAATATTTGTAAATTATCAACATAATGCGGTAAAATTACAATTATTGGCATCGAGAAAGATACTTGTTAAAAAAAAGTTGAATTAACGTCATTGCAATACAGGGCAAATTTCCTTGGCAAGACATTGATCTTTTAGGGGCGCTGCCGCCTTTTCCTCGAACATGTAAAACTTTAGGAGAAATGTGAACGTGACCACATCAGTTATGGCACATTGAATAAGATTGTATTTTTTTCGTTTTCTTTCTTTTTTTCTTTTTTTTTCTTCTCTTTCTTTTTTTTTTTTTTTTTTTGGGGGGGGACGGCCGCTACCGATAGTATGGGGTGTAGGTTGCCATGTATATTTTTATTGTGCTCCCCTTCGTAAAAAAAAAAAAAAAAAAAAAAAAGAACCGGGGAAAATCGATCAGATCTATGCCCAACTGTTCTCGTCAAGTAAGAAGTCTTAGGCTAATTGCAAATGATTTTTAACAGTTGACTAAGGCATTAATGAATACTTTTTTGAAGCTTTATAAATTTTTTACGTTTAATCTTTACCTGATATCTGGATAAGAAGACAATGACTTTTCACACACTTTTGTTGGGTCTGTGTCGGACTCTCTACAAGCCTTCATTATTTTTTCATCATTCATTAAGTTTCGTACTGTGTGCCTTTTTTCTTCATTTTTTAGGGCTTAGATAATTAAAAGGAGTTTTGAAAATAATAGTGATAGAGCTAATTTGTATTCGATATATGATTGATTTCCCCTGTCCTGGATTTATACATTCGCATATGAATTCGATGCAATTCAAAATGCGTATCGGTTGCGATTTACTCTTGTAACAATTTCATTTTAACGAGATATACCTAGGAAAAGGGACCATCATCGGTAATCTTGCAGTGTGATGCATGAGTGCCAAATTGACCCGGATGCTATGGTGTCCTTTTTCATAATCGATGATTTTTCTCCTCTATGATTCACGAATCCTCCTGTATTGAGAGCAGAGCGTACTGGGGAATGTCCGCGTCGAGGGGTCCGACGTAAATAGGTCAGTGTCGTAATTTTCCTATATAAAACATTAATCTCTTTAAACAATTTGATTTAGCGCAGTGCGGAACTAAAAGATTTTAAAAAGGGGGGGGGGATGATATATTATAATATCTATGCACTAGTTCAAATGATCGATTTCATTATTATATTTTTTCTTGAGAGGTGAGATATCAGCGGGACAGGAAGTATGACAATTCTGGAGTGGGTGGGAGGATAGACGGGGTGGGGACCGACGGGCATTCGGAATTAGGCATACGGAGATACCAGACCAGCTTTTTTACGCCCATTGGGTGCAAACCTTTCTCACAAAGTTCTCTTAGTGTCGTCCATCCGTACATAGGCTTCCTAAAGGCCTTTTTCTACTAAGGCGGGAGATGCTTGTGCTATACTACGTAGAAGCTATATAAGAGGTTAAGAGATCGTGAGAGCTACTTAATGCCATCACACCATCTGTAATTACGGACGACGCTAGTCATCAATAAATCATAAACAAGCTATAGCAGCACAGGTTCCCGTCAACGTTCTCACCGGAATAATCATATGCAATCGGTCGAAGAAGCTGAATACCTCTGGGCCATTTGCACCCCAACCAATAATTAGACTCACTGCTAAGTGCTATAGAAATAAGCACTAAATTTAACGAAAAGTCTTTATTGACTAAGAAGCGTCTCCAGGATACATTATTGTTGGAAATCATGGCGCGGAGAATAATGAATGTAGATTAAAGACAGACGACTTTCAACTCGGCGCTCGCTATAACTGAACCCGAAAACACTAAAACATTAAGGCATAACAGTTCCATCGCCCGCAATAACCCACTGAAAAAATGGAGGGTCAAACCAATAGTTTAGGTAACACCCATGTTTAAGGTGGCGCTAATAAGTTCTTCGCCATAAATTTTTGTCACCGGCATATGGATAACCTGAATCATAAACACTAATAAAATATTATTCCAGACGCAGTTATTAATAAAAACTTTCACAAGGATGCATAGGCTAACCAATATTCAGGTGTATAATTGAGAAACTAGTCTATGTAAAATTAATATATTAAAACCTGATTTAAAATGTTTGACCTCTGTCATTGTTTTACCATAGATATGAAAACCACTTTGAACCAGTTCCTATGGCATGTGTGTGCGAAAGGTCGGCATCTGGAATGAGAATCAACTAAGTACGGCTTAATATAATTTTTTTTGTTTTGTTTTGTTTTTTAAATATGTACCTGGCTGCCAAAAGCTCCTTCTGTCCTACCTCAACACGAGCAGAAACATGTCCGTTGTGAATGGTTGCAATCTCAGCCAAATATAGATCACGATAACTACCCCTCCCCTTAAAAAAAATAAATAAAAAAGGTCATCAGGACCCCATGGTGTCAAAACTTTGATATATATGGTCAAAGCCAATGCAAAATAATATTTCTAGAGTAAAATATATACCCCTTCAACATGTTTAGCACAAACAGTGTATGACAGAAAATGAAAAGTTGCAATGGCGCCCTCTGAAAAGAGCTTGGTGGCAATAATTAAATGGACGGATGATCATCAAAAACCAAAGTATGCCAATCATGTAATCAAAATTCATAGCGGTATTCAAAGGATGAGAGGCAATAAAATAAAATTCTTTTATAATCCTTTTGGTTGGACTGTTTAGCCTAATAATAAATCAAGGATTACACACCCAGCAAGTAAATCATCTAATCCGAGCTTTACTAATGTTTTACTTTAACACTTTCTTGAAAGAAATAAAGTAGTTTTTTTCCTTGCCAATACTGGTATTTGAATATCTGAATATAAAAATAACAACATTTTATAATCCTTTTTGTTGGACTGTTTCGCCTAATAAGATACAAGGATAAGACACTCAGTAAGTAAATCATCTAATCGGAGCCTTTCTAATGATTTACTTAAACACTTTCTTGACAGAAATAAAGTTGTGGTTTTTTTTTGCCAATACTAGTATTTGAGTCTCTGAATATAAGAACAGCCAAAGCCCACGGTGGTTTATTTCGAATGAATTAAAACAAAAAGCATATCTTTCTTTTTCTCCAATAATATTTTACTATGGCATGTGATGCAACATCGTAAATACTATTTTAAGAGCCTATCGTTATTATAATAAAAATTCAGTTCACTTGTTTAGAGTTATTTTGTTTGGTGGATTTGGTAGTGTATGTAGATATTGGTCCAACTAAGGTGCTATGATATGAACGTAAGAATGGAGTTTGGGTCAATTTTCAGGGTTTCATTAATACATGAGATAGCCTCATGTATGGGCAACATAATATTTCAAGTTTATATCAATTTGGCCGAAAATGGACTTGAGCCGTTTTCATATTCACATATTTTTATATAAGTATATACGTTAAACAAAACTAGTGTACTTAAATTTTATGCACACTAATTTGGTAAATAACTTATATCTACAAAGATAATAATTAACATCATGCTTGAAAGTAGTAGTCCATTAGAAGTTTTGACGGGATTAAATATTCCAGGACTCCGGGTGATGATGTGTAAGAGGAATGGATACGCACATAGTTTTTAAACAAGTATTATTATACGCCTATTCAAACTATTTTCACTATTCTTATCTTTCTGAACAATCTTCTGACTGTACTATTGTCTAATTTAGATAAAAACAACATTAAAAGTGAAATAACTCGTTTCGTCTTTTTACTACAGATTTTCATTTACGTAACGGTCGACGTTATGATGATGATGATAATGACAATAATGTAATTGGGGATAATAATAATGATAATAATAAGAATAGTTAACACCAAGGTGAATGTATTAAGCACTATATATATATATATATATATATATATATATATTTATATATATATTGCCATTTCATTGATGGCATTGTCATTAAAATATAACTATTCTAAATGTCCCATTGGAGTACTTCCCAAATAATATTTAGCGTTGCCACTGCCAACCGTTTTCACTCCTGAGAGTCCAGAGTAACAAGTTCATATGTGTCAGCTGCTGAGGAAAGACTAATATAAACAAAATGCGTTGGTGTAGAGATACTAGTGAGATTATATGAGAGAGGGAGATGTGGATGAACGTTTGTGGCCAAAAAAAGTGAGCGTGATTTAAAGAGTGAGAAATAGAATATCATTAGTATAGCTATAGCGAGCAGTTGTGTGTGTGTGTGTGTGTGTTGTGTGTGGCTGTGTGTTGTGTGTGTTTGTGTGTGTGAGTGATTGATTGTGCATGTGATGCTGTTTGTCGTGATTGACTGTGGGGTGAGTGTGTGTGGTGTGTGTGTGTGTGGCTGGGGCGTGCGGTGTGGTGTTGTGTACGTGATGAGAGAAAGAATTAGCATAAGCAAATAATAATGATACGAATAATCGCAAAGCGTAGATAATGATAAATATATACAAATTATACTAAAGATCCCTATCACAAAACTAATCCAAATTGTTCTTTTTTTGTTTTTTTTACTTATGACATAGACATTCGTAACATGATTGACTATTTCATTAATGTATATATGTGTTGTCTTTCAATTCATCCGTACTATTTCATTTACTAAATGACTCTTATTGAAATCGACCAAAGTTGGTTAAATTGAAGAGAGACCTGAAATGGAACTAAACACACTTGACGTTCAAGTACTCTCATCTTGAAAGAGAAAAACTTCCGATTTCAATATAATGGATTAGTATAACAATAAAACCGTATAAAACAAAAATACTATCTGCACAACGTGACATCTATTCTGAGTACGACCTGTTTCGAACCTCCAATTACTGGCGAAAAATGAGAAATTTTGTTGGTTGTTTCATGCTGAGCGAACAAGTATTTACTGCGTCAAACACAACCCAATTGTTTTCTTCGTAATAAAACTGCTGTCAAGTGCAGACAGCACAGCATCCGAATGTACCAATGAGCGGGAGAACTTATATATTTCAGATATAACGCATAGTAGAATTAGTTCTTGTTTTCTCAATATTTTCCTTAATGACAGTTTCTAAGTGTTTAGGGGCCGTCACACTGAAGGTCGTCTTTACACGATTCTGCCGTCTTTAAAAAAAGCTGAACGGGATTTGTCGGGTTGGAACTGTATAACTTATAAAAAAATAATTCTGAATACGATACTAAGCAAGTCATAAATAGTCTCCGTTACGGGTTCAATTCGCTTTATACGCGTCTCGCAATACGTTGTTATCTAGTTCAGACTGAGTAAACGACTCGTTTCCTCTATACCGTCGTAGCACGTCCAAACTTCATCTATAAAGTGCTTACGCACAATGAAAATAGTATCCCATTTCGATACGTCTCCTCGTAGATTAGAGTATACTGTCGTAAGAAGTTGCATACGTGTAATATTAGAATGCGGAAGCCTAGTCGATTTTGAACATAGAAAAAAAAATCGGAGATCCTTCGTCTCGCCGTCGGCCTCGCCAAGTCGTTAAACGAGATGTAAACGGGCTGTATCAGATTTCTAAAAGTCTGACACGTTCAAGTCCGTGTGTAAACAGATTGAGCCCTTCACACAATGGAACTACCCAAAAACGTCATGAAACGCTCAGTGTGAGGTTGAATATGACATGCCGTCTGTGTTAAAAATTGAAACGTATTGCTATCCTCAAGTCTCCGTGCATAGAGTCTTGAGCAATGAAAATAGTTCCAAGTACTCACAGTCCGTGTGTACATAGATTAAGCCGTTCTGCAATAATTCAATAACAGTGTAAGAATGTTCAGTTGTAGTAGTAAGCGAATAGATCAGCTGTAATTGCCAATACATTAATTGTTAACTATACAATTACAGAAATCTGCACAATATTTTAAATGAAACGAAAATGCCATTGTCCGAAAAAGATCCGTACATTAATTTTAAATTATATCTGATTAAATGATCAGAACGTTCATACGTCACCATATCGTCCATCACGTCTCTGCTCGCCTTGCACAGTCCGTTGGTATCTAGTAAAATCGGGTGAAAATACCGCTCCACGAAACAGAGCTCCGTCTAAAACAATCCAAACCCATCCCAGTTAGTGCCACGCTCTTCAATCAGTTCCAACTCCGTTTCCAAATGCATTTTCGTTCGCGGACCTAACTAGTTTAGGTCGTTTTAATCCGTGCAAAATCCGCCTTACTCGTTGACGTCGACTAAAACGCCTCCAAAAATTCATCTCGTGCTTACTTCGTCATTATCCGTGCTAGAAACGTGTGAACGCAAATCGTGCCCGTGTCGCCATAAAAAAACCCTAGCCCTTTATCCAGACCTCATTCGCGTCTTCGTACTTCAAGCTGAAAGTGAATATCAACCGGTTGAAGGACGTTCCAGCACATCTTAAACGATCAAGTAACGTGCAATTTCGTGCAGTACTCCATCTCGTTTCAGTAGGCGGATGAGGTGGGCAATAACGCCCTAGGAGCCTAGGGGACGAACTTCTCAAAGCTGACATCAAAAGATTGTCTTTCTATAAAATGATTGCAGTAAATGAGGCATTGCTGCACAATTTACCACGAAGTTCATCGAAAAAAAATCAATACCTACAGAGGGGGTGCCAATTCGAAAAATTGGTACCCCCTGATGTAGGAGTATTCTGCCTTGGGGAAATATGTGAACCGCATGGTGGTGGGCAAAAAGGACCATAATTGCTGACCCTGGGAGAAATTTGGTGTGGCTGCGCATACCCTCTAGATTCAAAAGTACAATTTATTTGCCAACTTTGGAATCAAATTTGACAAATCAGTCCCCAAGGAGTTGATTTATTCCTTACGGGCAGAACGGTACCTCCATAATAGGTACCATGTTTGCCCCAGAACAAAATATGTACACGGAGTCATATTGAGCCGCGAAACTAGTGGGGCAAAACGACTTTTCCGATATTTATTTCAAGCTCATTTTGCCTGGAATTATGAGAGATGGAAATTTATTGATCGATGTTTATATCAAGCTTACAATAAAACCGTCAGGGAAATATCGATTTTATAGTCTTGGCTCCTACGCGTACGTCATTCAGATACCAGCTTGAGAATCGTGCCGTCTATGCCCACCTTCCCCTACGTTGCTACCGCCGTTAAATTGGAGAGATGAGCGCTCCGTATTTGTTTGTGAACATCTTTTTAAAATCTCGACCGGATGCAGCCAGTGAAAGTTCGGTAAACAACGAAGAATATTACTATCTCCAATCGTGCATTTACACACAGACTATGGCCCGTTCGCAAATTTGCAAGGACTAGTATAGATTACGAGCGCTCAGTGGACGGGTATTAGTTTGTTGTGTGTGTGTGTTGTTGCTCATCGTATAGTTATACAAAGAAAGAAAAAAATTCATATATCTAACTCATGCACGCGAACGCTTCAAAATATAGCCCAAAAATATATTAAAAGGGAATCTACCTCTCCGCCTCCTTAAGTAAGAGTGGTTGGTGGGTGGTGTGTGGAATGGGTGCGCATATGCGATGTTCTCAGTTAGCGATATGACGCATAAATAGGCATTAAAGATATTCGACCACCATAAACGAGTTCTTACAAAAGTGTTCACAAGCAAATAAAAGCAATTAAATCAAATTTGAGTCAGTTAAATAAGTGTTTGTTGGCATGTAAAGCATGTAATTTCTCTCCCCATCAAACACCCCCAACTCCACACACACAACCCACACACACACCAGCACACACAACACACACACACAGAAAGCCACACACGACTAGCACACAATACCATAGCATCCTGCACCGCAAACACGACTCTCTATCTCTCTCCTCTCTCCCCCTCGTATTGCTCTAAAACTCTATTATCGTATAAAATGGTGTCTTAAAGCTAATTTTTCTTTTCTTAAGCAATTTCAAAGGAAAAGTATGAATGCCCCTAGAAAAGTTTATCCTCATAAAATGACATGAAGATTCTGTTCCTTTCCTTTCCCACCTTTATTCTCTGAATTTTTTGTAGATAAGTAGAACGGATATATCTTCATTTTCATGAGGACATTTAATTGTATGGTGACATTTGAGAAAAGACATTTAATACATATACAGCTGAACTATAGAACGATGATAACACATCTGAAGAAAATTGATAACATCAACTAATGCGAGAAAAGAACCTACACTAGAAAATCATATAAAAAGGAAAACCAATTCTAAACCCAAATCCTATACATATTCGAAAAGGAATACCCTCTCGCATCCTTGGTACCTTTGTGTTTTATATCTTACGCATTGGATAACACGTGCGCATATGTTGTGCGAACATGAATTCGAATGTGCAAAACTGGGGTAAAATCAAAAACAACAAGTTGATTAGTAATTACGCAGATGCGATATAATGCCCGCCACTAATTATAAAAAATCCCATATATCGCACAGAAAGAAAAAACAAAGTCAATTCTCTGTATTCCCGTACAATTATACAACCAAAATATGTAAAAGCTACAGAAAATGTTTCGCAAAATAATAAAAAAAAAGAAATGCTTCTTACAAGCTATGAAATAGTAATAAATGAAAAATTACAAGAGAAGGTTGAAGGATAGCATTTTTAAGCAATGTACAATATAGGTCAAAATATCAAGGTCAAATGAGGTCAAAGTAAAACCGTAGAAGTTTGTAGTCCTCACCTAGTCAGTATTCATTAAGCAAAACAAATAATCGAATATCGATGAAAAATGCGAAGGGAGTAGCATTTTGTAACGCAATGTACAATATGGTTTAAAAAATCAGGGTCAAAGTGGTAGAAGAAGATAGAATTCTGTGAAGAGTTTTTGAAAGCATCACTAAGTCATCATATAAACTAACATAATGAAATCGGATGAAAAATAGCGAAACGGATAGCAGTATTGTAAGCCAATGTACAATATTAGGTAAATTAAAATCAAGGCAAAGGCAAATGGGGTCAAAAGTCAAAATCCGTTAGAAAATTTTGGTAGTCCTCACCGTAGGTATATCATGAAAGCAAACAATAATCGAAACGGATAAAAATTCGAAGGAGTAGCATTGTAACCAATGTAGGGCCTTAGCAAATAGTCAAAAATCAAGGTCAAAGGTCAAGGTCAATATGCAAATATCCGTAGAGTTTTGTAGTCCACCCATGGCTGATATCAAAAGCAAACAATCGAGAATGGATATAAAATGGCGTAAGGAGTAACATTTGTCAACAATGTACAATAAAGTCAAAAATCAAGATCAAAGAATAGGGTAATAGCAAAATCGTGATTGAATGTAGTCTCTCACGCTATAGCTATTCATAAAGCAAACAACACTGAAAATCGGAGAAAAAATAGCGAGGAGAGCATTTTGTAACCAATGTACAGAATAGGTGAAAAAATCAAGGCAAGTCAATAGGGGTCAATATAAAACCGGTAGGAAGTTTGTAGTCTCACCTAGTGGCAAATCAGTGATGAAGCAAATCAAACTTGAAATCGGATGAAAAATAGCGATAGGAGTAGCATTTTGTAACGCAAGGTACAATATATCAACCAAATCAAGGTCATAAGGCAAAAGGGGTCAAAAGCAAAATTCCGTAGAAGTTTTAGCCTGCAACCTAGTGCAATCATAAAGCAATACAAAATCGAAATTGGAAAATAATAGCGAAGGAGTCATTTGTAACCAATTAGGCCTACAATATAAGTCAAGAAATCAAAGGTAGAAGGTCAAACAGGTCAAAAGTCAAAATTTCCGTGAGGGAAGTTTGTAGTCTCACCGCAGGCTATACATAAAGCAAACAAAAATCGAATGGATGAGAATAGCGAAGGAGTAGCATTTGTAACCAAATGTAACAATAAGGCAAAAATCAGGTCATAGGTCAAGTCAAATCCTGTGAAAAATTGAAGCCAATCACCTAGGCTATCATATAAAGCTAACGAATCGAAAATTCGGATAAAAATGTCGAGGGATAGCAAAATAAGATTTTGATCACAATACCGGAACCACGTGACGACACGGACGGATGATGACACACACACACACATACCACGTACGGAGCCCGCTTCATAGTCCCGCTGCTGCGAAACGTTCGCGGGACAAACTAATAACTACAAAAAACAACTTCCATCCTAATTAATAATGCAAACTTTAACACGAATATGTTGAGCCAAATTAAGGCGAAGGGTTATGAACAATGATCGAGCTACTTTTGGAGAGGAAAATGAGATAGATATTAGAGTAAGCATGAGTGAGCACACGTCAAAGACAAAAATAGTACACTTTTTAATAAGTAGAGAGCCTTTTTAGGTCTGTCAGTATAGTTTACTTTTTATGTTTGACTATCATTGGATTACTTAAAGAATCAATCTAATTTTACAAACAGAAATCTAGTTTGAGAACTATACCACACCCTCGCCAAGTATTGCTCAAAACATTTCTTTAAAATTAGCTACTTATTTCATGAGGAGTGCTTTTTGTAGTCTTTCGTTGTTTTCAATTTCATCCCCCCTTGCCACAATCGAAATCCATTCGCAAACAATCGTCGCGTTTCCATCCAAGCGAAATCCAACACACAATAAATACCAGAAAGATGCGGAGTAGTTACCTCAGAATAGTAAATAATTGGGGTTATAAATGGTTCTTTTATGCAATTTCTAATGTGTAAAGTTATTTTTTTAACTCAACCGTATAAGCACCATGTAATACGAGTGATCAAAAAAACGCTAGACACCAGAAAAATGTCAAAAAAAGAAAAAACCAATTAAGAACTACAAAATATTATAAATATCTAAAGAATAACTTCTCCGCTACATTTGCTCGACATCTGATGGTGTTTACGGATCGTGAACACGTACGCATTTGTTCAACAGTTATTTCGAATTGGGCAAAGATGGGAATAAAATAAAACAACAAAGCGGACAAAAAGGCAACTCATGCCAAAAAAATAGAATACTATTCAAAGGAAAAAATGTTTTTACTATACTAACTTGTAAGTGTTGATCAGTTACGACTAGACTTGTAAAAATTAGAGATCGCTAGTTAATGCCACCAATGAGTACACATCAAAGAGTAAATGTTCACTGACAACCAAAAGAGCCCGTAAACTTTGAAGTGAATATGCTTTGACGTGACACTACATTCTACTCATTCACACAAATATTTGATCGATTTGTACAACACCCCTGCCAAATCATCGTAGCGGCAAGACATTTCGTTAAAAAAATATCCTATTATTATATCAGATTGGAGGTTGCCTTTTGATAGCTGATTTGTGTTTTACTTTACTCCAACTTTTGCACAATCGGATTACAATTTCACTAAAAGAATGTCGCTGTGCATCAAGCGAAAGATGTAACACACAAAATGCGTACCGAATAGAACTGCGAAAGAGTCTAATCTTGTGAAAATATGATAATAATTGGTGTTTGTATAATTAGGTTTCCTTTTATATGCATTTATCTAGGTGCTATGCTTTTTCTGACTCAACTCGGTATAGTAATGTATTATATTGCCTTACCTCCCTTTTAGATCTTTAAAAAAAACGACGGACTTTACACATAAGGAGTTTTTCAAGCTTCAACTTCGCTTCAATGGTTGTATTCCTTATTTCATACCAAAATCAAACGAAATCGAAAAACTTTATAAAAAGAGATTAAACAACTTGGAAGTATATAAGAGATATTAACTATAAACAAATATATAACATGACATTATGTACAAAACAGCACAGTGAAATGTAGAACCAAATAGCAGGGCTCACAAAAAATTGATTCTTCGTGGTTTAAATACAATTGTGAAGGTTATTTCTGTGCAGATATAATTTAATAGATTTATGAAATATATGAGTATTGCTTCGTAAAATAGAATAATTATGATCCCAAAAGAAAACAAACTATCAAACGATAAAGAAACAATCAAACTAACAACAGTACTAATTAATCTGGTAGGTAGACATAAAGGAAAGATAAGAAATAAATTAGCGATCACTCAGTAATATTATATAGAATATATGAGTTAAGTATGCGTATTTAAAGAAAAATCAGCTGATGTAACCAATTGATTTTTAGTTTTAATTCTTATAAATAGAGTAATAATGAGAAAAGACTTCCTCTATTATAGCGTCTATAAGAAAAGTTTCACTCGTAAGTGCTTTACAATTATTATGTATATTTATCGATCCTCATTCAAAAAGAGCCATTTAAAAGTCATAATAATGCATGAATTAGCTATAATATACTATTTCCAATATAATATGTAATCTCCTGAATAATTGATCAATATAGTAAGTACAGAGGTATGAATCGGGTAGTGTCTAAATAGTTAAAAATGCAAACGTTTCAATCTGCATACCAATTTTCTTTCAATGAAAATCATTTCTCAAATAAGAGTTTGGGTATATTAATAGTAAATACGTTAATTTGTAAAAAAAAAAAAAAAAAAAAAACAAATATCCATTATTACACCTTTATCGATTTTTCTCTATGAGAATACTGGCGAATACTAAGTCACGTGACTTGAAAAAGAGAGACAGGTGAATACCACAGCGTCGATACGACGTACATTTCGGTTTTTTCCCTCTTTATGAAAGAGATAATGCGGTCATTAATAGCAATTTTAACATTGATCTTGAATGATGATATGAAGCATTTGTTAACGAAATAAGAATAAACACACGTTATTTACGAAATGTTTACAATTCATGTATATAAATTTCTACAGGGTCATACAATATTTCATCATTCATATATAATATATCTTCTTCCATTATAATTATTGAAATTTTTTTGTAATCTCATGTTTATTTAATTTCTTTTTTAAAAATTATATTATACAAGTATGTATTTAAGATGTTTAAAATAAATAGTAATGCTAGCATGAACATTGACGATAAAAAGACATAAGAACATTGTGCTAATTTGAATCGATATTGACGTACTGAGACGAGGCCGAATGCATGCACAGGCAACGGGAATGGGTTCCAGAATGGTTCATATTGTAAACAATAGTAATATAGAGATAAAATAACAGGGAATCATAATTAACATTAAAATAAGCCAATAACATAAGAGAATGGCTGCGAATGATTTAACATGACAGAAATAAGGCCAATACCTAAAAAATTTGGATAGATTGATTATAGTTGTATAAGTATATAATTACTTATGACTGACTTTGTTTATTTTAGTTGTTATCGGTCATTATTATTATTATATTGGTGTTATATTATCATTATTATAATATTAATTGTCGTTGTTATTATCATACATTTCAATACGTCATGTGAAGAAAAAAAAATTAATTTACAACAAATCACCAGTTTTAACACTGACCAGTTCTGTGTATTGTAATGCTTTGATTATGCAACACTTTATTCATATCATTAGCCTTATCTTATTTGAACCATACTTTGTATTTATTTAGAGATGTTAAAATATATTAAAAAAGATAAATAAAATCAGTTCGAATATTTTCATATACATTAGGCTACTATATTAATCATCACGTTTGTGTTCTGCAATACATTTCTTTTAGTACCGTTCATGTACGGTCACTTTTAATTTGTACTTATTTGTACACAGTGTAACCTGTTAAACATGTAAACGTGTTATAGAAGCAATCAAATCAAACGAAAATATTGTATTGTGAAGCTCTACTTACATGATATTCACGCTTTAACATTCATTGGTCCTTTGAGCACGTGTTCATCGCGAAGAACTGGTAACATGAGTTTACGAAGCTGAACGCATCAAACTGGATCTCAGAGCATCTCCTACAAGCGCACTGTACATATTGAAGATCACGTGGTACCTGAGTAAATGTTAGGTAAATTTTTTTAACAATAATTAATAATGATTAAATATTAAAAATAATTAACATATTCATCTCAGAAAATAATATTTCGGGGGATTTATACATGTAGATAAAATACTACATTTTGGAATATCACCGTGGATGTGACGTCACACAACTGAAAGTCCAAATCAGCAACTTTTGAATTTTGTATCCTTGGTCAGTGTTTTTTCCAACCCGAAGGCGATAGAAGGTATGCAGACTTCCGGGTTGAACCATAAACACACAAGGTTGCTTTTGTAAAGAGATATACGGGATATATATAATATTATATATATATATATATACAGTGGTGGCAAAATATTAGAACACCTGAACCTACAACAAAGTCTATGGAATCAATGCCCTAGTTCATTTGCCGAAATTCAGATTAAAATTATCTTTGTGTGCCATGAGCTTTCATGACTTTTTAGCATAGGGTCTTACGTATAAGTTGATACCAAATTTATATAGTTTCGACCATCTGGTAATGCGCAGCATTAGAAATAGTTGCGCTATGCGCTTTTGATTTCCCCAAGACTTGTGTATTAAACATGTAGTCCAAATGCAAAAAAGTAAAATGCCAAATACATATGCCGATTGCTCAAAAAGTATTTGAGGTGCAAGTGATGAGACTTAGCAGGCTTATTTATTCTAATATACCTCAAATACATTCTAGGTTTCAGCAAATTTGGTCGAATGGGGAGGTGGATTCGCCCCCACCCTTGGTGGTTAGATGACCAAAATTACCATGCCCATTGAAGGTTAAGACTATTTTTTCTTAATTTAACGAAGACACTCCTTGTAAATGTATATTTTTAAAAGGAAATTTAATGAGCAATTCAAATATGTTGAAATAATAAGGGTCATCGGAACAATGGACTTAAATAGGGGCACTTAATTAAAAAATTGGGGCCCTTCAAAAATGATTTTAAAATCCCCACATAAGATGTCACTACTTCACCCTGTGTTGTTATGAATGCCATTTTTGACATCCTCAGGAAATTTCCTTTCAAAATTTATATACCTTTGTAGGAAGTGGCCCAAAATGTTTAACGTAATGACACTTTGATCCTGAAAGGGGCAAGATTTTTACATTTTTCAATTGGTGGGGTGACATAAAAAAGGGCGACTTGGGGGCGAGTTCCCAACGCAAGAAATAAAGATGGTGATTTCGATACTTGGCAAGTGGACTTGTTTAGGACAAGATGAGGACTTGTTGAAATTTGGAAAATGGACTTATTCTGGACAAAAAGTAAACATGATGAGACATTAAAACTATCCAACTCGATTTGTTTGGGACAATAAAAAAAGATAACGAGTTGTTAAAATGGGGTTGAAACTTTAACTCATTATTTTGTCTTCTTCTCCCAAACATGTCGACTCTGAGTTTCAACAACTCGTCTTGTCTTCTCGTCCTCAACAGGTCGACTTTCCGAGTTTTAACTCGTCATCTTGTTTTCTTGTCCCTCGAACAGGTCGACTTTCCTATAGAGGTCTAACAACTCCCCTTTTTGTCTTTTTTGTCCCAAACAAGCTGACTTGCCGAGTTCCAACAACTCGTCTTCTTGTGATTTAACCCGTATTCTAGCCTCCTTATCTCGTCATCTGGTTGGCACTTATAACATGATAACATGTATAAGCTTCCATTTAGAAGGCATATGGGGAAAATGTGTTCATGATTAATTTTCACCTTCACATGAAAAGATGAAGAGTCTAAATTATCCATTCATGGAACCATTAGGTTCGTAGTACTACGCCATTCTAGGTCAATTTGGGCCGGACCAGAAATGGCGATATAAATTAGGCCTTACTCGAAATGGCCTCCTTCCAGAATAAGATCATTTTGTCCCTTCATTTAAAAAAAAAAGCCAGTGTAGGCTATTCGTGGAATATTATTGTGTAGGCCTAAACTCATCATCTTACCTCGTTGAGTTTGAGTCTAGAACAAGATGCCAAGGGCACGCTGTTCGTCCGCTTAACAATGCGGGCGGGAAAAGAGCAACCGGCAGAGCTGAAGGGTACATTCCACAGCCATCACCTTCCCAGTATACAGGGAACCCAGTATCACGAAGAGATTCGAGCGAGTCAACACCGTCGCCGAAAGCTCCAGTTGGCCCCTCGGTTGTCGATAGACCACTTCGGAAAAGCTGAAGCTGGACCTCAAGGTCGGCACCGCTCGGCTCTGTGCACACGGATCTTTTTAGTCTCGTGTGCAATTCTTTGTTCGACTTGTTCATTGGCTGAGCAGAGTTTTGTAGTCTTCCTTCAATGTTTTCTTCTTGAATACTTGATGGCGAGTTAACTGAAACCATGCCGCTTTCCGTATTGTTTGGAGAGAGGAGCTGACTTGGTTTGGATGATTCAAACGATTCAACATTCATGAATTCTTTGTTTTGTTGAGAAATGGAATTCAACACCATGTCGTCATGTTTGACAACGAATCCAGATATCAGAGGAGGAACGTTGAGTAGACACAAGAAGAGAAAACACGTGACCTATGCCGATAAAAAAAAATAATTTTGATAATTTTAATAATGATGGAAAAGCAATTTTATCAGCATCGAGATACTTACATTGGAATACACTGCAAGATATTAGGTTTTAAAGACTGCATATGAATATTAACACCTAACGACACAATGGGTTGAAATGGAACCAATGAAAATAAAATTAAATATGACTTGAATTATAAGCGATGGTAAAATCTGACACCCCACCCCCCTACCACACACACACACACACACACAGCACACACACACACATGAAGGAATTGAACAATCTGTTCTAGTTATTTTTTTATGTTACTAGTCAAGTACCAGTCAGGTTTTTGGCGACCAAAGATATATCTTTATCAGTTTAATTACAAACTTTCAGGTTACAATACTGATTAAGCCCATCTCGTTTTAAATGCTCTGGTATATTTAGTTTTTTCACTTTATTTAGCTTTTCATCGACAATGTATTGAAAAAGATCACATGGGTTTAACAAATACTGTATTTAGATGGGGGAGCAAGTAGGATGGTTGAATTGATATCATGAGTTAAATGTTACCTTTGGTTGTCGACATGACTTCGTGAAATGATGGTTGTAGCGTTGATGCAAAGAGATAATGTATTGGCAAAACGTGTGGGCAGTTTTCAATATCGTGCTCGAAGACCAGCAATAGGAGAATGTTGGAATATGTGTGAGAGAGATGCGAGGGAATGTAAACCTCACAGGTAGTAACTAATGATAGTTGATCCGAAATCACCTTTATATGAAATACAAATCACATCGCGTTTCCTTCTAGAACCATTCTCCTATTTCTAACCATAAAACATTAGACCCTTCTCTACTTAAACAGGTACTAAGGACAACCACAACCGAAAGAAATCCATTGGGGGAAAGTCCGTCCATTTTGAAACGGTGCTTGCTGTCATTTCCCCAAATAGAGATATCAAATATGTTTGGTATTATCGATGCGTGTCTCTATCCGGGTTTATATACCACTCACTGGTGAAGTATAAGCTAATGGGAAAAATGTAGCATATATTATCAAAGGCATTGATTTTGGCAGGTTGACAGGTTTCAAAGTCAACTGACGCGCATAATTTCCCCATATTTCGTTTCCACTGAAGTTTACTTTTCAGTTTGTATTTCCTTCCTATAATCAGGTTGCTTGTATATTAAAGATTTTGATTTAAATCATTTCTTAACCGTTTTTTTTTTTTTTTGAGGAGTGGAGGTAAAAACAAATTTATATTTCATTTTGTAGTGCATTGTTAATATGTTCAAGCAATGTTTAGAATTGCTTTACCTATGTATTGTCCACATTGTCCAAGTCCCGCATTGAATGTATTGCTACTCAATAATTACACTCGATAACGCTATAGTAAAGTCTTGTAGGGTTATCTCAATTAATATATTTATTATATGTCCTTTCCAAAACCAACAGATTTTTTTTGTTGTAAGGTTGAATCCCTATTTTAAAATTCATTTGGAACGGTAAAACGAGATAAAATAAGCCGTTAAAACTTAATTGGAGATTATATGGATGGAGGTTTAAAAATGTTGCATTTGCCCTTAACTATTTTTGGCTTAAAAATTGCATTGGGTTTAAACGTCTGTTTGATGAAAAATAATCACGGGCAATGGAAATGCTTTTATGACATTCTTCTTTCTTTTCGGAGGGAATCTTTCTTGGTATAGTGATTAATAAAGATGATTGAAGTATATTATCATTAAAAACACTTTTCCAGGAGATTGCTCAGTAATGGGCTGCCCTTACGCTAGATACGGAATCGATCTATTCCACTGCAGAAGGCAAATATATGGATAACGCTTTGATTAAAATAACCAAAAAATTTATTTATAATCTTGGTATGACAGATATAGTTACACTAATAGATGTTCTTGATGAACAATGGAAATATTTTGTCTGTTTTAATTAAAAATAAATACAACTTGAGAATGTAACTTTGTATTAGATTTTTATTCTGTGAAACACAGTATCCCTCAAATTGGAAGCTAATATCCCTAATATGTACAGAGGACAGCATACAGCTAAAAAAAAGAATGATACAAACATAATGAAAGTCACTACGGGTATGGCCGGTTACACCACAACCTAAATGTTCAGAAGAATTTTCATCCCTTCCTAAATTTCAGTGATAAGTAATGGAATTTTTTTTTTTTAGATATTCCAACACTTAGATTTGGCCAATAATAGACTTGGTTCCTATTGTGGCAACCTTGTACTCGTATTAGTTATTTTCAATTAAAGTTAAAGACATATATTGTTTCATTACTGATCAAGTGTGTTCCTTAAAAAGGTAATGCAGAGTTCAAAGGTCTAATCTTGGTCATTTCACAAGGGTGTGGTTGTTTTTGATTTGTTTTACTAAACTACTAGTAACTCATGCAGCTTTAGTTTGAAGACATTGCTTACGTCCAAACTGTAATGGTCACGAAGTTAGCGTCCTTTGAAGGTGATAGCGTACAAAACCTGTTTTTTTCCCCAAGTTTTTCGTGTTTAGGGTATGAACCAACTTTGTATAATTGTTGGTTTCATAGTTTTGGGGGTTTTGGTCTCACAAAAGTTTCAATGAAAGGCAATCTCATTTGTCAAAGAGCCTATCTCCAATGGCAATGAAGATGTGTTTGCGTTAGGAGTCTCTGAGTCGTGGAGAAGTTAGTGGTGACGTTCCTGAGAACTTAAGGGTCTCACGTCGACGGGAAAATGGAAAAAAAGTCAAACATGTTCAATCTTTTAGTGACGACCCAGCAAGTCCAAAATTATTAACCGTCTCTCGTTCTCTTTAATCTCTTTCCGACCAACGTCTCTGCGGACGTCTGTGATACTAAAGGGACGTTCGCCGGCAATCCCGCGAAAGACGTAACAGAAGACTTGCTCCGTATTAAAGAAGCTTCTACTAAGACTGGAATGTTTGAAATTTGTTTGATTTTTCTCGAGACTTCCCTGTATCAGAAGACGTCGCGGACGATCCGTCTTCAGACTCCAGAGACTCATGCATAATTCGAGAACCCATGTCATTGCCAGTGAGATAGGTCTCTTTGACATGAGATTGCATTTCATTCAAATTTTGTCTGACAAAAACCCCTAAAACTATGAAACCAAAACTTTATAAAAGTAGGTTTTATACCTAAAACGTACCTATTACCTTCAATGTCCCTTACTCTGTGACCCATTACAGTTTAGACGTAAGCGAATGTCTCAAATTAAAGCTGATGAGTTACTTTAGAGTTTAGTAAACAGAACTACAATAAATAACTATATCTTTTGAATAGGTGTACCTTTGATACTTCTCCTGTCCTTTTAGGATAACCACATGTTTTCTTCTGTATAGTATGGCTAAAGAACTTGATGAGCATAGTTATGGGATTGCCCAATAACTCAAAGGTTTGTATCAGATGTACAACATTTCATTTTTAAAGAATAAACTTACTTTTGAACAAATAAATTATAATTTACATATATCGTATATCGTGAACTGTATCTTTGGGTATATTGGTTTTTGATAGGATTAAAGAAAGGTTCAAAACGGATAAAAGAGAGAGGATCAGATATCAGAAGAGACAACAAAAAAAAAACCGGAAAAAAGAGGGAGAGGAAGAAGGAAAAAAAATAGAGGGAAAAAGGGGAGGGAAACAACGAGAGAGCGAGAAAAAAGGAGTTTGAGGAAGGAAAAAAAAAAAGGAATGAAAAAATAGGAGGCGGCCACATTGAACTATAAACTTGGGACACCATGGTGTCGTGAGAATTATCTTATTTTAATGGGGCCGAATGACTAAAGTTCATGGGCACGATTCATATTTAACTTTAGTGGGCGCGGCTTTGTTTTCTTAACTTAGAAGAGGGGTTGCCAAATTGACCTAAAGTTTCAAGGACGCCAAATTGATCTCCGAAGCTTAGGGCGCCAATTCCATTTTGAATTTAGGGGGCGGACACCAAATGACCTGAAAGTGAGGGGGCACCAAATGTGTCTTAAAATTAGGGAAGCTTTAAAATTGGCCTTTATAACTTAAGGAGCGCCTATGTTATCTTAAACTTTGCGGCGTTGAATTGGTCTTAAATTTTATTAAATTTCATTTAATTAGAATGGACCAATATTGTTAGGAAAAGTGTTCAAAAACCATCCTTCCCAAAGATGAATACCATCATATTTGATATCGAATTACCTTGGACATATTTAGCAAAATTCGTACTGATTTTGCAATTTCATCGCTAGTGCATTACTTCAACCCTTGATATTTGACATCAAAACAACAAAACAAAAGCAACAAACAAACCCAAAACAAGACAAAGAAGAAGGAATTTTATTTGATTAAAAATTAAGAGAAGGATACATTAGTAGTCTACTTTGGATGACGTGCTTTTGAATCTTTAGATGAAATCCATATAAAATAAATTGTTTTACACGTGGACCTAATTTATAGTTATATACTTAAAATACTTAAAAAAAACTAAAAAAAAACAAACAAAAAACGTATGGTATTTTCCGTATAGGGTTCAATCCGTTCGTAAGATTCTTGGAAATTGTAGAGGGTAATTTCATTTAACATAGATAAACATACCGGAAGGGGTATAATATATATATATATAAATATACTAAATATTATATATATATACACCACACATACACACACACACCACACACATATAAGCCAAACCTTCATATCTGTAACAATTAATAAATCCACATATATTATATATATATATTATATATATATTATAATATATATGATCGCACCAGCGTGAAACCAGTTGTTAGCAGAAACATATAATATATATATATATTATAGGCTACATGCTTCACATGCTTAAAATGTGCAAGTTAACAAAATAATATTATAATATATATATATAATATATATATAATAATATATATATAATGTAGCCTCTAAGATGTTTCAGAGGTTCATCTTGACATAGGTTACATGCACTAACAGCATGTAGGGCTTCCCAGCTCAGATCAGGGTGGTACATCCCTCAGCCCGCATCCTGTCTTCCATACACACCCCACCCCTTATCATAACTTTAGAAAGAAAACATCCTAAAATTGGTTTTTAAAGTTTTTTTTAAATTGTAATGATTGACCCGATGGGGGACTAACACCTACCCTATGGGTGTTATTTGAAAATGAGCGGCTCTGCCTTCCTTTCCGCTTATTTCTAGGCCGGTGTGACGTAAAAGAAGAGAGAAGAGAAGAAGACAAAAAATCCCAAACATTGACTGTACCTTTTTGCTCGACCGAGTGTGACGTAAAAAAAGGTTGGTGAATCTGAATCTGAATTTTAATTTGGCCCCCCCCCCCCTTCATGAAACCTGGATCCACCACTGCACACACACACACACACCCACACCACATAACACACACACACACACACACATCTCACACTCACACCCCCCCCACACACACATACACCACACAACCATACACACAAACACACATCTCTACCTGATATGAACTTCACCTGCACCTTATACAGTAAACACCTGTTCACATACACAATGTTTGCGCACCCAGCAAGCACATGGCTATCTCAACCACCAAACTATTAACTTTGGGAGAGAGTTTAAATGACTATTTTACTATCGTTTGATTTCATCATGGATTCTAAACCTCTTCATGATGTCATCTGAAGGGAGAAAGAATGTATTTTGAATACAATTACTTTATGACATCACAATACTGACCACAACGGTATCCACTCAGGTGTTGTTGTAATTTTCTTCTCCTTTTGGTTACCTGGATCTAACCTCAACGTTTGTTATTTGTACGAGAGCGGCATGAAATTCCCTCTTGTCAAATTGTGTAGAAAAACCTTTTTCTCCCAAAAAAATACACTTTCCCGTTATCATATGTCCTGCTTCCGGGAGAAAACTTGCCTGTGCAAATGAAGGCAAACCTTAAAGCTATTCGTCATACTGGTGGACTATTTCAAAAAAAAAAAAATTGCGTGGGCAAAAGAGGGAAACTACTAGAATTGAACAATACAATTTCGCATAAAGATGGAATATTTTCAAAAGGAATTTAGGTACCTATATAGAAGCTACCTATATAGAGAGAGCAAACCAATGAAAGTTAATTATATTATCATTCACATAAAAAAGTGATAATTCTGGAAGAAACTTGCCTGGGCAAAAGAGGACAAACTATTTTACTTTCTGCTAACGAATTAAAAATTATAAGGAAACAATTTCTGTAAAACATGTATTACAATGTTTAAGAATTGCCCATGTTACCAAAAACCATCCAAATAATTTTTTTTTCTTAACTACACCATGCCCATGAGTTTTTTTCATATTTTCCAAATTAGAATGAATTCAATTCAATGTCAACTTACAGTGAGTCTCAGTAAGATCTATTAAAAGTGCTTCGTTACCTTTGAAATATTTAACAATCATTTTTTTTCACACATTATCTTAAATATAAATTTTATTCATTTATTTATTTATCTATTATTTATCTATTATTGGCCGTATATGTCTCTTCTCGCGAAGGTACTTCAGGGCACCATAGGTTCGAGCCCCGGCGCGTCATACCAAAAGACGTTAAAAAATGGTAGTTGGTGCTTCCTGTTTGGCGTTCAACAAGAGGGGATTTAGCAAGATGTCCTTCTAGCGCTGCTCAGCGGCTGCCGGGCCCACGAGAAAAGGGGCAAAATAAATATCCGTTTGGACAATAAAATTTGGAGCACTTTCGAGCACTGTATTTATTATTATTATATTTTATTATTATATTATTTATTATTTATTATTATTTTTTTTTTTATTATTATTATTATTATTATTTTTTATTATATTATTTATTTTTTTTTTTTGGGGGGGGGGGTTGGGGCTACTTAGCACTTATTTTAAGTGATAAAAAGGTACAGTGAGTAAAGAAAAAGACATAGTTATAAAGCAGAAAAGTGCCATCACTATATTTTCCCAATTCGCCTGGCCAGCTCTTTTAAAATCCCATTATTTTTTCCGAAACCTTGAATTAACAAGTTTGTGAATGGTTACTACAGTCTCTTTTATTGTGAAATGTGATTACATTATATTGTAATAAAATTTAAAAGAAACACCAACATGAGCTGACAAATTACTAATACTTATACGCAAATATATAATACATGTACGGTAGTTTCATTCATAAACGTTTAGGTTTTTGGTTCATTCATAAATCATACTCTTGTGTCTTTGTCTCTTGCCCTCATTTTTCTCTCTTTCTCTCTTTATATTATATTTCTCTTTTCTTATATTGGGTTGGGCAAATAATACTTTTTTCTGAGAAGTTATATCAAACAAGTTGTTTTCTATAGTAAAATTTGTATGTAGAATCCAAAAATGACAATTTTTTTGTTACGATGATGTTCTGACGTCGCTAAAGTACAAAAAACCGAAATAGTGTATTTTTCCCATTCATCTCACGCACATTTACAGGTTAAAACGGTTTTATTTTGTTCTTCTATGAGATTTTGATGGTCTACAAACTCAAATCTGAACAATTTATATGACCTAATGTACCTAGTATGCAACGGTGTCGATTTGTTTTGGCGATTTGGGGGGGGGGATGATCGTCGATATTCCTCTTTTCTTCAATGTGAACCATATATGGATATTATACTAGTATGATCGCAGTGTCATTGTTAGGGGTGGGGTAATGCTTGTATACACACATGCATATAAATATTGAACAAATGTAGGCCTATTGTATAATGCGAGCGCGAAGCGCGAGCTTGAAAATTTCTCAATAATAGAGACATAAAAGAGGTGCATTTGTAGCATAATGCGAGCGCGAAACGAGGAAGTGGCTTTAACTGGATTTGTAAAGGAAGGGTGATGATTTAACGGCTACAGATAACACCACAATGCATGCATGTGAGTATCTACTATAGAACATATTTTCATATCATCATTATGCTGCAGACGCGAAAGCGCCGAGCTGAAATTTTCTTAATAATTAGTGACATGAAATGGGTATTATATTTGTAGAAAGCAAACGCAAAACGAGGAAGGGGTTTTTCTGGTTTATTAAGGATGGGCCATCATGATGATCTATTGTCTATAGATATACCACAAATGTACATATTATTGCATACGAGCACTTTTATAATTGTCGAATTCATAGGGCTGTAATTTGCGAGCGCGAAGCGCTAGCTTAAAAATTTCTCAATTGTATTGACTGAGACATGTATTTGTAGAGTTACAGCATGATGGAGGGCCAGGGGGCTTTAAGTTGTTGATTACGGCACCTCATGACGTTGATGCAACAACACGCAAATTAATTATAGAATATGAGGAATTCCAGTTTGGGTAATATTATGCGGCGCCGAAGCGCGAGCTGAAAATTTTTCTCAATAATAGTGACCTGATGAAGAATCCCCTGACGGAGGAGGGAGTTTGTGTTTTAAACGTTACCTCGTGACGTTAATACATATGCATAAAAGATGAAAAAATCAAGTTGCAGTTATGCACTATCTATATAATATGCGGAGACGCGAAGCGCAGAGCTGAAAATTTTTAGGCATTTTTAACATCTGAAGTAAAGGTAGCGACTAATTTGAAAAGAGGGAATTTAGCCCCCGGAGATAGTGGAAGATGTTTATATAATCAATGGTCCGAGTCCAAAAAATGTTACCTTGTCGATGAAGAGCGAGATAAGCGTTACAGACTCTTCATTTTCATATTTATTTTATCAAACCATCGTGGTATTTATGAAATAACTCTTATTCGGTCTCCTGATTATCATCGTAATTAGAATTATTTTTTTTTCTTCAATTGTGAATAGTGAAACATCTACGCTTGCATTATCTACACAGTTTTGTGTATTACATGATTACTAAAATATATCAGGCACACACGAGAAAGATTAACGAAGAGTGAGAATTTTGAGTTTGAATGTCCAGAAAACATGCAATTTAGAACTGCAACATAATATAATAATGTCATTAAAAGGGTTTTATATTGATAAACGAATTTGTAATGGGTAAATTTAATAAAGCATCTTAAATATGATATTTTTATTTTCTTGATATCAAAAATGGGGGGGGGAGAATTGTAACACCATCCCCCCACCGAAATTATTGGGGGATGCATCCCCCCCTCTCCCCCACAAATCGACACCCATGCTAAGTATGTGTTATAGGTATATTAGTGATTTTGAATATGAAGGTGATTTTTGCTCACATTGACTGAAACTAACTAAAACTACACTAACAGTTAACTTAGGTTGGATCAATCATGTTGGATTAATCATGTTGGGTTCGCTGACACTCAATCCATATAAAAACGTAATAAAAGTGGTTATTACCTACAAAAAGTGTGACTAAAATTGGGCAACATACACACATATCGGCAGGCCAAATATTTCTTTTTTTTTTTTGCACTTTAGCGACGTAAGACGTCATCGTACGCAAAAATAATTGTCATTTTCAGTTTCTACATCGAATTTCACTGCAGAAACAACTCGTTTGAAAAAAAAAGTTGAGATTCGCCCAACCCTACTTATATCTTTACAATAATGTAGTTCTTAGTTTAGGGTGTAACCATTATATGGCTAAATTAATCATTAGTTTACGGATATAAACTTTGCTTGAAAGAGGGAAAGATCCAGCACCTTTCCGGTCGAGCACAACTATCAAAAATGGCTGACTGACAGAAAAAAAAACTTAGCAGGAAGTTTCGTTAGTCATACCATATATTTAGATATAACAGATATATATGTATAATATATTTGTACATAAACAATACATGTAAACAGTTTCATGACTTTTACTGATAATCCCCACCTCCCCAAAATTGTTCTTTCTTCATCAAATTTGTTCCAGTAATAACTGAGTCTTGTCTGGTACTTTTTTTTTTTACCACAATAAGGTGTCCAACGATGACGTATCATATGATAACGGTCGAGTATGAAAAAGTGGCTCTTCAAAATATCACATTATTTTTTAAAAAGAAAAATGCGATTATTAACCTCAATGCTATAATTTCACTTGGAAAATGATATCTCAATTTCCTCAATTCAAAATAGTTATGTCTCTCTCTATTATATATTATTTTACTTTATAGTATTTTATATTACTATTAATTTATTACACATATTTCTTTCTTTTTTTCACTCGATTTGGGTTTCATCGTATAACCAGTCGTTATTCGGACAATAAATTAAATCTCAGAAAATTTTATTACAGATTTTTCCTGTCAACTTCGCACATATATCATTCAAAAGTTATAGTTTCATATAGATTATTCAGATTCGTCAGTTTTAATCGTTTGGGCTTACCACCATTCAAATTTTTTTACCCCCCAAAAAGCCGTGGATCAGTTGTAATGTCAGTTAAAACAATGATTAATAGACATCCACTTTTTTCCGTTCAAAGTTTTGAAATGTGATGCTGACCTCCCAGGATGTACAAGCATATCTATCATGTCTATAGATATCAAAATTAATGTGAGGCTCTGTAGTTTCCTTATAGTTGTGTAAATATAAATTGAATTGAATTAATTGAATTAGATTTCCAATAAGAGAATAAGACTTACTGGGATTTGAAAGATAAATATAAGGTATATCAATGTTATAAAATGCGAAAATGTATAGAGAATAGAGGGAAACACAAAATATATGAATCCGCAATATGAAATTCACATATGGAAATAACGCACCTTCACGAACTTGTAAGCACGTATTACATATCATTGGCCATGAAAATGGAATTGAATGTGGGTAAAATCAAATTGAATACGCAAAATGGATTTAAAGAAAATCTTTTAAATGAATTATCTTAAAATAAATCTTCGTGCCTATGAACGAACTTGATACCACGCATTTCAAGTTTAAAATTCCAATATCGATCGGAAGACCATGACGCTTGCAATTGAGCGCCATTTTTAATGCGTTGGCATAATTTGTTCTAGAATTATTAAAACACGCCTGTTAGTATTTCTTTTTCTAGGCTTGAATCATAAAGACTGCTGATTATGAATAAACTTTGGGATATATATAGGACAAAGGCTTGAAATTTAAATATTAATATTAAAATAATAAAGGAGTTGTATTCTATATATGTAGCTACCTTTGATGAATAAAGTACACATGTATGATACATATATAGATCCTTTGGGTAGTTTGAGCAGGCTTATACCACTATTAGTTATGCTGCTGGTAGTCAATAAAAATTGCCATGAATTATTTAATTTTCATTCAATTGTACATAAACAATATATATATATATATATATATATATATATATATATATATATTTATATTTGTGACAAAGTAATCTGCCCACGATCGTAAAAATGTGTACACCGATATAGTCAAGTTCTAAAAGGAGACTCTTCAAACAGGTAAAATTATTAAATTCAACAAAAGTGGGAATATCATCCTCACTTCACTATAATAGAAATTGTGAAATAGTATTTTCAATTTCCTCAATTCACTCCAGCTATCTCTTTCTATCTCTCTTGTCATAATATCTCTTCCTCTACCTCTCTTGTCCTAGATATCTCTCTCTCTCTCTCTCTCTCTCTCTCTCTCTCTCTTTCACTCTCGCTGTTCTTTTTCTCTCTCTCTTTGTTGGGATTCTCGTTAGCACGTTGTTTAAAACTTAATATTAGTCTTTTTCAAGAGAATAAAGTCGTTAAATAAATTCAAAATATAAATTAGATAGGGAAAGTGCACGCAATGATTTTTACAATGAAGTGTTAACATTTCATTTCAATAGCAAAGATGCAGATAGTGTATCATGCGTTGTGTTGTGGGGAAAATATTTACTTGCCCGACCTAGCAATTGTTAATATACTATCTTATTATTATTGGATTAAGAATAAACTAACTTGGATAAAAATCTCCCAATTTTCCCTTAATCAAGGGGAGGGTGTGGTTGCTTTTCTGATCATACTAACTGTACATAATGTACTCTTTTCAAATTAGCACATCGATACACATAACCAAAAGACAAAGATTACATCAAACAGCACATTGGATTTATATTGAAAACATAAAGCAAAATCTTTCAAACGTATATTATCACTCAAACGAAATGTAGATATCAAAATAAAGAGGCTTTATACGGACAACAAAAAATATAAATAAATAGTTTATAGTTTACCAAGTACAAAATAGGGAACTTTTCGTTCGTTTTAACCGAATCATATTATGTTACATTGCAGGTATTGGTTAAAAAAAACATCTACCACATTTTAGTTGCTTGGAAGAAACGAAGAGCACCTTTTTACTTGATACGTAAAGATATCCCACTTCTAATGATACGATATATTAATTTCCAAAAGGCGCTAAATCAACCTTTATTAATTTTGGTTATTTTTAGTATTTCAAGAATTTATCTTGAATAATCATTGTTCTGGATTTTTCTTTTTTGTCTGTAAGTAAAATATTATAGAAAGAAAAGTATAAAATAAATAATTGTTCAATTGCATTCTGCATTATGACTATTTGAGGAGAATCTAGAACTTCAGGGGGGCATTTCATCAAAGGACTTGTCGGACGTTTTATCCGACAAACTGTTACAAGCTACTGAAATCCTTGCATCTGATTGGCTGAGAGCAAATTTGTCGGATAAAATGTCTGACAAGTCCTTTGATGAAATGCCCTCCTGGCTTCGTGATAATTAACTAAACCTTGTACAATTTAATTATACTAAAATGTCTTCGTAAATTTATCTCATTCATTTAAGTTTTAATGTAAAAGTTTATGGGACTTACACAAAAAGCGTAAATTGGAAATTTGAGAATTTTTGAGTAATTACTTTTTATAAGCACTAAGTGATAACTAGCTCTAATATTGCTTTTTACAGTTTAATAAATCTTGCTTAATCTGTACATTTCAGAAGTTGATAGAACGAGTCTTTTCCTAAAACAAACGTGTCAATTTTTATTTTAAATCAAATATAGGAAAGAGTTGACACAAGACTACTCTTGAGGATGTTCGGGGAATTTCCCTCCAAACCCACTCTCTCTCTCAAATTAGATTGTGAGTGTGTATAAATCTGGCATATATATGTTTATAAAGCCTTACAATAATATGGTAACGTAAAACACAAATCCTGTTTATTTATACTTAACTAAAAATCACTAATATATAAGGGCACTTGATGGTGGTCTGATCATTACAAACACAGAAGCCAACAATGCAGGTGTGCTAAGTTTTTAGTGAAACCATTACTCTCTCTCGAGTTAGATACAAGTACTTGCCGGAAAAGTTATCAAGCCGTCTGAAAGATAAAAAGCTGTTGGAGCTGGTCTTGAGATTTAAGAGGACCGTAGATTTATTTTAAAGGATTCCCTCTTGCGAATGCACATATCATCGTTTGGAGATTTTTTATTTCACATCGAGCTGAAAATGGTAATTACATTTTGTTTTCTCCTTTCTCTTTTTTTTCTTCGTAATGTTTTCATTTCTGAAAATGTTCATGCTATAGAATAATTTTAATAACGTATGTATAACAGAATGTGTATTTCTTTTTTATCACCCTCTCACCCTCTCTTTCTCTTTTTTTGAAGCTCCATTTCACTCTTTCATTTTCTTTTTGTTGATATATTTTTATTATTATTATTATAGAATCGCCTTTATATCAAAGTGGATTCCCTTAAATAATATCAATCTGTACACACTCTCTAATTCACTGTAAGTAAAATTATGATCAAATGAAAGGGGTAAGGACAGTCATGCTCCTGGTATCTAGAAATTATTTTCAATACTTGAAAAACTGAAAAAAAATCGCTATATTCACTTTTGGAAAAGGCGTTACATGTTATGGAAAAAGTAATAGTAAAAGACGCATTTTAATAAAATTTTCAATAAAAAGATAAATGTTTTAAATAAAAATGAAAATAATAATAACGCTCAATTTTAATATAGCGCAAATTACCATGAAGATACACAGCATTTTTATGTGAACCAAGTGACATGCCATATAAAACATTACTCACGTGGTGATCAAGCTTACACTTAGAGCAATTCGAGTAAACCACCAAACCTATGCCCCCCCCCCCCCACCATGAAAGATACCACCTCCGCCATCACTTCCAAATAGCATGCAGTAGGATGCTCGACCTGTTATCTGACCGCTGATGACGTCATACGTTTTCGCAATCATGTCTCGTCTATTTTCTAAAGGTCTATCTTTACTAGAAAGTAAGAGGAATTTCCCGATAAAATCATGGATTGATACTAAAAAGGGAATCCAAATGTTTTTATAATAGGCATGTGAAGTATTTTAGAGTTTAAATATTGAAATTGTAGCTGATTTCATGAAATAAAAACCACTTAGAGGAGAAATTCATAAACAATATGTTCGTTAAAATAATTGGAAAGTACAATTTGGCCGAAACTAGTGAAAGCTATTTAACGTTTCCTGTTGTTTCTCTGTAGTATATTAGATAGGCATTGGCTGTATAAATATACTAGTGATGTCAATGTAAGTAATTAATATTGCATCAGTATAAACATTATCTTGTTGCATTTCCCTTTTCATTACATTATCTTGCATAAGCGACTGAGGTATATTTATAGGGAAATAAGTGAATGTTTTGTTCATTGCCATGGCATCAGTAGTTATTGGATCAAATTTACATAGATAAGGTTTCCTTTTCCCTTCTGTTATCTTGTAAAACTGCCCATAGTTTATTTACGATTAAAAGTTTTGCATGGCTACGGCAACAATAGCAAATTCATGATGCTATTTAGTTTTACCCTGCATTAAAAAAAAAAATAAAAAAAATAAGTAGGCCTAGTAGTAAAACAATTTCGTCATCACTAAGGATGAAATCGACATTACATCTCAATACGAATTTAAACTAAAAATGTTGTCCTTTCATTTTAATTTAGGAGATGCCTCGATCAATCCCCATGGTGTTACTCGTGCTGGCTGTCATGACGTCATATTGCCAGTCCTTTTCTGTAAGAAGACATCGTCATGAAACGGAGTTAGACTCTACCGTCCAGTCGTCACCACCAAGCTACAATTCCAATGACATTAAAAGCATATCAGACTTGGTGCAACAGTCGTTGTCCGTCACCATGCAACACACGATCGCTTCCGGTGAGGAGTCCGCATTGGATGGGGATAATGCGGGAAAAGAAATACTTTCTAAAAGTGACCTTTTTGAGGAAATAAAGGAAGTAATCTCCTTGGCAGAGAACCGCAGCTCTGAAGACGTCCCGAAAATAGACACCAGCTCCGGAAACTCTCTCTCTTACACATCCTCTACAGGAGATATAAATAGAGCATCTGATTTGGAAGCAATGGCTATCCAATTATCTCAAACAGCTCCCTCTGCTGTTCGTAGGCGGCGGCAAGCCGACACTTCCACCTGTCGTACTCCTTCTGAAGAAGAGCTCACTGCTATGATTGCACTCCACACGGGTCTTGTGCACAGGAGTGACAACATAGCACATGAGTATGTGCATGATGTGGACAACATGTGTAATAACTCATTCCCGAGCACTCTAGAGAGGAGTACAGATGTGGAAGACAGAGCACTGTGCCCATTTGTCTTCGAAACAGATAGTGATGTTAATAGGTAAGCTTCTCTCCCCTCTTGCATTTTTCATCTCATCTTATATAGTTTTAATTATAGTCTAAGGAAAATCTGATTACAGAAATTACGAATGATATTATATTCATATAACTAATTAAATTATTTGTTAAAGCAACTAAGATAATTTAGATCCAAATATCAAAATGAAATACATGTTTTCAATTAATCAACTCCTAATATATTTTCCGTGTTCCTTCGAGATGTAATTAAGTTCTGGCCTTCCTTCCACTGCTTCAAAATACTATAGGCCTACATGTTTGATTCAGTGATAATTAAATGAATTATTATCTAAAGGAACGGGGTTAACCCTGTTGTATTTATGGGAACGATATAGTTCAAAAGTCAATGGGTTAACCTATTCTGTTTCTATATATAGGTTCCCACGTGATATCAACTATGCGAAATGCCAGTGCACCAAGTGCATTCACCCGTATAATCGCACCCACCCCTTCCTCGGAGGACGTTTCGGCTGCATGCCCATCGAACGTCAGATGGTAACACTAAGACGCGGACCATGTGTGAATGGTACCTACACGTAAGTCCATAATTTTATGTGTTAATTAGAATTTTGGGGTATAATAATAGGAGATCATTAGGAACAATACCCATGGGCATGTCCATGATTTAAAAAAAAAGGGGGTGCAGTTGACAGTTTTCTGACGTTGTGTTTGAAGATGGGTTTTCCTGATGATGCAGTCACATAGACACTTACATTGAGTTACGTCCGGTAGCGTCCAAAAATGATTTTCTTTTTCTTGCGGATTCCCACGGATACCTTCACGTCATAGTCAACAGTGGAAATAGTGATAATTTCGTTCATCCGATAAAACAAATAAATACATAACTAACGTATGTGTCTGTGTGACTGTATAGCATAAGAAGGAATCTCCAATAATCCCACGTTTCTTGTAATTTGAAGCTGCATTCTTTACCTCTGTTAAAGGTCATGATATACCTTAACCCTAATTTGTCCTGGTGTGTTTTTTGTGTGCAAGGAGCTTTGCCCTCAGTACTTCATGACCCTTTTTTGAAATCTTGTGCATTATTTTAAGACCAAATCTCCAACTCCCGGGTATACGGTGCCAGAGTAACGCATAGTTTTGTATTTGTGCGTCAGTCCAAAAATTTCTCAAAAACATGATTGCAGATACTATGTCAATAGATAGTATCTGAATAATACTCTTCTAATTTGATGACGTTATGACAATTTGTATTGTATTGTTTCTGTTGGAAATTAATAAAATTCAATCTGAATCTGGATACGAATTGTGTTTTCAGCTTAGATTCATAAATTATTTTCATACATATTGAAAATACTATATTTATTCCATTTGTGTTACATAACGTCACTCATCTTGATAATTGTTATTTGTTTGCCTTATTATCTATATGCAGATATGAAAAACAAACGACAACCATTCCTGTTGCCTGTGTTTGTGCCAAAGAAGCAGAGGGCTGATCACGTGACTGGGGATGCACAGGACATATATAAATTTATTAATATTGTTTATTTATGAAAGTGTGTGAAATGAAATGTGATGGTAAAACCACTGATAATTTATTACAAGGCAATAATTTACAACGTATTTATATTTAATATTTATTCTAATATATTGAACTATTTATATTCTCTTCTATCATTTCTGTGAAATGACATATGCTGGTACATTGCTATCCAAAGTTCTTGTTCTTTCATGGACATACACGTTAAAAACTATGGTTATTTATTAATCATGAAAAAAATGTAAGCACTTATAGTGCTCTTATATCCAATTTGCCGAAGTCAATGGCATTTGAATATACTTCCGTATTTCCTGACTGTGTGTCATTTGATGTATTATATATTATATTGGTATGGTCATTGTATCACTATTCCTATTTATATATTCGTGTTATCACATATTCATTTAAAGGAATTGAGATAACACACAATCTGTGCCCTGTAACATAAAAGATTTAAGCAGTCTGTGATTAAACAGTATACTTAAAGACATGAAAGAGTAAAGGCCTCGTCACACCGAGTCCGGTCCGGTGACCGGTACGGCAAACCGTCTCAAATCGCTCCATGAGCGATCCCATAAAAACCGTACCGGTTGCCGTTCCGGCTAGTACAGCATAGCCCGTGTTTGTTGTGACCAGTCTCATTGCAATAGTACACGGCCGATTAATTTCGACCGTTTTTGCCCATTGATGAACCGGAACGGGCCCGTGCCGTGACCCGGACCGGACTCGGTGTGACGAGGCCTTAAGATGATTGTCTCACTTAATGTGTTACAGGGCTTTTATGTTAAGTAAACTTTTTTGTTTGTACTTCTGTATTAATTGAATTATTTCATATCTTAGGGAGATAGTAAAAAGTATTGTGATGCGATAGATATTTCGCTTTAGCACAACAATTATTATATGCTATTCAGCTAAAGTATTACATTTCATTTACCGCTACATAAAACAATTAGTTAATGTTTAATGGTCGTATTATGTCTGCAATTATGTTCACATTCGTTATGTCATGTTTTATAATAATGTTATTTATTATATTTCTTGTTTAAATCACTATTGTTATGTATAGTTATTGTATGACGTTGTCAAGCTATCTTTATATCTTGAAATAATCTCAGTTGCTCATGTATGTACGTATGCATCATCAACTGGCCATGAATATTATTATTGTTACTCTGAAACCTTGACATGCTTTCCTTGTACAAAGTAAATTACACAATTTAGTCAACTTTAACCTAGTTAATACCTTTCTACCACGGATAATTTAGCACTTAAACTTAAATTTAAAAACACGATTATTTTCAAAATCGCCTTGTGTATAGGGGTTCAGCTAGTACTAATATAGATAAGTGTACATTATCTACCCCAAAATACATTACACTACTTAATACATGCAATACATATATATATATATATACCCCAATAATTATGTTACCAAATTTAATCAATTACTTTTCCCCTCCAACATTTTATTTTTTCCAGAATTATAGTCGAATTTATGCACTTTATTATTAATAATTATTCCAAAAGATACTACTAGTATCTACTTATAACACATAGTCAATGGGAGCATTGGTCAGTTCGCTCTTGCTTTTAACGAAATAATGCATCCGGAGGTTATTCAGAACACTTCACGGAAATTGCTTTAAAAATCACAAACCTACCTCAAAAACTACGACGAATCTAGCTGTTGATTTCTCCTCAAGGTAAATACTACAGTACAACCAACGTAATTATTTGTAGAGTGCATACATCGCCGCATAAGAATAATTCTCATCTAGGAAGAAATTGTTTGCAAAATGCAGGTAATTTACTTCAACATGATTTTTTTTAAAACATAAATAATGCAGTATATAGAGCTTACTCGTGGTAAATATTCATATGTATTGTATTTCAAATATTTCACTATTTTCCTCATGTTCTATCTTATCCGCTACAAGACCTTGATATTTAATAAACAATCTTTCAAAACATTTATAACTAGTCTAGCGTCTGCTTTTAACGTGAATCACTCATTTGACTCACATTGTCTTTGGTTTATATACCCCCATCACACGTTCTTGTGTTCAAGTTGTTTTGAGCTTTATTGTGTGCGCAAATAATCTTTGGGATCGATCTTCGGCTCCAACAAAGATTGAAGGGCGCCATCCAAAGCTCAACTAGGAACCAACCATGTGTGCAAACAGTAAATTGCCAATTGGTCTAAACCCACCTTGACTAATGCCCATTGGATCTCATCCCAAATGGCCTAATTCCCTTTCGTCTACAACCAG
>CALNVZ010003433.1:31973811-31986018 GCA_940671915.1 Paracentrotus lividus
TATATATATATATATATATATATATATATATATATATATATATAGTTGAGGCAGAAGTTTGAGGCCTAAGGAAATTCAATGAGATTTATTCAATTACCAACATCAGAAAATTTACTGTATCTTTAGAAATATCAGCACTATCATGAAAAATTTTGTATCAAATAAAAGAGCTTATCAAGCTCTTTCGTGTAAATGGGGTGCTGATGGGACTAAGGTATATTTTAAGTGGAATTGTCAGTGTTAATAAAAGTTAAATTTGTGCCAAATTAATTATATTGTTCAGTGATTATATTTCCAGACATCGCTTCATAGGATTATATAAATGTCAAATCTAACATTGATATTACATTTTCTATCATGATATGTTACCATCAAATAAAAAAAAAAAAAATGTTTATGTTGAGAAATAAGGAGCACAAATATGAAATGTTTTGCTCAAGTCTTTTCACAAGTTTGTCTCAAATGTGAAGATTTTTGTTTAAAAATGACATCTAAATATTCTTCAGCTCCCGATGACTTGTCAGTATGATGAAAGGGCATGATATGCTCTTTTGTTTGATACCAAATTTGGCATTATAGCACAGATATTTTTGAAGATACAGTAAATTTTAAAATGCTTGGCAAGCATACAGTGTTCATTAAATTTCCTAGGTGTATGTAAACTTCTGGCCTCAACTGTATATACAGATGTCTGCAAAATTGTTCATACCCCTGACATTTTTTAAGTTTTTGAATTTTGTTTTAAATTAATGAGTTTCGTCAAACTTTTTGGTGATCAGTATGTTACCAACATTTGGACTATTAGGAAAATTTGATATTTTGAGCAATTTGGTATTCCAGGGGTATTTCATTGACAGATTTACGAAAAACACCATGTTCATAATTATTCATACCCTTGGGGTACCCAGTCCAATTTCTTATCAAACAACCACAAATACATATTATTTTCTTCAAGTCACCATCTGAAATTTTTTTTTTTGCAAAAGTCTATAGTCTTTCTTCATGGCTTCTGTGGGGTCTGGCCCATGTGTTCTCTGGAAAACCTCCAGGCTGAGTCAGGTTGCATGGTCTTTGAGCCATCCTGTAAGTCTTCAGCTTTCCAACCCCTTTATTATTGGTTTCTTGCCAGGACTTTGAATTTTTCACTTAGGAACATTCATATAAATGTTACTGAAATAGAATAACCGCTCTACGCACCCTTTTAGTCCCTGATTTAACACTCAAGTGTTTCTTGCACGAGCACCAGATATAAAACACTTGGGAAAAAGCTTCCATGAGCATGACTAAAAGTGCAAGATGTTTCCTTGAATTGCCAAATAGGTATACTGAGAGGCCTACAATGACACAGATATCACAGCCAAAGTCGGAATGGATGCCACTGACCAGCCAGAGACGAAGGTGCCAATGAGCAAATACTGCATAAAGGATATATATACAGACACTTCCCAATACAGACTCCAGTTTTCTAGTCAGACCTACCGGGAGGCATCTGGACAGTTCCTGAGCTCATTTAAACCAGAAATATAATTTATGGACCATAATTATTATATAAGTTGAAGAGAGAAAATTAGAATTTACGAGTGATATGGACTTTCTTCAATTTGGCCAAAACAAGATGAATCCTTCAATCTAAAGAACAGTGTCCTGATTTTAGCACATGGCATTCAAATAGAACTGCCATGGGGATTATCAGTGCGGGTAGCACTGGGAATCTCTTCAGAATAGGAGGCATCACGGTGTGGACATTTTTATTAAGATCCTGGATGAAAAACTAGCAGAAGTATGCTTGTTAATTGTACCTGGGACAGCATTGGACATATCAACAGGACGAAGTTCAGAAGCATACGGCCATGTTAGTCAATAAGTAGTTCAGGACAATCATAATGAATGATCTTGAGAGGAAAATTCGACGACCTGACAAGAATCCCTTGAGAAATTTGTCTGGGAAGTTAAAGACTCACAAAATGGCCCAAAGACCATGCAACCTTACACAGTCTGGATGTTCTCCAGAGGACGCATTGGTCAAAACCCACGGAAGACATGAATGATGGTTCTGGACATTCGCAAGAACTATCTGAGATGGAAATTTAAAGAAATAATTATAATCGAGATGATTAGATAAGAAATAAGATTTGGCACCCCTATAGGGTATGAATGATTATGAACATGGCGTTTTTAGTAAATCTGTCAACAAAATACCCCTAAACTACAAAATTTCTCAAAATTTCAAATTTTCTTAATTGTTCAATTGTTAGTAACATACTTATCAACAGAAAGTTTGACGAAACGCATTCAGTTAGGTACCTTCCCCAAAACATACAGCCGCGGCCCGCTGCGTGAACGCCGCACAGCGGGCTTTTAGGCAGGATATACCGTTCCCCTATTATTCTTCCATTGACTTAATTGGAGGGATTAATACATCCGTAATACAGCGCCGCAAAGTGCGGCGGTTCACGAGCAGGACCGCGGCTGTATCTTTGGGAAGGTCATTAGGGCCGAACTCAACCTTAAAAAACGAAGGGGTATGAGCAATTTTGCGAAACTGTATATAATATATATTATTATATTATATATATATTGATATATTATAATATTATATGGACCTGATGGCTAAGGCTTGGGCAGGATATTAAGTGGTATGAAGGTGGGTAAATCCAGCTTTTGATTTTTTTTCTTGTTTTTAAACTCTTTTTAATACGGTGTGAAAAAGTTTATCTATTAGAAGATGTTATTGGGTGCAGAGAGTGAGGGAAGAGAGGAGGAGAGATAAGCGAAAACAAGAGGGGTGGTTAAGGTGGATATAGAGAGCGTTAACATAATATGAGGCTTAAAGAAGTATGTGCGATTAGCCAGGGTTGTGTAGTGTGGGCTGTGGGATGTTTTTTATTGTCAATCTTCCAATATCAATTTGTGGCCAATATTTATATTCTTTCGTGATTTCCTCTGGCCAACTTAAGGGTCAATTCCAAATGGCGCCATTTAACAACCAAAAGCAAAATAATCATTATTAAACGGCAGCTTGCAGAAGCAAAATTTATGATGATTGGGTTGACGAAGTTGAGAGCGAAGCCGAAGTATATGACGAAGCGGATGGTTGTTGTAGATGGTTTTGATAGTTTCGGACATCAAATTAGAGAAGGCAGGCTTAGACCTCTATTGTCAATGGGATCGATTCGGGTTTTTGTTTTGGAACTATATGATACTTGAAATGTAAAGGTTTTGACTGCTGCTGTCACAGAGAGCGAGCTTTCTATGTTGCTTAATTAAAAAAGAAAAAAAAAAAAGAGTGGGCTATGACAATATTCGAAGTAGCAAAAGGATAATTGACTTTAATTAATACTTAGAGTTAATTTGCTAATTCTACCATAATTCTTCTACAAAATTTCGTAATCGAAAATTACATTAGTCTATGGGGAGTTATCAAGTGAAATCTTATGAAGCGTTATGATAGTAGTTTTCAAGAAAGGGCTAAATGACACAATTGGATTCTTAGTTTAGGTGCCTTGGCGTCATCGTTGTTTAGGTTGTTTTCGTTATTGGATAGATAGGGGTTAACCTTCATAGCAGATTCAATAGAAATAATAAGAAATTTGACCTTTGACCTTGCCTTTGGACCTCCGAAATGGGTCTAATGATAATTGGATAATTGAATTGGTAGATACGAGATATTGATACAATTAATAGGATGATAACGAGATAATTGAATATATTGATTAGGAGAAACGAAGATAATGAGTTTATTGGTATGGAGTATAATTGAATTAGGAGGAACGAGATAAGAGTTAAATTGAATTAGGAGCTACAGAAGTTAATTCGTTTTCCGTCCGTGGGATCTCTAATTAATTAGGTGTCCCAGTGTTAATCGATCTAATGACGCAGCGTCCTCAAATCCATATTTTGGGCAACGTCCTTGACGAATGGGCGTGTTTTAGGAAGTCGCGCGGGTCTTTTGAGAAGCGCCGAATCCCGTTTTTGAATTTTTTTATATTATTTTGTTTGCATTTCAACTCATTCTTTATTTCTCTGTGAATTATTGTTATTTAGTTTATGTAGCAGGGGCGTATCAGGATTTTCATAGGGGGGGGTGCGCAAGGATATTTTTATCGCCGTCAGGGGAAGGGGGAGGGGGTTCTTCTAATTCATTTGTACTGACTTCACAATTTTTTTTCATTATCACAAGTTACATGTTTCTATACCCTAAAGACATGTATGTTGCGTAGAAAACCTATTTATGTGTGATATATCCTTCTGAATTGGAAATCTGCGAGCGCGAAACGAGAGTCGAAATGTTGAGGTTTTTTAAGTTAAATAATGAAATAAGGGCATTTCTAAGTTACTAGAAAATGGTAGATTATTGTGTTATAATAGACCCAATTTTAGTAATCCGCGAGCGCGAAGCGGAGCTGAAAATTTTAAGGTAAAATTGGAGTTATTATTTGCTGGCATTGATTTGGTATCAGCGAGCGCGAGCGCGAGCCGGAAAATTCTGTTGGTTTTAATTTTTTTAAGGTAAATTATTTAGAACTATTATTGTGCATTTGATTTGGTGTAAGCGAGCGCGAAGCGCGAGCCCCGAAATTTGGGGTTGAATTTTTAAGGGTAAAATTTTAAAGTTTATTATTGTGGCATTTATATGGCATCAGCGAGCGCGGAGCGCGACCAAAAATTTGGGGTTTTCAAAAAGTATTTTGAATTAATAACAGGGGTACTTCTAATAAACCAATGAGCCAAACTATGTTTCCCGGAGGCCGAGGGCCCAGAGGCAGAGGGTCCAAGAGCCTCTTCTTTGTTGAATATTTTAAACTTTGTTTTTAAAATATTTTACTTTTCGTCACTAATGTATTTCTTTTTCTTATAAAAAAAGGGCGTTTGATGCAATTATATGCAAAATACAATATGAAGAGTCGGCCTCGTGGGCCCCCCCACTTAAAGGCCTTAGTTAGGTCGGATTTAGAACCAAATTCCCTTCTTTTCTTTCTTTTTTTCTTTTCTCTTCCCTTTCCTTCTTCTCTCCTTCTCTCCTCTTTTTTTTTTTTTTTTTAGTCGGTCCAATAGGGGGGGGGGGCGCGCGCGCTGTTGCGCCGCCGCATGGATACGCCCCTGTATGTATTTCATCACTCTTTCCTTTTTCCGCCGTTTCAGTTTTACTCGTCTCAATAGCGAAACAAACACACACGCCGTGTATTCCATTTATACATCTTAGCGGGGAAACCTATATGTTATGTCGCCATAACCATTGCGTTTTTTTACGCAATTGCAGGTCACTCCTTGGGCAATGCAGTTTGTTCCCATCTAATGGATTCTTCTAGACTACAATACCAATCATGCATGACATAAACGCAATTCAAACAAACATCGCTTTCAAATCTAGGTCTCTCACAAAGTGGGGATGATCCTATAGAACGGTCGAAAACATTAGAAGGTCGAAAAATGTCAAAAGAGGGGAAGGTGTCAACGACGGAGGGGCCTGAGAAATCGCTCAACATCCACAAAGAACAGACACTTAACAGTCTCAAGGTAATTATTCACCGTCTGAAAGTGTTGGGAGGCAGAAGGCCATCGGGGTGCGACAACCATTTATCCCTTTTGAGATTAATGCACTACGCACTCACCCGCTGTGTCTGGAAGCGCCTATTTTGAAACCAATCTTTTTTATCTTTCTTATTTTTGTTTGTTTGCATTCTTTCGCTCGCTGATTTGATCGTTTGTCCTTTCCACTTTTCCCGCTCGTTTGTCCTTCCTTCACTTTCTCACCGTTTTTGTCCTCTTTCACTTTTTCGTTTCTGATCGTTTCCGCCTAGCATTTGTTTAGGTATCGGTAATTAAGAAAAATCTCTCGCTCGCTCTTTCTTAACACGTTTCCGACACACAACTTACGATCTCTCTTTCGTCGTGGTAATAGTTGTTTCACGTCTGAGATGTATTGACTGAGAGGAAGTGCTCTTGGTACTCCAACAGTCCCATTATTCACTTTTTTAGATATGACAAGGACGTATTCAGGAAGTCATTTATTCCATGCCGGTTTTACACACCGCCATTAGACAGTTTATAGTTAAGCCGTATATCCTGAATGAAGCGCGGTTGAATATAAAACAAAAAACATAAGGGGTCGAATGGGTGCTCTGGCGGGGTTCCAGTAGCGGCGAATGCAATATTTCTTCGCCGATCGTTTCTCAAATACAGAGGGGGGCTGTGCGCTCCTGAGCCACCGCCGTGACTCACGCTCATGTCCTTTTATCTACGCTGGACAAATCAACAGAAAACGCTCGAAACTCCAAGCTTTCTTTATTTAATGTATTTTGATCTATTTATTTTCGATTCTTCAATCCTAGCAACATATAGATTGGACCAAACGTCGATGATGTTCTCGGTGAGGCTATTCGTCTTTCTTTCAGTCCCTCCATTCCTTCTTCTTCGGTACTGGAAACAAGCCCTCGAATTTGGGTCCGGTTTTCGCCAAGACTCTTTTCACGGATTTCCGAACAGGGCTTGCCATCGTACTTTCTTCTCGGGTCAGACTTATTTTGCCGATGACTGCCATCTTCTTCGAGGGAAACGCATCCTGCCAGAATTGGAGTACAGTTTGAAAAGGTACGTTTGACGACCCATAGAACTTTCACGTGGGCTTTTTTCCTTTGCGTCTTCCTTCGTCAATACCCTGGGAGATGTACTTTTTGGAATTTGTCGTTCCTTCAGCCTCCTCCGGTGGGCTGCCATGGCTTGTTCAACCAAATCTTGATAAGCCGGGTTATCTTCGGGTTTCCTTGGTCTTCGCTCTTCATCAGATCTCTTCATCTCCAGATCGTTTCAAGGACAATGTGGATCCGTCTCATCCAATTCCGTTTTGAGAGGACGACTCGGATATGTCTCACTTGGGCTCTTCCTCATTGACATGATGCGCCGTTTTGTTTCTGCTTTCTGTTCGAACTTGCTACTATACGTTTTATCGCACCAGTGACACCGTAGCGATCTGACATGACGCGGGCGCGAAATGATTTCTAACGAGTGCACACTCTTTAATATACGCCGCAATTTGTGTACACGCGCAAATAACGCCGTCTTCCGTGTAACAGCGCCGCAATACGTAAACACCACCCGGCAATCCGTATGACAACGCCGTTACCCCAGGCCAGTACGCCGCAGCCAAGTCGAGCAAGGGGCGTGTGCGTTTTGTGTTGGTGCGTGCGTGGCGCGCGTTGTGTGTGTACTGTGGCTGGAATGCGGACGGGGCGTTACGATACGAGCGCGAACTGTACTTAGGTAGAATTCACTATTGGTAGAGAAGGATACCGAATGGATGAAAGGTAACCAGGGCTTTCTTATTTTTATTATTTAATTAACGCAAAAATAACGAAAACATAAACGCAGGAAATGAGTCGTTGTTTCCGGGTAAACCGGTTTCTTATACACGCGGCCTCTCCAGTCTAAATTATCTATCAAGATTTGTCAAGTGACATGATGAATATTTCTCAATTTTTTGTAACTGTATTTTATTTAGAACAACTATATGTTTGCGCTCTTAAAACCAATACGAACCGACTAGTTTGCAGCCACAAACCCATGTCGTTCGCTTACTAGGGCCTGAAGTTAAGAACTAGATTCACTCGTGTAGGGCCTCTGTAGCTTCTCTTATTCCCAAACAAGACCATGAGTTTGGAGCTGGTCTCCACTCTAGACGAAATTTGTTTAAGCGTCAAATTGAAGTGCTGTGCATCTCAACGTTGTAGTATTGCGATAACGGGCAAACTGAATGAGAACGCGACTAAAATCACCAACTCAATACATTCACACTGCAATAATAATTAGGTTGGGAAAAATTCAGTACTTTTCCCCTCAAAACATTTACCATCTTTATGCATAAATGGTAGGTTTATAGGGAGACCGGGTAGGACGTCAAAATTCACAATTTTGGGGCCAGATAATTCTAATGAAAGAACTCACGCGCTCTATATGGGTCTGTATTAGCCTATTATATTGGCTAAACCTGAAAAAGGCCCCAATATCCAAAAACTTTTGGAAAAAAAAAAAAAAAACCCCCCAAATGGTTTAAAAACATTAAAATTAAAAACCTACCTTATATAGTGAAGACCATTTTGTAACAACCTACCCCAAAAATACGGATAGTTGTACCACCTAACAGGGTACTTGAATTGTTACAATAGTAAACATACGGGTAAGTTGACAAGTGTATAATCTCTTATACCATACTTTTTAATTTCAACTTTCCAGTTTCCTTGACATCGTTAAACAGTAGTCAAGTAGAAGCTCTAGAATAGGCATACAGTAATAAGAAATAACAATATTAACACCTGAAAATCGAGAACAAAATGGAATTTACATATGAATGTAATAGGGTAAAGTTGTTACATCAACAGGGTAGGTTTGTTGTAAACAACCTACCCAATGGTGATTTTACACACAGAAATCAACTGTAGCAACAGTCAGTAGGCAGAATTACAGGGCATGGCTAGGGGTATATAATATGGACATATATGTACTATATCTCACATACAGACCTATCATCATGTGCCTTCCAGTTGTAAGAGCTATACAAATTTAAATTTCTGTCAAAAATTTTACCTTACTGTAAAAAACTGGTTTTTGTTGATTTACCTTTTTAAATAAAACAACGGAGAAACCTCACGACCGGCAGTTTCATCACAGATATATGTAGGCTGTATATAGGTGCCAGTAATAGCACATCTCTCTTGATCCACCTTAACACTGAGAACTGTAACAAACTGACGCCTGTAACTTCCATAACCGGGCTCCCCTAATCATCTTACGTATTACTAAAAGTTATTTAAAAAAGAGTATCCGCTTTTTTAACAACGCAGTCAATAACGTGTCACCGGATCACTCTGGCTTTCAGGACTATATGTAACTTTGTGGAGGTATGCAAAGTCTGAGCTGGTGGGGCCCTACATGCTGTCAATGGCCATATGAAGAGTTCAATCGCAAAAGGGACTAAATCACAGACTTGGAATTTAGTCCCTTTGGAATGAACAGAAATTTGAAACATCAAAATATTTTTTCCAAATATTTGACTAATTGAAGTTTTTGCCTAATTGGTCAGCCTAAAAATGTGTATAAATTGTATTTTTTCGCACAAAAATTTGATTCAGTCAGTTCAAATACTTTCCATTTAAAGGGACTAAATCACAGACTGGATTTAGTCCCTTTTGGCAATGAAAAACAGAAATTTGAAACATCAAAATATTTTTTTTCAATTTTTTTTTTTATATTTTTATATTTTTTTTAATTTATTTATTTATTATTTTTTTTTTAAATGCGATGTTGGCCATTTTATTCCCTGTACTAGGTGCATATATTTTAATTAAAAGTGAACTTGTCAGATATGGATTTATCCCTATTTGGAGCAAGCTATTTATATATATATATGTGTCAAATCCTTGAAAAACATCAAATTCATAGCATCATACATGCTTCACATATTAAGGAATTTATTTTTATTCCCATAGACTGAATGTGCCTATAGGGACTAATTATGCCCCATCCGCGATATTCGTCATGCGATCAATTGATTTTAAATCGCCGGAATTTCCTTTCATATTCAATTATGTGTACGCATTTGCGTATTAGACTGATTAAGATCCCTGAATGAACTCGTATGATCAGTAGCGGACGCAGAACCGGAGTCACACAATGAACTTAACAGGGCCCATGCGTAAACATAATAGAAGCCGCTTTTGTCCCCAGATAATGGGCCTCCCCCGCAATGCATAAATCGATTTTCTTGGAGCCGCGCCTGTTGATGCAATCTCAAATGAACCATAATTTGCTTTTGAAGTCTAATCTTCGTCACTCTACCATGCACTCGCTTGCCTCATTTAGTCTCCTCGGTCTTCCCTGCTCCTCTTTTCTCAAACAGACGGGGGCCCTTGTTCAAGGAAGGCTTCTAATTTTCTGTGAGACCTCTTGGCGCTTCAGCTACCGATTGGGCAGGGCGAGCTGGAACAGCATCGCGCTCCTTCGCTGAACCGCCTACCCTCCGACCTTGCGTTCGTCGCTCTTACTCGAGCATCGCCATCTGAGCACAACAGTCCTCGGTTCCGGTTCCGTTGGTCCAATAAGTTTTCGTCTCGAAGTGCAACCGTACCTTTTCTGACAGCTCCCTGCATTTTGGGCATCCGACTGCTTAGCTTTTGAGGCGAGACGGTTTCCTCTCCCGCTCGTACGTTTTGCCATCTGCTATTCATCTTTGTAACCTCAATTGACAAGTCACGGAGGGCATCTTTTCTTCTTTTTTCAGTTGATGATCCTCCTTTGAACATCTTCTAATCGAGATGTCAAGGAACCGAAAAGACCTATGACGTCATTTTCCTGAAATCCATGATTAAAAGCAATAATTCAAAATGAAACTATAATTAGCACTACAAAGGCAAACGCGCTGCACACATTGAAATAGCAGAACATTGAAGCTATAAGCAAAGATTTACTGATTTTCCGATGATCCCTTGGCGACCTCGAAACTCCAGCGAATCTATTGAGGAACTCCCAAGGCAGAAACAGACATGATCTTCAAGACAGAAAGAATATAGTTAGACGCGCGTGGAGTTTATGGGCAGCTATATAAGTATATTCTAACGATTGGCGTTATTAGTTGCACGCGCATAGATTTTGGGCGTACTTTAAAGTAAACCGCCGTCCGCATCATCCACCCCCCCCCACCACACACACACACACACACCACACACCACGTAGCACACGCATGCACACACAAACGTACACGCAAGCATTGCGCAAATTAGCTGCGGCGTAACTGCCTCGGGATACGGGTTGTCATAGGGATTGCAGCGTTGTTTACGGAAAATCTATCTTTTGAGAATCGATACGGAGAATGAATATTGCCCATTCGCCTGCTACTGGAACGCCCGCAGGAGCAACCCAATCAAGAACCCTTATTGGTTGTTTGTTTTATATTCAACCGCGCTTCATTCATATATTACGGCTTAAACTATTTAAACTGTTCCTAATTGCGGTGTGTAAGACCGGCATGGAATGAAGACTTCCTGAGATACGGTTTCCCTTGGTCATAAATCTAAAAAGTGAATAATTTGGGACTGATGTTGAGTACCAATAGACGCTTCCCCTCAGTCATTATACATCTCAGAGTGAAACAACTATACACAGACGAAAGAAGAGACGTAATGTGTGTGTGTGCGAAACGTGTTAAGAAGAGCGAGCGAGATGATTTTTCTTATTTTACCGAATACCTAACAAAAATGCTTAAGGCGTGAACGATCAAAGACGAAAAAGTGAAAAGAGGACAAAACGGTTGGAAAAGTGGAAGAGGACAAAACGAGCGGAAAGTTGGAAAGACAACGATCATATCACGAGCGAAAAGAAGCAAAACAAAAAAATAAGAAATATATAAAAATGATTTCAAAATAGGGCGCTTCCAGACCAAAGCGGGCGAGTGCGTAGTGCATTATTCTCAAAAGGGATAAATGGTTGGTCAGCACCGATGGCCTTCTGGCCTCCCATAACTTTCAGACGGGTGAATAATACCTTGAGCGATTAGTGTCTGTTCTTGTGGATTTGAGCGATTTTCTCAAGGCCCCTCCGCGGACAACTTCCCCTTCTTTGACCTATTTTCGACCTTCTTAAATTGTTCCGACCGTTCTATAGGAACATCCAGCACTTGGTGAGAGACCTAAGTATTGAACTGCGATGTTGTTTGAATTGCGTATGTCATGCATGGATGTATGTAGTCTAGAAGAATCCATGTGAATGGGAACAAACTGCAAATGCCCAAGGAGTGACCTGCATTGCGTAAAAAACCACAGGGTATGGCGACATACATATAAGGTTCCCCCCTAAGATGTATAAATGTATACACGCGTGTGTGTTGTTTCGCTATGAAGACGAGTAAAACTGAAAAACGGCGAAAAAGGAAAGAAGTGATGATACATAAACTAAAATACAAATAAATTCACGAGAAATAAAGAAATGAGTTGAAATGCAAAACACAAATATATAAAAAAATTCAAAACGGGATTTCGGCGCTTCTCCAAAGACCCGCGCGACTTCTATAACACGCCCCATTCTGTCAAGGAGTTGCCCAAATATGGATGAAGGACGCTGCGTCATTAATTCGATAACGACTGGGACACCTAAATTAATTAGAGATTTCCCACGGACGGAAAACGAATTAACTCGTTACGCATCCTAATTTCAATTATC